>VNJS01017599.1:0-440771 GCA_008042575.1 Drosophila watanabei | reverse complement strand
TTAAATTTTTATTTTTTTTATTTAAAATTATTAAGGGCTTAGTAATCATGCCTACACTTGGAAAAACAAAATAAAATACAAAAAAAAAAAAAAAAAAAAAAAAAAAAAAATAAAAAAAAAAAAAAAAAAAAAAAAAAAAAAATAAAAAAAAAAAAAAAATAAATTAAATTAACCAATTAGATGTAATTTAAATTAATAGGGCTTAAGAATCATGCATACACTGAAAAAAAAGTTAAATAAAAGTTAAATACCTAATTAAAAATAAAATAAATAAGACATAATGCTAACAATTTAGAAAAAAAATGATTAAACATGCAATTAATAGTTAAGAATTAAAACAAAGGTACTACTTATTATTTTTTGTATTAAAAGAATTTACTGTCTAACCATGTAGCTAATAAATTTTTCTGCAAATACCTCGCACACCTCTCATATACCGCCCTGCAATTCTATAAATGAAACTGAGTCGACACTGAAAATCAAAAAAACTAGAGTAAATAGAAACTAAAAAAAAAAATGTTTCAGTAATTAAATAAAATTTTTATATTACAATCATTTAGCTAAATACTCATTCTAGATACGACAACCCAGAAACAAAATGAATTGAAACCCTTTCTGAATTAAGAATTTGTTATATTAGAATTAAGTTTAATAGAGTTAGGGATTATTTTGTTCTAGTTAGCCAAACCTAATGGAAAGTTTTGTTTATTGGTTTTTGAGTTCCATTACGGTTTTCCAAACAAAATGAAGAATATTATTAAGGATTATGTATTAAAGTATTGAGAAACGAAATCATGATGTGTTAATTTGTATGGTTTTCTGGATTGACATGGCAACTTAAAAACTCGTCGGAGGAATCTTTAGGGTATCTTCAATAATTGTTTCGCTTTGAAGATCATGGTTGGGAGGGTACAGACAGCGAGAGTCAAACATCACCTTAGACCTTGCTAATCGTTTATAGCTAGCAGTCCTCTTATTTTTTTTGTGCACTATGTTTGATGATAATGATGGTTTGACCTTGTTTAGTTTATGGAGTTGAGCTCCTGTTTATAGTTTCAGTAGGAATCCGAAAATTTTAAAGGTTATGTGAATGTGGTACAGGAATGGCAAAGACCCACCCCAAACGCCCAAGAGCTAAGGCACAAGCGGATTCCGCCCGTCATTCTTCTGGACCCGAAGAGAGTGAGCGAAAGAGAGAAGCCACGAAGACCCTTTATATCTTCTTTCTCAATCACACCTCGAACGCACGTTACAGGTGGCTCACGGAAAACCGTGTTAAGGTAGTTAATGAGCCAAGTGTCAATGTTTGGCCAAAAGCCTTACACAAAAACCGAGCATTGTTTTCTCATATTTTCATTTTGATTATTTACCGCAGATATTCCAACAAAAACGAGTCAATGTCGTCAACACAACAACTTTTTAACATTACACAATAAAGCAGCAACAAAAAAAAAAAAGCAACAACCATTGCTGCTTGGCTTTTCATGCTTTTTAATGCCGCATTGTCATCGCATTTGTTGCCATTACTTGGATATATATATATGACATATCTATATATGGAATTGTATGTAAAGACCCCACAATTGTTGCCAATCTGAATGGGTTAAAAGGGGGAGGTGCTGGTTGTGGTGCTAAAAATGGAGAAAGACGTGTGACTGTGGGGTTAAGAAATGGTCAAAGTACATTTAGCACTTTGGAATATGATATGGTAAATGGAAATATAAAGTGTAAGAATCCCAAGAACTACGGGGAATTACTTTTACTGGCGATAAATTCAAAGAATGTATAGAAAATCTTGGAAAAAATTAATAATAAATATTATTATAAAGCAGAAACGATAAGGGAAATGGAAGTCAACTTAACTTAACTTTAAGTAGAAACATTGCATTTGCAATGCATTTAATTTCTTATTAAAAAATAGGTTTAACTCATTTTCCTTGTAAAAACATAAAGTTTTACAAGTTACTTTTTGTAAAGAAATTATAACAAATCTTGGAAAAAAGAGTATTTAATTTTAAAGCAGAAATGATAAGGGAAAGGTTATTAACTTAACTTTAATTAGAAACATTGCATTCAATTTCTTTTTTAAAAATATGATTTAATTATATTCCTTATAAAATTACAAATTACTTCTTGTAAATCAATAATTTCTTTTTATTATTTTTTTAATTCCAATACAATTATTTACCCAAAATTATCGCACTTTGAGGTCATTTTTCACTTAGTTTTAGTTTCAATACTATCATGTTTTTCTTTTCCTACCTTCCCCTATACCTTATCTAGATCTCCGAGTGATAGCTACTCTGAAAAACACTTCTTGGAAGTCCCTATTCGAAGGCTACTTTCTCGTTTTCTGTCTTGTTTACCGACATTCATTGATCTATCAGTTGCAGACTTATCGCTGGTATAAGATCTCTGGGACTACCTGCTCTTATCGGTGTATATGTTTCACCATATTTGCCTCCTTCTGCAGAGCATTTCCAGTTGTCTCGCGTGTGGGTTTTCCTCTCTGTCTGGAGAGTTTTCCCCCTTCCAATTTCTACAGACTTTCCTCTGTGCCTCTTGTGTGGGCATTGTGTTGCTGGCTTTTAATCAGTCTGAGGCATGGCATAATCGTCATCAGCCTGGCCTTTGTCAAAGCATAAATATATATTTTATGTGCTTCTTTTTTTCTCTTCTCATTTTTTGCAAAATGCAAAATGGATATCCGGTGCTGGTCGTTCCAAGAAGGAAGTGCTCGGCGGTGGCTTTAACAATTGACTAACTGAACGATTGACTAAATGACGCAGAACCACGGGCCATGAATCACTAAAAAAAATACAAGAGTGGCAGACAGAAAAGGAGTCAGTTCTCTTCTCCTTCATTATTTTTTCTCTTTACTTTTTTTTAACCCATTAATCGTCGGCCATTATGCAAGACACGCGCCTCCAGCTCAACTGCAATCCATATGCATTATTTCAGGGGGATATGGGGAGTATATATATATATAGTACCAGGTATGGGAGTTACCTACACCTCAGCACTGATCGTTAGTTACATTGCCGGCCATTTAAGGGCAGACAGTCTTCGGAGTGGCGACAAAAAGCGAAAGCGTTTCCGAAAGAGACCTTGAGGCGGTTTCTTCAACTCGTTCTGGGTTTCAGAATTCTCCACAGAAAGAAATAATCTGATTGTAATAAGTAAAATATTAAATAGAAAAATATGTTATATACTTTTTTGTATTTAAAATTCCAAATTACAAGTAACTTCTTTACATTTTTCAAAGTGAACTCACAGCAGGAGGTTTTTTGGTACCGTTTCAAGTGGTTTCCCGGGGGAAACCTTGACATCAAACGCAGCGAGAAATTTCCCCAGCTGATGATGTGTAGGCATCGAAAGTATCTGGCAGATACAGAGGACAGAGCCAGCACATGTGTGGAATGCTTACGAAATCGAACGAGCCAGAGGGAGGGAGATACAAAAGTATCTCTGCTAAGCAAGCAGCGAAAGTTTGTTGCTTTTTTGTTTTCAGAGCAGACTGAACGGTGCCCCAAAAGATAACACGAGACCGCAAATAAAATAAAATTAAATGCGGATAAAATAGCTCGAGAGATAAAGGAATTAACAAAATATTCAATTCAAGGTGGCGATAACAACAATTTTGGGGGAATTGGGGAATCCGAGCGGAGAATGAGGCTGAAAAAAAACCTCAATTGGAGCGTGCGATCTATCTATCTGCGAGGTTGGCGAAAGTTGTGCAAGTATCTTCGAGATACGAAGCTCGGGCAGAAGTGAAAAGTGCGTAGGTAAAAGCTCTCGCAGCTCGGAGAATGCGGCTAATGGCCATAATGATGATGAATGCAATCACCAGCAGACAATCACACAATCTTAGACTCAATCACAATCATCATCATCGGTTCCCTAAACTTGATTCCGCTTTCGCTACAGAGACTGCCTCTGATTTATACGAAATGTGTCAACTTCTTCTTTTTCTTTTCATATTTTTCCAATCGAAAACCAAAACGATTCTCAACTTTCTAGGTAGCCGAAACAATTTGTAGGCACTGTCTTGCGACATGAAAATTACACAAAATTACAAAAGCATCAAGCTCAACATGTGTTATCAGCGAGGCGTTCGACTTTATTTAAATTAAGCAACTTGAAAGCAAACAACGAGAGACTCAAAGAACAATACTCATGTGTGAAAGAGCCGCATTTTTATGGAAATTACAATAAAACGAAAGAGCGTTTTTCATTCAGCTTTATATTTTGGTATTAAAAAATAAAAGAAGAGCCATATTCGGTGGCGGTTGATGTTGATAAGCCGCCGCCGATCCCCAATGAAAATGGTCCGAGAACAGTTCAAAGAGCCATTATCGGGGGCATTAAAAGGGGGAATTAAAGTGCAACATATGGAAGCAAGCAGCGATTCTAAAACTTAAACTTTAAAGATCAGTCTCAGTTGCTTTCAAACTGAAAAATATTCCAGTTTCAGAGATTTCTATAATAATATAACAGAAATTATTTGGCTTTCAGAATATTTAATATTTAAATATAAGAAAGAGTTCTATACTTGATATGTGCATTGCGCATATTTACCATAAATAAGTTATTTTATATATAAATAATATTAACATAAAATTTCAGGAATATACAAGATTGCATAGCTTTAAATAAATTATATAAAATCTACAAATTTAATTAAAATCTTTTGTATTTCCCCTTTTATAAAGCTCAATTTATTATTCCAAAACGCAGACCCTGAATTTCCGTAATTTAGGGCTTTAATTGGCTCAATTCCTGTTCAATAATTAGCTGACCATTCTGCTAATTAAACCGCAAATTAAAATGATTTATTTTCGGGGCCTGAAAGAAACTGCATTTTTAACACCCACGAAAAAAGTGCAGGCAACACGTTTGTGACTAACCACAAATAATGCTAAAAAATAAAGAGAGAAATAACAACAAAAACAACAACGACGACAACGACAAAACAACATCAATTACAAACGCCCAAATTGCATTTAATTAATGGAAATGTATCCGCAACGTAACTCGATGTTTTTGTTGTCACAACACCGAGTATAGGAATTGAAAATTGGTATTGGAATTCGAAATGGGATCGGGGGATCTGGTGAGTTTTTTACAACCCACACATGCACAGGAAAGAATAATCAATATTATTAACAATTATTATAGTATACTGATAAAAAAGTTCAAGACTTTTGGTCATTTTTCAAGACTTTTGGTCACGAAAGTAGCGCAAGAATATTTTGGTTTCCTTTGGAGATTTTTTGTTCTTTTTTTTAAGTTGTTTTGGTTTTAAATGAAGCTTAAAATCTTGTAATTCCAGAAGACTTATATTAAGATTTTTGGTCTTATATTAAGATTTTAATTTAAGAATGCACAAAATCTTGAAAGAAGATTTTATTTTTTTATCAGTGTTTATAGAATAAGTTATAGATATATCTATCTTTAAATATTTCCTTAAAATATCATATATTTTTTATATATACCTCTCGATTGTTGTTGTTATTATTATTGATGTGATTGTTGTTGCTGTTGTGCTGCTGCTGCTGCTGATGAGCGTTACTGCCGCTGCTGCTGTGATGATGATTGTTGTTGGTATTGCCAGCATTACTGGATATAGAGCCCGATATACGCGATCCGGGGGAATCGCGCCATCTCAATACCCCCATGACGGCCTGACGCACCCAACGTCGTTCGGCGCCTTCGCTGTAAAATGCCACTGTTGTTGCTGTTGCTGCTTTTGCTGCAGTAGTTACTGCAACTGTTGCTGCTGCTGTTGCTGTTGCTTTTTTAAAATCCGATTTAGGACTGCATTTAAGTCCAAGAAGTCACCGAACTTGACTGTGTGATTAATATATATATTTCCAGCTTTATCGCAGCATTTATTTAAGTTATATCTTGGGGTTTTTTTGTGATGTGTTTTAAGTAGCAGCTTATCACTGCATGTTATTCTTAGAAGTTATGAAATATATATTCCTTGGTAAATATGCTTTCTCAGCGTGCTAAATATTTTGGATAATGTGGCTACTTTTCAGGCCTTAATTATCAAGGTATATGCGCCTTTTCCAAAGTTTTTTTTAGAGCTGTTTTTCCCCAGGTGTTTTAGCTGTTTTCGATGTTGCAATTACTCGCTGCTTCTTAGAACTGCCTTTGTTAGCTCTTCAAGGGATTTTTTATACTTTGCTGTTGTGGGCGTTCTTAGATCAAATTACTATTTTTTCTAGATGTTGCTCCGGCTGCCGTTGCTGATGTTGCAATTGCACTGTGGCTTGCCACCTGGCTTAGAAGGTCTTCTAGGGTTTTTTTTTCCTTTGTTTTTCCCCTTGGTAATTGTTATAATTTGTAGCTAACTTTGCTTTCGGCTGATTCGCTCACTCACAAAAATAAAGGTTTTTTTTTTTAAATAAATATCTCTCTTTTTTTACGAGTTTTTGACGCGATATTTTGCCTGGTTTTTTGCGCTTGCCTTACCCGTTTGACGGGTTTTTTGGTGCGCAGATTTCAGTGACTGTCAAACCGCGGCTTATATGCAAATATCGGGGGCTTTCAAATTTTCGGCCAACCGAATTTCTAAGCAAATAATTTCACTAAATATCGTGTGGATATCGAGATGACAGTATATATAAATACAATTTTTTTATGCGTGTTATTTTTGTAAATGCACCGCACAAACACACACAGAATGCACGCACATTATACAGATTTACACACCGCTGCAGTTTGGTTTATTGCACTCACAAAATCGGTTTTTCGGCTTTTCGGTTTTATTTCGGTTGCATGGAGAAACCGAGAAAAAAAGAGAGCGGATCCTTCTTCTTTTTAAAAATAACTCGAAATGCGTGCGCTCGTCGCTCGCCGCTGTGTTTTTGTTTTGAATTCGTAACGAACAGAACAGAAGCACGAGGGCGCGGAAATTTATTTTTCGAAATTCGAGTTGAACACACACGTCTGGCTGCGGCAAACGAGAAACGGCAACTGAAACATGTTCGATGCTTGTCGGCGCTGCCTTCGCCGCTGCCGCACAGTGGATGCACAGTGGGGCGCGTTTTGTTTATAAGTGCTATGAATTTTGGGAACTTAGAAGCCTGGTTTAAATACTGATTTTAAGTATTTTTTATGGGATATTTTCATAAAAAAATAATGTGTTGCTGTTTTTAATTTGTTAACATTTAATTTAAATTATTTTCTTGAAATTCCTATATATCTGACCACCCAAAAATATTTATTTTTTTAATTTGCAACATTTAACATAAATTATTTTATATTTCCATATGCTAAAATATTTGTTATAAAACTAAACAAATTATTTAAAACTGCTGCTTGAAATTAACTTCTTCCACTGTGCGCTGTAACTGCTTCAGCAAAGCGAGCTCTTGATGTAAGTAAGAAAACTACAGTCGTGTGCTCGACTGTGGAATACCCAGTATTTATTTAATAATATTTAATATTAATATTTAAATTAATATTTAAAATTAAATTTATTTAGTTTTACAAGTAAACGATTTTCAGTACCCAAAGAACGAAATATCAATAATTTCACAAAAAAGATCTATCTCTAGTCTCTGATATCTGTAAATTCGTAAGGGCACAGAAACACCTAAATCGACTCAGGTGATGATGCTATATTAATATACATATTAAATTTATGGGCTTGAAAAATTTTCGTTTGCATTTCACAAATTTCTTTGTTGACACTAAACTAATATACCCTTCTACCCCTTAGGCACTGGGTATAAATATCCAAGCCTGGCGTTCAATTGGAGCAGCATACGCCAGAGTGGGACAACTATAGTTCACAGAGAAAGAGAGAGTCGCCGATGGAGAAAAGAGAGCATGCGTGGGAGCTGAGAGGGCGCCAACTTTGAATCGAGTGTTTATAAATGTTTGCTTCTTGATAAATAAATGAAGAAATGAGTAGCTGTAAGTAGCCTTTAGATAAAAAAACAAATTTTACTTTCACTGAAAATGGAACTTTAAAACTTATTTACTATTTATACTTTTATATTTTTTTGTATGTATTATTTAATGTATTTAAATGATTTACATGTATAAAGTTTCTATTTGTACTAATAATTGTAACACTTACAGTGTTACAGTGCAGTCATATTGCAAACATTTATATGGTTTATCACAGCAAATGAAACATTAAAAATAAGAACAAAAAATTCACCATAGCATTAAATATTTTAACAATGACACAGTGAAAGATTAAACTAATCCACAAAATTAAACAAAGAATGTTATTTAAGGACTTTTACTATGTACATATGTAAACCCTATTATTTTATGCTTCATCGGAGGAAAGGAAATATTAACCAAAAGAACAAGTAATAACCATACACTCATTTTTAAAAACCAAATATTTTTAGCATGACACATCCTAAGATTAAACTAACCCACAAAATTAAGCAAAAAATGTTACCAAGATAAGCTTTACTCATACAAGAAAGAAACATAATTTATCCGTTTCATTTGTATATTGTTCTTTCTCCACCCGCTCTATACTATATAAACTAACCAAATTTATGATTCCTTCTATCCTGACCTTGGCATTCGAGACTTTAAATCTATGGTGCTATGAACTACAAACTATATATAGTTTGATATAACATAGAGTCTTTGAAGCGGAGCAATCAACACGTCCGTTTATAAACAAAATGTGACCAGAAAAGAAGTCAAAGAAGAAATACAAACTATTTTTGGTTAAGTTTAGTTTAATTGAAGTGCAACAAAGAATTTTAAATATAACAAGAAAGGTGGATGGATTGTGACTGGGAATAAAAAAAAGATAAAAGAGGAGTTCTGGGAAAAGATAAATATATTTGCTTATACTCTTTAATATAAGAACTTTAAGAACTTATTAGATATTTTTTTATAGATACTATAAGACATACTCTAATATCTTATTATACCTATAATACTCTACATATACTTTTTGTCTCTAGATTTAACTCCTTAATAATTTGTAGTGCACTTAGATGTCTCATTTAATCTTCGCAATTTGATGGATATTAAATCTGAAAGATAGATGGACAGATAGATGGATCGCTGGCTTCCAGAGCGCTTCTCTTCTCATGGTTAATTGGTTATGCCGAGCCCGCATCTCAGATCCGCCGCAGAGCTTTAAATTCCATGTGAAAGAGTTTTAAGTTGCGGTTTGCTTTGCCTTTATTATTACTCGTATTTTTTTTTACTTTACTTTATTTTTTATTTTTTTTTTTTGTGGCGGTTGCTGGTGTCTGTGTCTGGGCCTGTGTTGCCGCTGTCAGCTGGCAATCAACAACGAAGTCAGCGAGGCAGCAACAAGGTAAACATCACTGGAAAACAGGGGAAAATGGTGGAAAATCGGGGGAGGCAACTCCGAGGAGTGGGAGGATGACACAGCCCTAGGTTAATGTCAGAGATCCGCCAAAAAAAAAAAAAATAGAGAAGGAAAATATTTTAAAGCTGCATTGTTCGAACAAGGAGAAAAGAAGAGGAAATTAAAAAGCCACGAATGAGTAACGGAAAGATTTCCACATGGCAAAGTTGAGCTGTCGAGTTAGACAGAGTCAGGGGGAAATTAAGAGAGAAAGATAGAGCGAGAGGGACGGGAGAGACCGCATGCAACAAGCGGAAAATAATTATAAATTTTAAGTGCCCCGTTGCAGGAGCGATAGGGAAGGTTTCAAACTATGAGTATCTTTTTCGGTTTGCTTGGTGGTTTTTTTTGGGATAATTTACTGGCCTGCGGTACGGATACGTGTAGGTAGATGATGGCGATAAACATCGCACTTCTCTGACTTAGAATTCATACGTGAGTGAGTGTGTCGCCCTCTCTGACTTTTTTCGACACTGAGAGAAATTTAAGTCGGTTCATTATAATATAAAAAAAAAATAATAATGTAGTTAAATATTTTTTTTTCTAGAGTTATGTTTTTATTATCTTTTAATAACTGTAAAAGACTTTAATTATATTTTGTAATTTTAAATATAATAATTCACAATTAATTTCAATAAAAATCTATTAACATGACGTTGAAAAGTATGCTATGCGGACAACATAGGTACTGTAAATGTATCACTGCATACTTTTAGGCACCATTTAAAATTAATTTTATATTTCTATATTTTTTTAATACCTGTAAGGACATTAATATTAACTTTTCTAATATATTTTTTAAAAATAAAAATTAAAAGATAATTTTAAAACGTATACTATACCAAGAAATTTACTCAAAATATTTTATTGCCTACTTTTATGCAGCAATTTTATATAAATATCAATTTCTATGACTCCCCTGCTTCTTTATAGCATTTTCTCTCACTGCATCTGCTCTTTCTATCGCCGTTTCTCCGCCTGTGATTATGCAGCTCACTTCACTGCCGCTGACTGTGGGAGTATAGGCTGGCTCTCCGCTCCGGCCTCGGATCTCCGGTCTTTTCTGCCGCCTTCGACCAGGGTCTGCACCCGAGAGAGTGAGAGACGGCAACTGGGGCGGAGAAAGAGACGGAGCCGTCTCTTCAGCGATAGACAACGCCGACGTTGTTGTCGTTGCGGCCTGACGACCATTGCAATTAACAACTTCAACGTTCGTTGCATTCGCTGCGAGTCAAGTCCAAAGCAGCGCTGAGCTGAGCCAAGGGAAGCGGAGAATCGGAGGCAACGAGAGACCCGGAGAATCCGGGGGTAGTGGAAGCCAGAGGAAGCGAGTGAGACAAATTGCACAAACTGAGACAAAGACATAAGAGACTTCTAATGTGTGTGTGTGTGTGAGTGTCGGCGGGAGAACGGGGCATGGGCCCGTGAAAAATATGCAAGAAACAAGCGGAGCGGTCCAAGGCAACCGAAATGAAATGGCCAAAGTATATTTTTATAATGGGAAAGGAAGGGAGAATTAGGGGAGAGAGAGATAGAGAGAGAGAGCCAACAAGTTGGAGGCGGTGCAGGGAGCAGCAGGCATAAATTTCCAGCGAATCTTAGATGGCGGAGGGTTCTCCTCCATAAAACAAAAGGCCCCAGATTTCCGGCTTCATGGGAACGAAAGTAACAAAAGGTGGAAAAAGCAGCCAACAAAAAGCCGGCAAAAAATAAAATAGTGCAGGGGAAAATATATATGCATATATTTAGAGGCTTTAAAAAAATACAAAGCAATTAATTAAGGAAATTTTTATGTTTGGCAAAGAAGTATAAAATTTAAGAAATGGCTACGATTTTATTCGGGAAAGAAAGTTTACAAAGTTTACAATGTGCCCGTTTTGCAAATCGAAAACAGCTTACGATTTCGAGAACCGGAGCACCAATTCCCGTTTTTAAAATCGAAATTGCAAAAGTTGTTCGATTTCTAAAACCGGATTATTTAAAAATAAGTAAGTATTAATTTTTTAAAAGTATTTAAGTTAGGCAAAATTAAATTACAAATTGAATGTAAAAAAAATGCTTTTATCAATTTTAAAAATATATTTAAGTTAAGCAGAATTGAAATTACAATTTCAATGTAAAAATAAGGATTCTTTCACTTTAAATAATTAACTTAATTCCTTAAAAAGTCGGCAACGATATTTCTTGTTATTGTTTACTTTTTTATTAATAATATAAAGGATGATGTGATTTTATAAACATTTTTAAATATATTTAAGTTAAAGATAATGGAAATTACAGTTTAAATATTATTAAAAGGGTTTATTTTCGAATATTACTATTTACTTAATTTAACATTACTCAAAAGTTATGCAAGAAAACATTTTAGACTCAAAGTTAATAGTAAATATTTTTGTATTTTATTATCTAATATTTTATAATATATTTTCTTCGGTGCACAAAAATGCCAACCCAAAAAACAACTGGTATTTGGGCAGCTTAATTAGCCGCCAAGGACGACGCCGACGGGGGTGTGGAAAAACCGGTGGCGCTGGAAATTTAAACACGCCCAAGCAAACCTTTATTAGCCCGAAAGTATGCTAGGGGAAAAAACGTGCGAGAAACTATGCAATGGGGAGCATAGATACGCAGGCAAAAATAAAATAGTGAACCGAAATGGAGTAAAAAAAGAGGAAAAGCAGAGGGAAAACCATACCCAGAGGCATGCCATGGCCCATGAAAATATGCACACAAACACGTACAGGAATGCCTTTTCCCCTGCCTCGCAGTTTGACAGCCACTGGACCTGAAACCAAATTCAATTTTCGCAACTCGAGCAAACATAATTTTCATTCGAAAAGAACACACACAGCCTGCGTCTGAGCGTCAACCCAGTTTTGCCTCAAGATTCGAGGCGAGACTTTTAGCCAGACTTTGTCGGCACCCCCCGATCCCCCCCTTTGCAGAAGAAGGCCTGCATAAAAGTTTCCTGGCACACAAAAAGAGGCACTCGAATGCGGATGAGGAGAGGCCGAGTCTCGAGTCTCGAGTCTTGAGAAAATGTGGCATATATGTTTGGCTTCAGGGATGCGGGTTGCACTTTGGCTGCACCGAAAGCCGAGGGCGGCCCTCGCCTTTTGATATAGAAAAGTTTGCCTCCGAAATTGTTGCGAAAACTAAATTAAAATCTGAAAAGGGCTATGGAACTTGCAAGCCTCGAGGGGAAGGGGTTGAGAGAAGGAAGATTGAGCTAAGGACCAAACAGGAAACGTTATAATTCTCAAGGAAGGCCAAGTGGATTATGCTCCAGAAATTTGACAAGGGATTAAACGGGGACTTTTTAGTTTGAGTTTTTTTTATTAAAGGGTGCAAGTCTTAAGCGGGGATTTTTTGAACAAAATTTATTGGGTCAAGAAAATTCTAAGTTTAAAAGAAATAAATATTAAAGTTTACTTAATTTTTTTTTAATATAACAGGTAATAATAATTAAAACAGAAAAATATATATTAAAAGATTAAAATAATCTTGACATTTTAATCATTTTAAAGATTTGTTTCTGTTTTAAATGGTTTTAATATTGTTATGAATGTCAAAATTCTGTTATTTACGGACTTTTTTCAAGTTTTAATGCTTCGAAAAACCAGTTTCATCTTTAGAAGACTCAAATTCACTTAATTTAAAATTTTTTTAAATTTTAAATTATTTTTTTTAGATATTTTTCTATGTAAATACCCATTTTTTAATTTATAAAACTAGTTTGACCTTTAAAAGGCTTAAATTCCTTAAATGTAATATTTTTTTAAATTTAAATTATTTTTAAAGATTTTTTTTCTATATAAATACCCATTTTTTTAATTTATAAATATTATCAATAAGTTGAATCATATGCTGGCGCCACCTGTAGGGTAACAGTCGCACTACTTTTTCGATAGTTTGTAAACCAAACACCCGATGGCGCCACCACAGGCCTTAGTTACCTATAAAATCCGCTAGGTGTCTCAACTGAAGCGACCTCTAACGGCAGTTTATAGAACTTTTTAAAATGCTGGTTCACAATAGCACACACACGTAAGCCCGCCAGTGGCGCCACTGAGCAAGTTCCGTAATTTTTTCTTTTTTCTAAAGAAAAACTCTTCAGTTCCAAGGAAACCCCACACAAAAAGACACTTTTAGCTCAACCAAACCCCTTACGAAACTCCAATAAAACATTAGTAAGAAATTCTTCAAAAATTTCACCAATAAACTTAGCTATAAAGAGACCGAAAGGCCGCGCCACACCTGACAGCTGCCAAAAACTTGAAAAGACCGCAGCTGAATAATCGTAAAACATCGACATCAAACCGTGCCCAAAACGACTCAAGCAACCAACCACTTAATCCTAGACAGCACACACGACGACATCATACACCGCACACCCGCACCCATAAGAATTAACCCATGACAGCCAAAACAATTTGCCTATTAAACCGGGAGGAGGGACACCCGGAACCCGACGAAAAACGACCACAACAAAGCGCAGATTATGTCAAATTATACAGATGTTTCGGAAAAGGTACAAGTCGCGCTGTTTTTGGGTTTTTGGACTTCTGAGGATGAGGTATTGTGTGTTCTTTGTTTCGATCCCGGTCTGTCCTCCCTTCCCTTTGCCATTGCACATTCCCCATTCATTGTCCCATTGGCAATTTTTATGGCCAGCCAGCCAGTCAGCAGTTAAATGAAATTTTTACAACTCTCCCTTCCCTCTACAGAGATGTTCCTATATATATATATTGCAACTGCAAGTCGGACTTTTATGGGTCAGTTCCATCACACACTCGGATTAGTGGAGCATATGCTCGGGGACAAGGCGACTCGACTCCAAATGGGACAATGACCCCCATCGGACGGGACAATTTTCAGCCCTATTGTGGTTGGTCATGTCGGTCTATGGGGAAGAAATGGGTTAACTGAGTTGCATTGCCTGATTTTTTTTGACATATTTATCAATAAGGAAAGGAAAAATATAGAAAGTGTGGTTTTATAGCTAAGAATATATATTGGGTAGGGTCACACTTGAACTGAAAAATAGATAAGGTCACACTTGGATTGAAAAGTAGCAAAGATCACTCTTAACTCAAAAACTAATATTTTTTTATTTATTTCTTTTAATATTTCTCAATTTGAAAAGCAAAAGTATACCCAATATGAAGTTAAATTTAAATATTATATATTATATTTAAATATTATATGAGCTAAGGTCACACTTGACCTAATAACAACCTAAGGTCACTCTGAACTCTAAAACTGCAATGGCCTAATTTCTTTCTTTCCCTTTTTTTTAATTAGAAAGCAAAAAGTTACCCAATATGACGTTTTAGGTAAGAATTATCCAAGCTAAGGTCACACTAAACCTTAAAACAGATAAGGTCACATTAAGCCAGCAATTGAAATAGGTTAAAGGGTCCTTTTCGTGTTAGATAATCAATTTTAAACTGAAGTTAATGTTTTAAAAAAAGAAAGTTGTTAAGAAATTCTCAACCTTTAAATTATGATAAATTTGTACTCTAAAAAAATGAATTAATAAATATATTTATAATTTTTTAAATAATAATAGCAACTTTTTTCTCAATATTTAAATTAGGTTAGATTTTTACAATTAAACATTTAATTAAAAAATAATATTTAATTTCTATTTTTTAAATAACTTTTTTCTCAACATTTAAATTATGTTAGATTTTTACAATTTAAAATTTAATTAATTAATATATATACTATTTTTTAAATGTTCTTTTTATTTGCAATTTCTTCTCTATTTTTTTTCTATTTCTTCTTTATTTTTTATTTTTTGCAATGTTATTTTGCCCCCGAATAACCCCTTATTTTTTCTGCGAATCTTGGTCTTAAATCCCACAAGACATGCGAAAACCCTATTTCCTATGACATGAGGTTCCTCTTGGCTGAATTTTTTAAATGGTTTTCTTTAATGTAATGTTACACACCTGAGAGAAGTACGCGGGCAGGACGCAGCGCTGGTCGTCGAGTCGCGAGCACTGCACACGCTCCAGTAGCTCAAACAGATCCTGTGTGGCTCCTCCGCGCAGGCGTTCCGGACTGTGGGTGACGCTGCCGCCGCCGCTTCCTCCGCCGCCACCGCCGCCGCTGCCACCCGGCTGCTTCTGTGTGTTGGCCATGAAGGCGTGCTGACGTCTAGAAGAAAAAATAATAAAAAAAGGAAGACAGGAAGCGGGTTAATAACTGGGCACGCGAGGAGGCAATCGCAAAAGCGGACAGCTGAGCTTCAGATTCGCAAGCACGCCATCTCTTCATGCTTCGGAGACAGTCAGAGAGCAAAAGAAAACAAGAAAGGAAGCTAACTTCGGCACACCGAAGTTTTTACACCCTTGCAGATTTTTTTAATTGTATAAATTATAATCTATCTAAATGTAATATTATGAACTATTTTCATATTCATAAAATTTTTACAGTTTTATTTTTTTTTTACATTTTACATGTAAGGTAAAATGTAATTTTTCTCCACATTTACCGATCGTTTGTATGGCAGCTATATGATATAGTCGTCCGATTCTTATGAAATTTACAACAAAATTCTGAAAAAATATGAAATACTAGTATCTAAACGTAGAACAAATTATGTTGAAAACTAACAAAGTTATAATTTTTATTCTAAAAATTTCTCGACCATTCCTATGGCAGCTATATGATATAGTCATCCGATTTTTATGAAATTTAATCTTAAAATTTAAAACAATATAGAAAGCTCATAATCGAGAGTTGATCAAGATATGTTAAAAAACAGTCAAGTTATAATTTTTTTTCAACAAATTTAAGGATCGTTCCTATGGCAGCTATATGATATAGTTGACCGATCTGGCTCGTTCCGACATATGTACGAGTGAGAGTATATAGAAGACTATCTGCAAAGTTTCATTCAGATAGCTTTAAAACTGAGGGACTAGTTTGCGTAGAAACGGACAGACGGACAGACGGACATGGCTAGATCGAATCGGCTGTTGTTGCTGATCAAGAATATATATACTTTATAGGGTCGGAGATGATTCCTTCACTGCGTTGCAAACTTCTGACTGAAATTATAATACCCTGCAAGGGTATAAAAATTGAAAATAATGTAGAAAACCTTCAATTGACTGAGCAAAACTCAAGTGCCACCAGAGGGTTAACCTCCGACTTGAGCAGGGGTTAAGATTCGGTTCTGGGTCTGGGAATGTGAACACGATCAAAGGGCCACTCAAGACTTCCTGACTTCGAAAGCCTCTCGTTGAGGTATTCTCAAGGAATGATCGATGGTTTTCTAAGGACAGCGTTTACTTTATGAATGGAAAGCCAAAGGGTTTGGCAGGAAAATTATAAATTAATTGTATTAGGTACTTGAGGAACTGCAGGAACTAACTAAGAGGATTTAGAGTTGATTTGTAAAAAGGATAATTACATAGAATTGAGTTTTACAAATTAAGCTAGGTTCTATGATATGAAAGTTGATTTAAAAATTCTATTTAAATATTTTCTTCAGTTTCTTTGGGTAGGAATAATATTTTAAAACTTAAATTAACTATTTCACAAATGCTGATACATAAAATTATATATTCAAATCTTTATTTTCATTTTTTCATTTTTCATTCATTCATTTTCATTTTTTTTTCTAATTTTTATATATTTAATAAATAATTTAATATCTCAAATTTTCCCCCTAAAACTACCCATTTTCCTTTTCCTCTTCAAGATTTTTTTTGTTCGGTCTGAAAGTCAAGAGCTCTTTAAACATATCCTGAAGCCTTTTTTCTGGACTTCTTGAAATATATTTTTGAAGCTGCTCTCTCAAAGAATTATGAGTGGCCACTCGAATATATATTTTCTTATTTCTTTCTCGAGTTTTTATTGTCACTAGTGCGTAGTTTTTTGTGTGTGAAATTCAGTGTTCTGGCTTTTTTGTGAAGTTTATGTTGACATACAAACGACGAACGCCTCGAAATGAACACACAGAAGAGTGGGGCAACAAAGAAGGATGTTTACTCGGCGTTATGCAATGTCCTTTTGACGTTGCTATTGCAGCTGCTGGCGTGCTCCAAATTTATTTCAAAATAGCCCAGAAAGAGTCCTCCAATCTGTGTTTATTTTTGAACAGAAGTAGGAGCTCTCTCTCGCTGCCTGACACTCGTAAATTAACACCTACCCATTCCCTTTGCATATGAAATGATGACAGTTATGGGAAAAGGATATCAAAAACACGTCCTCTCTGATATGAGACAAACTTCTCCGAATGCCTCCGTGATATGTTTCTCAGTGTGTTGATAGTTTTCGAGTGCCTGTTTTTGGGTAAAGTGGCGGTGAAAGTGTAGACTTTTTGAGGCAATACCCCGTTCTTGAGTTGGGTAATTGGAGAAGATATAGGGAAAGAGGCGGAACTACTAACAGATGGTGATTATATGGACATTTTGGGAGGTGGTTACTGTTGAATTATTCTAGAGAGAATTTATAGGTGACAGAGGATGGATTTATAGGGATTTTAGGAGCAAGTAAAACCATATTCTAAAGAGAATTTATATAGATAGATTTATAAGGATTTTAAGCGCAAGTAAAACCATATTCTACAGAGACTTTTTGTGGATATATTTATAAGGATTTTAGAAGCAAGTAAAACAATATTTTATAGAGAATTTATGCGGATCGATTTATAAGAAATTTATGCTTAAGTAAAAGCATATTCTATAGAGAATTTATGTGTATAGATTTATAAGGATTTTATGCTAAACTTTAATGCTTATTTAAAACCATAAAAAATACTTTAAGCTTTATATATAACAACCCCTTAACCTTCACCCATTTTTAACAACAAACTTAACCCATTTTTTCAAGGCAATAAAAACCAATCAATCAATAGATTTTTATTGCATTTTTCTACATCTCTCATCCATAAATAAATTCATAAATCAAGCGATTTGTTTTTCCTCATATTTCTAGAGTTTATAACAATCTGTGCAACATGCATTTCATAGATTTTACAACTATTTTCACTGCCGCTCGAATCGAATTACGAAGCCAAAAAAAATTTTATTGCATTTTTATGACAATTTTTCACATGATTTGCTCTCGACGAATGGCAATGAAATCAAAGCGAGGGGAAAGATTGTGCAAAAGTCAAACTGCAAAAATGGCCAAACAATGGAACAGGGTTTTACAAACCAACGGTTATACTGGAAATCTGATGCATCAGATTTGGGTTTCAATGGAGGTTTTTCTTTGCAGAAAAAAAAACACCCACCAAACAGTTCGTTTCCTGTGGTTACGCCTGCGCCGGCAAAGAACCTCGTTATATGCATTCCGCCCACATAATTAAAAGCCATTACGGACAAACAAAAAGCGTTAATTCCGGGGAGGGGGGGCGGCATCTTCTAGGGCTTTATTTTTTTTTTACCTCCAAAATGTTCATTAAATGCAAATTTATGGGCTGCCTCTTCAGTACTTTCTGGCTTCTAACTCATTTGGCATGCGCAGCGCATTGCGCGTGTTTAAAGTTTAGCCGCAAAATGTAGCAAGTTACAGGGGAGTGAGGTGGGGGAAAAACCTAGGGAAAACCCAGGGAAAATGGGGGAGTGGTTTGGGAGAAAAAACAATTACCAACAACAGCTTAGACCTAAAAGGAGAACAAAGCAATGTGGTGTTGACAAGCCAAAAGATAGATGGCTTCGAAAAAACAAGTCTAGGAAAGGGTCTTCTAGCAAAACCAAGCATAAGTTTTGGGTTAATATATATACGTTCTATATATATACATTCCCCTAGAGTCACGTGGGAAAACTACACAGGAAGAGAGAACTACAAACACCTTGCAGTCAGTGGGAAATGCCATTCTGTGGCTCCAAGTCAAGTTCTTTTTTCTTTTCTTTTCTTCCTTTTTTTTTGGCATTTCCCTAGGCGCTAATTTGGAGCGTTTCCATATTTCCCAGTGAAAAATTACAGGAAATGTCCAATGCGAAAGGAAATCAAGTCCCAAAGGGACAAAGGACAAAGGACACACACACGCACACAACCAGAGCCAGAGTCAGAGCCAGAGAGACATTCATGCATTTCACAGCTAATAATGGGTCAGGCAAACTGGAAACTAGAGCACTTCACAGATAGCATCGAGCAAGGAAAGCGGGGAAAATGTCCTGAGAGAAAAAGAAAAATTCCGGGGGAGAGGGGTGAGCGGTATAGTGGACAAGGGGCGATGCACTCGCTCCGATAAGCGGGACAGGCGACATGTCAAAGGATACTCGCATGGCACCAAAAAGTCAGAGTCCAGAGTCCCGAGAGTCCCACAGAGTCCAAAGTTAGATGGACAGAAGGGGTCGTTGCTCTTAACGGGGTGGCAGTCGAGAGGGAAGTGTCCCGACACCCTGTAATTAATACTATCCCGGGGAATTCCCCTTCAAAAAAAGCAAGTGAAAATGACTCAATTAATTGTCTTTTGATTTTAGGAATAATTAAATGAAAGCAAGTGGAATTTTGTATAAAATAGGAAAACTTTAAACTCTGAAGTTATTCAAATTTGTATTTGATTATTAAATTTAATTAATATTCAATTAAAAAAGGTATAAATTAAGAAGCAAATTCTTCAAATTTTTATTTGTATTAATAAATTTAATTAATATTCAATTAAAAAAGGTATAAATTAAAAAGCAAATTCTTCAAATTTGTATTTGATTATTAAATTTAATTAATATTCAATTAAAAAAGGTATAAATTAAGAAGCAAATTCTCCAAATTTGTATTTGATTATTAAATTTAATTAATATTCAATTAAAAAAGCATTTTTATAAAATCAGAAAAGTTTTAACTCCTCACTTGTTCATATTTTTATTCGATTTTCAATTATAATTTATATAAAATTAATATAGGTACAAATTAACAAGTATTTCAATAAAATAGAAAACCATTTAACTCCTCACTTATTCATATTTTCATTTGATTATCAAATACAATTAATATAAAATTAATAAACCTATAAATTAACAACCATGTGACATCATTTGGTAAACAATTTTCTCAAGAGAAACGGTTTTTCCCCTTTTCAATTCACTTCCTTTTGCAAATTCCCCGACAGCCAAAGGAAAATCCTTTGCAGTTAATTCCTTTTTGCATTTATGATTAATGGCTGACAAAGAGTGCCAAGTAACCGCTGAGAAAGTAGCTGGCCGCGGAAATGGAAAAGAAAGGGGTAAGGAGGCGGTTTTTGGGAAATGGAAAAATCTGCATTTTCAGGGATGGCCAGCGGTTCCTTCGTCTCATTTTCACATTCCGCGCCTCGTGAATTGTCATTAAAATTAGTTCCAGGACAGCCGTCGGATTTGCGCACAAGTTTTTCTCATTTCCGTTCGGGGAAAAACTTGTCTCTGCCCAGTTTCCTTTTGTCTGAGAGAGAGGAGAGGGAAACCGAGAGAGAAATCCTTGCAAGGGGGTTGCGTTGCATAAAGAAAACTCGTTTCCGCTTTCGTTCAACCTCATAAATGCAACACGTTCCAGACACTCGAAGGATGCGATATCCTTTCTTAAAGTACAGCCAGACCCTTAGATAGGTAGCTCCTTCTTATTTCCCTTTCCCCCCTCATAAATTAGCCACAAATTTGCCGGAAAAGTTTTCCTTTTCCCTGATTTACATATTTTTAATCGTCCTGCGTTTTTTATTCACCTTTTTTTGGGTTAAAAATTACACCATTTCGTGGACACTTTCTTTTGGGAAAAAAACGTGTTTTCCACTTTATTTGCTGACAGCATTAGGAAATTTATTGCCGCACGATCGCCGGGAAAAAGGAAAGTTCTGAAGGTGAAAGTGTAGCCAAGGATAAGAAGCAGCAGCTGCTGTGTGCGGTCAGTGGAAAAGGATTTCTTTCCCAGAATCCCTTCGGAAAATTTGAAATTGAGATTAAGTGACTAAGTAGACCCAAATTAAGGGTAAAAAATGGTAAAAGGGTTTCGAGGAGAAGTTTTCCTTTTGGGCAGTAAAAAGATCTTTAATTTTGGGATGAGTTTCAAATGGGACAGGACACTGACCTATGTAAGAATTAGCAGAGAGTTCAGTTGTGGCTGTAACCTTAAGATCTCTTTTTTTATTGGGATATCATAAGGTGGGATAAGATCAGATCATAAGGCAGAAGAGGTCAATGGGACAGGATATAATATATTACTTAACATATTAAATGTATTATTGTTGATTTGTTATTAAAATAAATAGACTATTATTATGTATTTTCCTTTAAGCACCATAACTTTTTAAGTAATTCTCCTCCTTAATTTATTCCCATTACCCATTACGAATTATTTCAATTAAAAAGAACCATTTATATTTCCCCTTTTTTGAAGCAACAAGTCATTGCATAATTACCTTTCAAAGTCTCGATAAATATGCAGAACACATATAGGACATATATGTATGTAAAATATTCGACTTCAACAGCAAATTTACCCCCCAACCCAGACCAAGACCCCTTTGCCTCCACACGTTCCTTGAGTCAAGTTCAATTTGACACGCAATCGCTGCCAGCCAAAGGCCAAAAAGTGGGCCCCAGGAACAACCTGTTGTTGGCCATGTTTTCCTCCAAATGCAGCATGAAAATGCTGGTAATAAGCGTTTAGATGTTGATACTTTTGATGCCACTTACAGGTGGCTTCGAGGGGCACAAAGAGACGCGAGCCAAGCCACTTTGCATATTAATGAACCGCGTCCGTCAGTCAGTCAGTCAGTCAGTTAGCGTGGCTATTTATAAGGAAGGCTCCGTTTTTGGTGCCTTAACTTAACCATATTCCCTTCAGATACACTTTAACAATTTATTGTTACTAAAATATATAATTAAATTACAACAATTTAATTTATAGAAAATTGAGAGGTTTTGTTTTGACATTTTGCATTAATTTCTTTTATATAGATTTTTTATTTTTCTCGTTTTTTGATATTTTTAAAGGTTTGTTTTCTAAATAATTAAATTCATTTTTATCAATAAATAACATTTACTTGATATATTTAATTTAATAATATATTTTATTTAATCATTTTAGTGTCCCATTATTTTATTCAAACATTTTTACAAACATCTAAAAATAATTTGTTGTCCGTGACTCTATTTTTTACTCTTTTAATTTTTGATATATTTTTTAAAAACATTAACAACACAAAAATCGAAATAAAACTATAAAAACGTTAAAAATATGGAAATAATTCTTGAAATACATTTATTATTTTACATTATTAATTTATTCTATAAATTTTGAAAAAACCAACAAACAAATATCAAAATAAAACTATTAAAATTTCAAACATTTTGTAGTAATCCTTGAAATATAAAAGCTTCTTTATTTAAATCCACCTTTAAATTTGAAATATATTGATAAATAAAATATAAAACTTACAACTTTTTTAGCACACTTCAAAATCTTCTTCTGCTAGTATTTTCTTTCAGTGCCACCAAGTTCCTTGGCTTGAAATTAATGTGGACAAGGCACGCGCTTCTTCATGCCCCACGTGCCGGGCTAAAAAGATACTTTGGTAACAGAAGATACTATACTTCCCCATATATATTCCCATTTTGTCACCTTGCCGAAAAAAATCGTTGACCAAAAATATTTGGCGGGCTTTTCTTAGTCATAGGTTTGTTTACAACTTCCCCCTCTGCCACCTTTTCTATATTTTTTCCAGATATATATATAGATACACATATATTATGTGGGCGAAAAAGGCAACAAGGTCGCGAGTTGCAATCTTTGGTGTCAAATCTTCGCCTCGGGGCTCTCGTCTCGTTAATTTCCAATTATTTCCGAACGATGTGGGTTGTCATAGCGGTATTGCCTCACGTTGAACCGACTTTAAAAATAAACATTATCCGATAAATCGCTTGGAAATTTGCAACGCATTTCCGCCACAGCCGAAAAAAATGAAATCCGACAAAGATGCGACATTGAGGGATTGCCGACTGGCCGGATTGAGGCGATTGATGGATGGATGGCCTGATGGGCTGATTAAATTAAATACTTAATTGCCCGCTGCTGTGATATGGTGTTAGTGGGTTAAACGTTTGCCCGGGCTCATTATTATTACCGCACTCGGGCTGAGCGTTTAAAACAGCTAAGAGTTTTCGCGCGACTCTCTACATATATTTTTATTAACAGTTTTCCTTACACTTTATTACATTGCTTAGCCTCATATATTTATATCATTTTTAACGAGCTAATTAACTTGGGCGGCTCTATAGTACACAAAACTAACGAGTTTCGCATGCCATGCGAAAATTCCTAGCGTTTTCCACGCGACTTGCACGCGTTTTGTGTGTGGCCCAATTTTTCGCGGGGAAAACTAGTTTGAGTTTTTCACGAGTTATTAAAAATTGAGTGGGTTTTTTTTCTTGGATTTGTTAGCGATTTGAGTGCGGTTTTAGAAGAGTGGTTATTTTGGGAATTTATTTGCAATTTTTAAGGGAATTTAAACGCAATTATTAAGAAATTAATCGGGAAATTAAGTATTAATCAGAATTTACTTGATTTTAAGGTTTTATAAGGTTGAATTTAAAATTTTAACAAATATTTTATACTTAAAACACATCCTTAAATTCGTATTGAATTGGTTTCCTAATTGTTTTTATTATAAATTAAGTATTAACTAGAATATATTTCATTTTAAGGTTTTTAAAATTAAATTTTATATTTAAAAAAATGAATATTTCTTAAAACACATACTTAAAATCTTATTAAATTGTTTTCCTTATTGTTTTTATAAAAAATTAAGTATTAATCAGAATTTACTTGATTTTAGGGGTTTTAAATTTAAGTTTTATATTTAAAAAAATATATACAACTTAAAACACATCCTTAAATTCTCATAGAATTGTTTTAAAAATTCTTTATACAATTTATTAATTAAATAATTAATTAATTTTTTTTTAACCCTAAAAATCTTTTAAAATTCCATTCATTATATTAACAATATTTATTTTCATACATTGCTCGCGTTTTTTCACGCCACAGCAATCGCTAGCGTTAGCCGCGCGCGTTTTCCATCGCTAATAAAACGCCTCAAATTATTTTGATTGGCTGCTAATGCAACTTCCTCCGCAACTGCAGACTTCTAATTATGTTGCTGCTGCTGCTGCTGCTGCTGTTGCATGTCTTCTGACCATTTTACCGCCAGTTGGTAGTAGAAGTAACCCCCCTTCCCCCTTTGCCACAACATTTGCCTGGGTGCGGGCTCTTTCTTGGTCGCGTTGGAGTTGTTTTTTCGGAGTTGGGCAAATTATGATTGCACGTCTGCGCACCTTTTTGAACTCGGAGGAGACGGAGGTGGAGGAGATCATGGCCCCTGAGGGAGAGATTCCCCTTTTTGGCCATGTGTGGGTTTGGCTAAGTGATTTACCACCGTAACGGTTTTCTGTATATTTCTATTTTTTTTTTTTTTTTGATTCCAGCTAATTGATAGCAAGAATTGAAGAATTTTCTCTCTCCGTGTTGACTTTGCTGATTTGCAAAAAATAGAAAAAAAGGAAATCCGCAAAAACAAGGGTGCAAAAAAAAGGGTTAAGCCCATATCACCTTACACATTATTTTCCCTACATTTTATTCCTCGCCCAGCTGTTGGGTTAAGGAAATGGGAAAAGCATCATCATCATCAGTAGCATCATTCATTAATCATAAATTTAATTAACAAAACAGCTCAAGGAAGTGACAAAAGGGTTTTCTTCCTTTTTGGAAAACCGATCTTGGAAGAAAACCTTTGAATCCCTTTTCTTGAATCCCAATAATCCATAATTCATTTGCGATTTTTGCGGTTTGTTTTTCTTTCACGCCGAACAAACAAACCCCCGGAAAAAACAAATGACATTTGACAGTTTTGCGAAAAAGGGGGAAGGGGTTTGGCAAAATGGAAAATGGAAAATTTGCATATTTTATGCGTACAGAGTGCGCTTTCAAAAAAAACTCCCTACCAATTGCAATCGGAGGGCTAATTAAGGCCCATTTTGGATTCAAATGGCAAATCAAATAATTTGCATAATTTTTGCATATGTCACAGAGGAACATAAAGGGGAACAATGAGAGAGATACATGGAACACTGTCAATATTTGCTTACATGACATTTATGCCTATCTATAATGAAAGATAATGAATTTGGGGTTCGTTTTTTGGTAAATAAGGAAAATAGATTACTTGAAAAGTAGATCAATATTAAGTACATTTTCTTGCTTAAACATTTAAATATTTAATTAAATTATTTCTATTTATACATACAGCAGATTCTTCATGTAACGCTTGCGCGCCACCAGAGTGTAGGACTCCTTGTGTGTATGCGATAGATATTTCATTTTGTCTGAGATCTGTCTTGAGATTGAGATTTTCCAACAGGTAGAGGATGCTCTCTTCCTTTGTCTCCAGGTATAAAAATCACTTTTTTCTTTTTGTTTGCTTAGGTCAAGAGACCAAACACAGGTAGTTTCGAGTTTCGTTGTTCTTTTAGAGTTAGGATAGGTTAGGACTTGTCCTTTAGGTATTGCACTGGGAGATTAACACTAAGTACGAGTAACTACACTTGTAAGATTCCCCGCATTTTGTACGATATCTTTGAGATACATTCGACCGGCTTGTTTTGCAAGTTCTTGTTCTATATTTCGTATTTTTTTTCGTAGCGAACTTGACCCACTGATAAAATCGGAACCCAATTATATATACAACCTAACCGAACGACGAATGTTTTCAAACTGAGTTCTGTTGGCGTTGGCAGAAGTTGTTATAGAGGTTCGGTGTTATGGTTTCAACCCTCACTTTGAACTACACTGAGAAAAAATTAAAGGAGCTGATGCCCGAGCGATCTTTCGAGATTTTATATCATTGGAATTCGAAATTTAAAATAATTAGGTTCTCTAAATTCTTTTAAAATATATATAAAAATTTATTAGTTGTAATATCTTAAAGATTTTTAAATATATAGATAAATATATAAACATTTACTTTCATTATTTTTATTATTATTAAGAACAATTTATCAAGATGAATTTAATTTTCTCTCCTAATTTAAAGTATCTTTTAATGGATAGTATTTTTATCAGTGCCCGTTTGATCCCTCTGAAGTTTGAGTTGCAAGTCAAGCTTACCCTCGATCTTCGAACTCCTTCAGCATGTTCGATCGCAACGAAGTTGGAGTTGCAAGTTGGACCGGCTTTAACCCCCGATCGATGTTCGAGGCGAACTTGAACTTGCTGAGGTACTCTTTCTTTTTCAGTTCGACTTTATCAAGCCATTATTTGATACCGTCTATACCGGTATACCGGATACGAGCGTGTCACAAAAGGCCCGGCCAGGCTTTATGTTTTATTCTCTCATTTTGGGGTTGGGTTTTTTGGCCCCTGTCCATTTTCAGGCTTGGAACAATAGGCCCATGGGTTGTTCTCCCATCTATAATTTCATACCCAACTTGGTCGCACATGCAAAACACACGCAAGACAATGGCACTGGAGAATAAGTCATTAACACCTGAACTGGACGCAGGCTCACTGAACTGACAGATCAGATATCAAAGTGTGCAGATAATGGGTGATATAGGGAGTGGGGTTATCAAATGAATGGATTTAGAGAGAGAGAGAGAGATGGGGAAGGAAAGGGTGCAATGTCCAGACGTAAAAAAATTAATGAATAGGATTTACCAGATATTTATTTTGCTTTTCTTTACTTTAAAAATGATAAATTTAATAGGAATATTTTGTTAACAAATTAAAAGTTTTTAATTTCAAAAGTTATAACATTATTGTCTTTGAATTATTACCCAATATATGACCTTCTTTATATGTATTTTGATATGAAACTTAGCTTATGAAGAGGATTTAACAGATATTTATTTTACAGTTTTTTTTTTACTATTAAAATGATAAATTAAATATGATTAATTTGTTAACATACTAAATGTTCTTAAGTAGACAAATTATATCATTATTGTCTTTTTAATATCACCCTATAAAAGACCTTTTTCATATTTATTTTTATATAAAATATCTCTTATTTACGTATTTCTTAATGAACCCCATAAGATCCCTTATTGACCCATCCCTTAATGCACTAATTAACCTTAACTTGATGGCTTCTTATAACTTCGAAGACCTGTTCATCTGTTGTCTCAACAGTAGACACCCATTCGGTATAAACAACAGCTGACCTAATGCTCTCCTCAACCTTATCATTAAAATTCAATTCGATTTCTTAAAGATGGGAGAGAGAGAGAAAAAAAACCCTCGCATCACTTCCTCTGGCGCTACTTGTACCCTTTATCTTCAGGTACCTGAACTTCTCTGGGATCTTTGCTCCCATTTGCAACGCTTTATTAACCGTGTTGCGTTTAGTTTTCCTTTTCTGTTTTTGTCTGTTTTTTTTTTCTTTTCTGGAGTGCAACTCTTCTTCTCTCATTTCCAGTGCTGGCCATAACTTTCTATCCATTGTTTTGAAGGGCCTCAATGGGACGCGTATTGCTCTCCTCCTTCTGAGGTTTTTTTTATGGTCGTTCCGCTAGTCACTCAACGCTCAACACCTCATAATTCTATTGTCTCTCTGCTTCTTGTGCCGTGTGTGTGTGAGTTTGCATACATAATCACGATAATCAGCTTCTCGGCTTCGCCTCCCTCCCCTCGTTAACTTCACTTTCTGCTGCCGCTTCTTCTTGACTAGTTTCTTCTTCATATTTATTCCTATTTCTTTTCATCTCTCTCTTCTCAGTTGTTTTTTTTTTTTTGTTCAAATTATGCAAATTTGTCTGCGTCTGTGGCTCTCTGTTTATGTGTCGCCACTCCACCCAGATTTTTTCTGCTCTCAGAATGAGTTTTTTTTTCTTTCTAGCTTTTTTTATGAGATTTTAATTTGCAGCTTACTTGAAAGTGAGGTTCCTCTGGGCACTCTCTCTCTTTCTCTTTCTGTCTGTGATATTCCCCTTTTTATTCTAATTGTCATCTCAGGTGTCAAAGGCGCCTGCGCACGCGTTTCTCACCCCGAAAAAAAGAGGAAGGGACAAACCTCACCCTTGCAACCCTCTGGAAAAAAGCACTCACATTTTTTTCCTCTTTAGGGGTGAGTAACCAAAAAAATCCTTTTTTTTTAGTTTGAAATTCAGTTTGAATTTATAATTTCTGGCCTAATATTTTTTACCTTCTCTTTCGGGTTCATTATGATTTGTTCGCCCAATTGGCAGAGTTTGATTTGTAATACATTTTTTTTTCGGTCTAAAAATGTGAATTTGTATTCAAAAAAATTAACATAATTTTATGAATTTTTATGTTCCTCAATTGCCAGAAACAAACCATAGAGAATTTAACAAAATAAACTATAAATTTGTCAAGGGACACGCCGATATTCTGCATACAATTATGAGATACATTTTACGGTTGTGAAGGAGGTGGTAACCCTGGTTTTCAGGGTGAGGATTTTGAGGGTTTTAAAAGGTGGTCATATATGGGTTAATGGTAATAATTATAATAAACTTTTATATATAAAGTAAATAGCAAAAAGCTCCCCTATTCCTTTATTATTAATTATATATTTTTCTGTTAATAGGTTCCTTAACTATTTCTTTCAGAATTTAATTTTCCAAAATTTTTAACTAGTTTTAAAAATTTTCCTTGACCTTCATCACATATTTTCCATCCAAAACAAACTTTCCATTACAGATTCATGACCTTTCCCTTTAAACTCACCCTTTTGTCTCATCATATATTCATTGTTCTTGCGTTGCCCCCCTCTAGTTCCCATGTGACCCTGACATTGATAGCAGACATTAACCCATGACTAACTAAATTCAACCTCCCCCCCCTCGAAAGGCAGTCAAATTCCCAGGCAAAAGGCTGAAAAAAAGCTAATTCATTTCAATGAAAATTTCCTCAATTACAGAACCAAATTAAATGTTAGAAATGTTCAACGTTCTGTTCTGTATAAATTTTTTTTTGTATCCCATCCAGTTAGGCTTTACAAATGGGACGAGGGGGAGCGGGATGGTGGGGCGGGGCGGGGGCGGCTGTTAAGGGAGGCTGTCAGTCAAGCAGACGCCGCTGCAGCAAAGTACATTAACCCATGTTGTGTGTGGAGGCCTCACTCGAGTGGGAATTGCTTGGGGAAGGCTGTCGTCTAACCCCATCTCGTTCGCACTTTGCCACCCCCCAGTTGCCACCCCAAAGGCCACTCAAGGTGGGGCGGGGGCGGGGGTGACGGTGGGAACGAGAAGAAGTAGCAGCCACAAAACGAGAGCGACAACGACACCCTTTGGAAACATTTCTACTGCTGATTGTATATGCGTGCGTCAACAGTCGAGGTCACAATAATAATAGTTGGGGTCATGAAAATTCTAGTAAAAAAGCTATAAAAAAGGGTTAAAGATAAATATACTTTTACTAGGAAATTTATTTAGTGTTTTATGATATATCTTTTAGTATTTAAAAGAGTTTTTCTTAAAGAAAACAGGATCAGATTGCAACCAAACTCTTAAATCTGTGTCTAAGAAGCCCAAAATTGAAATAAAACAAAAACTAAAAAATTAATTAAATGATTAATAAAATTACCAATATAATTTTAATTTTTTTTTAAGATAAATAAATACTTTGCAGGCAGATTTATATTCTTAAGAATAAATAAATATTTTTTAAACAGATTTAAATATACAATTTACTCTCTTTCTTTTTCTTTATATTTGGTCTCTAAAAAGCCCTAAAATAAAATACAAGTTTTATAACAAATAACAAAAAACAAATTAAATTATTAATAAAACTACCAACATAATTCGTACTTATTTTTACGGATAAATAAATATTTTGCAGGCAGATTCAAATATACAATTTTTAAGGATAATTAAATACTTTTTAAGCAGATTTTAATATAAAATTTACTCCCCTTCTTTTGCTTATTTTTCCTGACCTCTATTGTAACTTTATACATTTATAGTAGTATATATATTTTTTGCCCGACTATGCATAAATGTGTAGCTATATGTAGATATATTCAGGGAGTTAGTTATGTAGATTTGCATGTTTTTGTTACGCTTGTTAATTTGCTCCAAATGCTCGGAAAAAAAGAAAGGAAAGGAAAATATATATAGAGTGCCAAGAGGGGTTTAAGCTAGTGGAAACTGATTTTCCCAGAATTCACGTTGAATTACGCATTTTGTGTAATTTTTCCGGTATTATATTTTCCCGGGTATTTAGCTTAGTGTATAAAAAATATGAATCCTAGACTGAAGCCCAACTTTCAACCCCCCTTTGAGTTTTTTTTTTTTCACAGCTCCTTCTCCGAGTTTAAGCATTTGCTGCATTGGCGCATTTTTGCAATGTTTCCGTTTTGAATTTACTTTTCATTCCCCCCCCCGTTGCCCAGCCAGTCCCTATTTTCCCGCCTCGGTTTTCCCCACAGCCTTTCTGCAAATTAACAAACCGAGTTGAGCTTCGTCCTGGCTGCGAATTGCGAATTGCGAAAATGCCGCTGAAACTGTCTCGCGAGTGTCTCGGCTTCTCCTCCCCTCCGTCCCCTAAATCAACCTCCGACTTTCCTCTAGGCACACATAATTAAAACGTCATCGCTGCTGCTGTCGTATTTGTTGTTGTATAATAGTCAGCGCTTTTTGTTCGCCGCTCCTCCCGGGGGAAAAACGGGGATATTATATCAACTTTCCAGAGGAGCTTCATGTGCCGTCAGGAGGTTATAAATGCGTTTTCTCTGCCACGGGAAAATGTGAGGGGAAAATGCTATATATTGGGGTAGGTGCTTGCCTTTCAGAATGAAGAAGATGAAGAGTCACAAGTTGACGAAGATTTGTGCTACTTATAAGAGAGATTTATTTTGCGAGTTAAGATATATATTTGCATATTAAACTTGAAAGATCAAATTTGCAGTTTATTTATTAAAATGAATAAATTCAAGATGAATGAATGATGAATGAACGATGAATGTATGATGAATGAATGATGAATAAATGATGAATTCTACATATTTTTTACTATAAAAAAACTTTTGGTATCTAAAAAGAAATTAATATTTTCTTTGATAAGAAAAAAAGTATAAATAGAAATATGGGAATTCATAAGCATAAAAATAACTCTTAAATTTATTCTAAAAATTTCTAAGTAGAAAAATATTATTTGTAGAGCATTTCCACTTCGTTATTAAGAAGTTATGAATGAATGATGAATAAATGATGAATGAATGATGAATTCTACATATTCTTCACTATAAAAAACTAGAAACTTTTGGTATTTACAAAGCAATAAATATTTTCTTTAATAAGAGAAAATGTATAATTAAAAAAATGATGCCTCATAAGTATAAAAATACCTCTTTTATTTATTTCAAAATTTCTCATTTAAAAAAGATATTATTTGTAGAGCATTTCCACTTCGTTGTTAAGATGTTATTCTTCAATATATTTACCTTAACCAGTGGCAAAGCACTTGAACAGGTTCACAGCTTTCCCCATTTACCACTCCCCTTTTAACGCCCCCTATAATTCACCCCTAGAATTTTCTCATTTAATGAAATTTAAACCCTGCCCCCGCCTGCCAGTTTTAAGCCCTTTGAGAGTGCATTTTCTCTCAGTGCACTGCAGACTTGGCAACTTTTTTTCATTTTTTTCTGTAAGGAAAACACGAGTGTGGGAGCATCCTGTTGGCTCAACAATTCACAAGGATCCGAGTTTGTGCATAATGAGAAGGCTGCTCGAGAATGTTTTTTTTTGGATTTTTCATTCGTCAGGAAGTTTGAGCAATCGTTGAGTGAATTTCAACTAATTTGTGGACTTCATTTACATATATCGAGAATTGAAACTGGTTTCGATCGCATCTCTCAGATAGGATTGAAAATTGAGAATCCAATAAAAAAGCGACCGGGTCGAGGTTAGGGGTTAAAGAGCCTGTGTAAATCCAACATGCGGGCCCCGGAGCAAGTCGCAGACAGTGAACACACACACACAGTGCAGTGTCCCTACAATGTACTTTGACGAAGAGTGAGAAACGAGCTGAAAAGAGCCGGCAGAGAGAAAGAGTCCTTACAAGTACGCAGACAGACAGACAGGCTGCATTAAAGGGTAAGATAAAGTTTTCTTTAAACTTTGACGAAGTTGCGATACTCTGAGATGCCACAAGTTGATGTTGAACTCAAAATTGGTTTATTTAAATTTTAAGGAAAATTAACTTTAAGCTTCTTCAAAAGTTAAACCCAAAATTGGTCTATGAAAATTTTAAGGAAAAATAACTTTAAGTATATAAAATGAATTAAAATTCATAATACCTTCAACAAGCTTACTAAATAAGTTTCCTTTGCTTAATAAAGAGTAGAAAGTAGTAATCATATTTCTTAGGCTGGAAAAATACATTCTTTACTTATAAAAATAATATTTTTTTTAAATATTTAAATATTTATTATTAATTTATATTTAATTTTCCTACTATAATTCAAAGTATTTCCTTCATAAAAAATCATAAATTAAATCTAGAAAATGATAATCATATTCCTAACGCTTTAAAAATACATTTCTTACTATTTAAAATATTATTTAAAATATTTAAATATTCATAATTAACATATAATTAATTTTCCTATTTAATATAAAAACATTAACCTCATAAAACATAGAGTATCATATTTCTTAGGCTACAAAAAATACATTTCTTACTTATTAAAATATTCTTTAAAATATTTAAAAATTCATAATTAAGTTTTAATTAATTTTCCTTAAATAGTTAAGAATATTAACCTCCTAAAACATAGAGTATCTCATGTCAGACAGGTACATTATTTCATCAGCGTTGACAATCTCATCATGCAGCACAGAGAGACGAAACGCTTTTAGTTATCCTGGCTGTTTCGTGTGTCCTGTGTCTGTGCAAATGTCCTAACACACACACACACACACACACACACAGACCTGTGTATATTTGCTGGCAAATTTGCTGCCACACGCCTTTAAAGCCAATTTTCCAGGCACCTCTCTCTATATATATATTTGCTGCTACCGCTCTTTCTCTCTCTCTTTCTCCTATTTGTATTTGTCCGTTGTCCTGGGTTAATTTTTTCAATTAAGTGAGCTCCCACTCTCTCTTAACATTGGCTTTTCCAATTTAATTGCTTTGGACTCATGCCCCATGCTGCCATTTGGCATATGCAAAATGGCACAAAAACTTTCCCCCCCGGAAAGTTTCGAGGCTTAAGCTATTTATAGGAACTGAATGAGAGGCTCCTGCAGTTTTCCGTTCCCCTCCTTGGCCCCATTCAAGAAGTCAGTCGTCCAACAGTCAAAAGTCACAAGTGGAAAAGCTTCTTCAAAATGTATATTCGGTTGCTGGCGAAATTTGCCTCGAAATGCTAACGAATTTCCTTTTGGACTTTTCTCAGCAGCCAGGAACGCCAATAATGAAATTATATTAGCAATATAGTTGGTGGAAAGCGGGGTGAGGAGGGAAAAGTAGCTACTACCCAAGGCCAAAATGGAAAAGTTTAAGAAAGAAGGATGAATGTCGGTTTAAAAATTATTATTTAAAAAGAATAAATGTCGTTGGTGAGGAGTGATTAGCAAGAATATATTAAACGGGGAAATATATTTCATTTTAGGGAAAAAAAATAATTTTTCTTTAAGAGCTAATATTATTTAAAGTTTGTTAAAATATCTGTTGCTTAAATAATTTACTATTAATTCCTAAAAATATGTTTATTACATTTATTCATTTAAAAGAAATATTTCTTAATTTATTGATTTAATAGAAATATTTTTAAATGAAAGATTTAAATGTAAATATTACATTTATAAGATTTTAGTTGTCGTTTTCTGTATCAAAAAAGAGTTCTAGCAAAAATCTGCTGTAGTCATTCTTTGATATTTCTTAAAAAATCCCTTTGAAAATTTTCGGATTAAATTTTACAATTTTACTACATTTTCTGTTTGTCAAGGGATACCCCAATATTTATGTAACTAATTTTTAAATAAGACTTAGGAACTTGTCTCATTGTTTACACAAAAATTCCTTTAAAAATAATGATACTCTGCTCCTAAAAATATTTCAATATTTCCCTCAAAAACTCAAGACATTCATATCCTATTATGTTAATATCCCCGCCGAGTTTTATGATAATTAATTTCTTTCCTTTTGTTTAATGAGTCGTGACAAGGACATGGGGGTATCCTTGACACCATCGGCGGCCCTTGGAACGACATGTGCTAACCATTTTCCAATAAAAAACTGAAACCGAAACGGGAACAGCAACAGTAACTGTTATAGGAACGTGTCACAAAATGTGTTTTTAATTTGTGTCAGGTGTAAAAATTCACTCTCCTGTGTTTTTTTTTTGTTGGCGGATTCCACATGGCGACCACACACGCTATTAATTTATTTTCGGCCCTATTTTAATTGCCTGACATTTCGGCTCGTTAGCGGCAGGAAAATTGCAATAATTGATGGCAAACAAAAATATTTTAATTAAAGGTCTCCTGCTCTTGTTTCTACTCCTCTGCTGAATATTCTCTTATTTATTATTATTATTTTTGTTTTTTTTTTTTGCATAGTAGAAGCCATTCCGGCTCCTTGGCTCTTATCATTATTAAAGCCACCTTTTGTGGCCGATTTTATGGCTCTTCCAGTTGGGTGGCCTGAAAAGGTGTCCGAGAAATGGGAGCGTTCCATTAAGAGACGCTCTCTTCTCAGGTGTCAACTTGAGTGCCACTTGGACGCAACTAATTAAAATTGCTTTTGCCATACATGAGACTTAAGCCAGCATTTCAATCTCGCAAATTGATTGAATTATCCGCAAATTACTTTGAATATTAATGAGTTTTTAAGTAGGCTGCTGGAGTCATAATTTGATTGGCAGGAATTATTCATAACATTTGCTCGCACACAGATTTCACCTTATTTTTCACATTATTTTTTTCTTGGCTCTTCTCCTCCAAAAATAGACTTCAATTTGTGTGCCAAAATTTATGGAAATGTTTTTGCCATGAAAAGCTTCTTCGCCTTCGGCACACCTGTGGCTAAGAAGAAGAGGCAGTAGGAGATCCTGGAACTGGAATGTTTTTTCTTCCTACACACTTTTCCTTCATTTGTTGGCCCCTGGGGGTCATCTCCTCTCTGAGGACTTTCTTCCCTGTCATTCCACTTTGACTGGTCATTTCTCATTTCGGCTATTACGCATTCTTTAGTCCTGCCAGAAACATCCTGTGTGTCCTGTGTGGGCGGAGAGGTGGAAAAATACACACATATTGACACTGTTTTTGCCCATTTTAATTAAACTCCAATTTATTTTATTGGAATATTTATTGCCTCGTGGGAGCATAGGGAACAGGTCAGGTCATTTTATGTAATTAGAAAATAGGAAAGGTTGCAAGGCTAGAAAAATGCAGACAAAAGGATAATCCTGTAGGTAAAATATGAATTCAATTTAATTTAAGCTAATTCTTGGTAGTTTTATGTAATTAGAAGGAAGAGGTTGCAAGGGTACTGATAGATAATCCTTTAGGAAAACCTCGATTTAAATTTCTTTTACTTAAATCTTAAGTTATTTTTTTTTAATAAATATAATTTCCCAAGCCTTGAATTATTAGCAAGTCGTTGTACTCAAGAGTTATTTACTTGCCGCACAAAGTTATTTTGTGTAGGCTGTAGTTCTCTGAACTCAAAACGAAGCCTGATATACCAGCTTAGCCTCCAGGCCTCCAAGCTGAAGATCTCCTCCCAGGAGGCCATGAAACATCGCCCTTTGTCAGGGTAACAAATGCATGACCGACCATGCAAAGGTTCACTGGAAGCGATAAAACATGCGACGATGCAGCTTGTTGCAATTCCATTTTTTCCCAGTCCCATGACTCCCATATAGTCCTTATCAGAACTCAGGGATGGTGACAAGTTTCTCACGTTTTATCGAGGAAACTCTTTGCCTTTTGGGTTCTTTTTTTTTTTTGTTTTTTTGTGAAAAAGTTTTCTTCCAACACTTGACAGGCGAACAAGTTGATATTACTTTATATATCTGCGTTACCTCTAACCAGCATCTCTCTTTCCATAAATATATATATATATGTATCTGTGGCAGCAGCATCTTTGCCACATTACCACATTTATCAATAAAGTGTGCTCGCAATATTCCAACTTTTTTTGGGATGGATCTCCCATAGAGCTGAGGTGGAGATGCGGTCGCAATGCCGCTGGCAGTTTTGCAGTTTGCAATTCGCAATTCGCACAATGTCCCGTTATCTGACGTTTGACAGTGGGCGGTTTTATGTTTCGGTTTTGGGTCCCCTTCAGCTTCCATCGTTTGCCGCCTGTCAACAACATAAATAATATTCGAAGAAGTGTGAAGGAATGCGAGAGACAGTGCCAACTGCCAGCGGGCAGAAAATGAGATGGTTTTTGTAGTGGGATTTAATAGGGAATAGGAAATACTCTTTTTTATAATTTAATATATTGTATTTTTAGAAATATATAATGCTGCCTATGTTAGTTAATCTTTGGTTACCTCTTCTTAACATATTTAATAATAAGTTTAATGTCTATTTCAGAAAAAAGGATAAAAGGGGTTTCTTTTTTAAGGGAGAAGTGCGGTGAATTGATAACCCAGAAAAAAAAATTGTGCCGTTCTATGCGATTCTCAATTCGTTTACCTAATATTACTTTATTCAATTCATTTTCCATTCATTTTCAATTCATTTTCAATTCATTTTCAATTCATTTTCAATTCATTTTCAATTCATTTTCAATTCATTTTTAATTCGTTTTTAATTCATTTTTAATTCATTTTCCATTCATGTTCAATTCATTTTCAATTTATTTTTAATTCATTTTCAATGAATTTTCAATTCATTTTTAATTCATTTTTAATTCATTTTCAATTCATTTTCTATTCATTTTTAACTCATTTTTAATTCATTTTCAATTCATTTTTAATTAATTTTCAATTAATTTTCAATTCATTTTCAATTCATTTTCAAATTATTTTCAAATCATATTAAATTCTTCTTTTAATTCTTTTAATTCTTTTAAATTTTTTTGTCAATTTATTTTTAATGCATTATTAATTTATTCTTAAATTACATTAAATTGATTTTGATTTTTGTTTATTTAAAAAATTTGCCATTCTCTGCGTTTCTTAATTTTTTTGCGTAATATCTCTACTTTTTAATTAAATTTAATTTCATTTTGAAATTATTCTGAATTCATTTATAATTCATTTTAAATGGAAAGTAGCTAAAAATGCGCCCTTCTCTACGATTCTCAACTCGTTTACCTAACCTCTATGGCTTTTTCTTTTCCGGTGCATTTTCAATGCAATTTTTAGTCATCAATAATTCAAATTTTCTCTAATATTTTATATTTATATTTTATATTAATATATGAAAATTAGAAGGCACATTTTCATATATTAATATAAAATATATACTTCAACGTAAGTTATCAAAATTAACAGACAAACTTCTTCAAATAGCTGACATACCCCAACCTCAAGAGTCACTGCTGACTGAACACTGCATATCAACGACAAAATATTGAATACAATAAAATATTTATTGAATTACGGAAGCTGCTGCTCGCCGTGATTCGAGAGTGTTTTCCCCCCCCTGCCAAACGTCTTTTTCCAAGTTCGATACATATAGTTTTTGTGGGTGGCAATGGTATGAAATGACGGAAAACAAGTTGTTACAACCTCGTTATTATTGGCTCCATGGGAAATTATTGGTTTTCCCGGGAAACTGGCTTCAGGCAATGTACTCACAAGGAGTAAAAGTCAAATTCAGGATTCCGAGAAAACAGAACTATTGTGCTTACCTGAAAGAAGGAAAACAAGATGGAAATAATTAGTTGGGTTTGCTTTAAATAGAAACTTGTAAACTATTTTTAGGTATTATTAAAGTTAAAGCTAGAAATTTGATGATAATAAATTGTTAAGCAAACTTATACCTTAAAGTCCTGAGTCATTCGATAGGGTTAGTTGCTGTTTGTGACGGATTTCGGCGAACTCAACTAATTACCAAGTGAACTTCTACGGGTTCAAGCTTCAGACATTTCCCCACCTTAAAACACACTTCCTCTCTCTGCTCCTCATCAGTCCCATTTTCCCGCCAACTTCCGCTCCACCTCGGCAACTTCCGGTTTTAGTCTGCCTTTCGGCCACTTCTTAGCCGCTCATCGTCTGCGCTTTAATTTTGCACTTCCGATTGTTGGCCAAGAAAAACAAAAGGCAAACAACGAAACCTATTAATTTTCTTTTATTTGCCAGGAGTTAGTTGTATGTTTTTTTGTATTTCGTTGAGCAATGTTTTATTGTTGTTGTTGATTTTTGGCAACAACAAAACATTTTTCGTAGCCACTTTTGTTGCTTTTTGTTACCAACAACTTTATTAGCAGCAACAAATTTTGTTTTGTTGTCGGTGATATAAGTTAAATGTAGTGCTCCCCCCATGGTTGAGCGATTTGGCGCCGATTGCATCGCATATATATATCGCATATAAGCCAAAATGGTCGAAATGTTGCAACATTTTCCACATTTATTCACGCGCCACATTTAGTTGTTGCTTTTGGTGCTGGCTTTTGCTTGCTTGTTGTTTTCTGTAATTGTTGCTTTTTGTTGTTTTCGTCTGCCACTGCATTAAATTAAATTACACGCTTTTAAGGCATTTTTCCCTTTTTTTTTCGGTTGTACTTTTCATATTAACCGAAATTAGCCAAATTACATTTTTATATTTACTGCCATGTAATCTTCTTTATTTTTCGGTGTCGGTTTTATGACCTTTTCCCCGTTTTCTCATTAAAACAATTATATAATGCGAATTTACAATTTTATGACTGTGAAACCTAATAACGAGAAGGAAGAGGTTGGAGGCAAATACAGATTGTTTTAGTTTTCCCCCCAAAACGGAAAGTGTGTACTGAAATAATGTGTAACTAATGGAATTATATTTATTGCTAAATTAAAATGGAATTTTAAATGGTTTTAATAGGTAAATGCAAAGCATATTACAACGTTTTTAGTTTGCAAAGAGATTAACTTGGGCAATTAATGTATTTACATTTTACTTAAATATATTTAAGGGACATACTCTGGTGCATTATTTCTTAAATTTATAATAAATATGGAAGCTTTATAAATACTTTTTTATATTTTTTATATTATATAAACTTATGTAAGGGCTTTGCTCTATTAAATTACTTCTTAAATTTTTTTATAAATATGACGGCTTCTTAAATACTTTTTTATATATTTTATATTTAATTTAATTACTTAATATTTAAACTAATTTAAGGAACATGTCCTGATGAATTCTTTCTTAAATTTTTATAGAAATTTGGAGGCTTTTTAAATACTTTTTTACTTAAACTTATTTAAGGGATATACTCTGTTAAATTGCTCCTTAAATTGTTATACAAAAATGCAGCCTTTTTAAATAATTTTTTTATATATTTTTTACAAGTAAAAAATCACAACTTTTCCCAAGTTGCATGCAACTTCTGGCTATTTTATATTACTTAAACGTATTTAAGGGATATACTCTGCTGAATTACTTCTTAAATTTTAATATAAATATGCAGGCTTCTTAAATACTTTTTTATATATTTTATATATATTTTTTTACATGTAAAAATCCCAACTTTTCCCAAGTTGCAAGCAACTTCTGGCTTATTTAGCGTACCTCCCACAGCCCCACCCCCCAGGCTATATCTTTCTTTTTTCTCCTTCGATATTATGCAGGTTTCTCCTGTCACTTTTATTGCTTTCGTACCGCCACATCCCCACTCCTTTTGTGGTCTAGTCCACTTTGTCCACGTAATTTCCCCTCGGACCTCGAGTCGAACTTCTTCTTGTTCATTCCTCCAAGGCGTGTGTCTGGGCATAATTCAATTTCTGGCTGACTTGGAGAAGAACTACAACCAAGAACAACACCTTCACCTCCTCCCAACTGATCGATGTTCAAAGTTCTGGGCTTAAAGATTTATCGCTTGAATTATTAAAAAGTTGCGGCCAGCAAATCGTTTTTGTTTTCATTAGTTTTATGTTTGTAGTTTTTGCATATAATTAAATTTATTTATTCAACTTTCTGACCAACCGCACGTCCGAACAAAAACAGCAAAAATAAACCAGAACATTTTCTGCTTGTATTTTATTTACTCAACCATAAATGACATTTTTCACTTTGTCCAAATATTTTTGCTTGTTTATTTATCCATGAGTTTGTTTATGAATGTGCCAGATTGCTTATATAATTAACACATAAATATCGTCTAAATTTTGTGTGTTTGTGTGAGTGTTTGGGGGACGATGAGTTTATTCCTGATGTGGGGGCCAAATTTTTGGTTTATTTTGGCGTAAAGAATTTAAACGGTTGAATGGATATACAAAAGCTTTTAAGGCACACTTTAGAATTGTTTATAAATTTATAAACTATTTTATACTTGCAATTGTTTTCGGAAATACCAGATTTTATTGGCGTTTCTAGGAATTTTTGGGAAATATCTTGATCATTCATTGAATATATATTTGCGTAAAGAGTGTTATTAATAATTTATGGAATTATAATGGTTTTAGTAAATAGGATATTTTTTGTCTGAAATGAGCACAATTTAATATACTTAATGAATTAATTTTTATATATTTTAATAAGTTTAAGTTTGATTATTTAATCCAAAGAAATAACGACTCAATTTATTATTTCACAGAATTTAAACTTGAGAATTTCAAGCTGCACTCCTTGAGAAAATTTTTCTTTTAAAAAATGTTATTAAATTATTTAAATAAAATTTTAAATAATGCTTAATATAACTTTCCTTATTTATCCTTTTTTTAAATCAAGTTGTTAAAGCTGAATGATTCAATAAAAATTCGTATCTCTTTGGAAAAATGTTATCCGAAAATTTAAATAAAATGTTAGATAATTATTATTAACACAATAAATACATCAGCACTTTTGTCTACAATTTTTTTACCTATCACTTTTTACTTAAAGTCTGTAAAGATTCCACATAAATTGAAATTTAATTACAGAATAAAAATTTTACAGAATTCGTACTTGGGAATTTTAAGGTGCACTTCTTGAGTAAAATTCGTATCTCTTTTAAAAAATGTATTCCAAAAATTTAATAAAAATTAAATTTTATTCTTACTAAAATACTAAATACATCAGCAGTTTTTCCTACTTTTCTTACTTATAATTTTTAACTTAAAGTGTATCAAGTCGGATGATTTATTCACATAAAATTAAACTCAACTTATTATATTACAGAACTTGTACTTGGGAATTTTAAAAAGCACTCTTTGGAAATTTTATTTTATTATTAAAATGTTATTGAAATATTTAAATAAAATGTTAGCTAATGCTTACTAAGACAATAAATACATCAGTACTTTTGTCTACTTTTCTTACTTATCAATTTTAACTTAAAGTCTGTAAAGTTTCCAAATAAATTGAAATTTAAATGCAGAATAATAATATTACAGAAATCGCACTTGAGAATTTTAAGGTGCGCTTCTTAAGTAAAATTCGTATCTTTTTTAAACAACGTTATCCAAATATTTAAATAAAATGTTAGATAATTATTACTTAAACAATAAATACATCAGTATCTTGTCCACTTTTTTTCTTATCATTACTTTTAACTTAAAGTGCATTACAAAGGTTTCAACATGCCCATCAAGACCCTCATTTCTTTATGACTTCCATTGGGACCCCGCACTTAGCACCCGATAAAAACGCAATTGAAAATGACCACAAATGGTGCCCCTAAACCTCGTTTCATTCGCATGCACCCTCTAATTTATGTATCGCAGATCGGAGGCCTTTACAGCGAGATTTTTCGTCAGACTTTAGCCATGCAATTTGCTCGCTAATTGGCAAACACTTGCACTGCCAGGCGATATTTATGGTTGGTTATTAACTAGTTAAAGCTAAAGCTAAAGCTACAGCTGAAGCTATATATTGCTCCAATCTGCATCGAATCACTGTACACTGTGCAACAGAGTCGCGACTCCATGTGAAACACGTGCCCATTAATCAGTGCGAAAATAGCCGCTGGCCTTTTTGGACCCACTTTGGAAATAAATAAGCCGCCGACAAAAATTGGCCGTCTGTCACATTAAGAGCTCATTGAGGGTGAGGGGTGGAGAGTTGGGGGGTTTTTTGGAGGTGGCCAAAATTCGCTGGGAGCTGACAGCCAAGTTGTCAAACGGGGGCAAAATGTAAATGCAAATTAGCCATAAGTCAGCGAGATTTCAGGACATGCAGAATTGCAGTTTAATAGATGAAAAAATGGTAAGAAAAAAATTGTGAAAATAATTTGTAAAAATTAAATGGAAAATTATGTAGTTAATTTGGAAATTAGATAAGCTTTCATTTTTATTTTTTATGAAATTATGGGAGAGATAGATTAAAGTAGATATTTAGATAAGTTTTTTTTAACTGCTACCAGTTTGTATTATAATTTTTTAATTATATTTATCAAGCATTAATATTTAATGACACTTTAAATAATTATAACATCTGCTTCTGTAATTTTTAAATAAACTGTAAACTTATTAAAATATATAATTATTTTAAACTATTTTTGTTTTAAAGTCATTAAAAAAGGTAACAGTTTAATAATATATTAATCATCTAAGAAAATAACTATGAAGAAAGATGAAATTAAATTAAATATTCAACAGGAATTTAAGGTAGCTATAAGTTTTAAAGACTTTTAAGCATTGGCATTATGTTTTTCTAAGAATAAATATTAAAGGTTTATTAAAAAATTATAATTATGGCTTTAAAGTGCACCAATCTAACAATTTAATAATATATTTTTCATCTAAGCAATAAACTTTTTTAAAAGATGAAGCTAAAAACAATATTCAATTGGAATTTAAGGTAGTTGGCAAGTTTAAGGATTTTTGGCATAGACATTTAATATTAAAGGTCTAGTTAAAAAATTATATTAATTATCTTAAATTACACAAGCTCTAAAGTAAAAAATAAATAATGAAACAAATTAATTTATTTAAAAATCTAAATAAACATTTTTATATATAAATAGTTCTAAATTTAGAGTAAAAATAAAAAGTGAGAAAAGAATATTTGTTTCAATTTATAGCTTTTTACAGAAATATATAAATTTATGTATAAATATATTTATAATATATTAATTAAATATATAAGTATATGTATAAATATATTTATACATAAATATAACGAGATTTCAGGACATGCTGAGAATTGCAGTTTAATAGATGAACAAAAAATGTTACAAAATTTTAACTTTTAAAAATAAATTGTAAAAATTAAATGCTTAAATGATGTAGTTAATTTGCAAATTAGACTAATTTTAACTATTAGTTTTAATGGAATTATGGGAGAAACATATTTAAGGAGATATTTAGTTAAGCTTTTTTTAACTGCTACCAATTCGTATTATTTTTTTTTTTTTTTCAAATTATATTTATCAAGCATTAATATTTAATGACAAGTTTAATAATTATATCAGCTTCAATAATTTTTATATAAACTGTAAGCTGATTTAAATATATAATTATTTTAAACTATATTTGTTTTAAAGTCATAAAAAAAGTAACCATTTAATAATATAATTTTATTATAGAAAATAATTATAAAGAATAGATGAAAGGAAATACAATATTCAAACGGAATTTTAGGCAGACTTTTAAGCATTGGCATAAGCATTATGTTTTTCGAAGAATAATTACTATAAGTCTAGCTAAAAAATTATAATTATGGTTTTAAACTGCACAAATCTAATAATTTAATATTAAAATATTTATCATCTAAGCAAACAACTATTTTAAAAAATGAAGCTAAAAACAATATTCAAGTTTAAGGATTTTTAAGCATTGGCATAGACACTATATTTACCAAGAATTAATAATAAAGGTTTAGGTAAAAAATTATAATAAAAATTATAATAATAATTATAATATAATTACACAAGCTCTAAAGAAAAAATAAATAACGAAAAAAAAAATAATTTATTTAAAAATCCAAATAAACATATTTTTATATAAATACTTCTGAATTTAGAGTAAAAATAAAAAGTGAACAACAAATATTTATTTCAATTTATAACTATTTACAGAAATATATAAATTTATGTATAAATATATTTATAATATATTAATTAAATATATAAATATATGTATAAATATATTTATACATAAATTTATATATTTATATAAATACTTCTGAATTGAAAATCTCTTCGACTTAACCCAGAACAATTTCTGCAGCTAACTTGCAACCAAAACAGACTCTTGGGAACTTGAATGAAACCAGACCGGTTTCCCTGTGAAACTGAACTATATATCCATTATCCACTGAGCACTCCTTTCTGGCCAGCACAGAGAGTGGCCTTAAAAGCCCCATGGGGAGTTTTGTTTGGAAAAATGGTTTTTAATTGCTACGGCATTGTTTTCATTCAGGCGTCCTTTATCCGATTGAAGTTCTCAGTTGCAGTTTTTCTATTTTTCTCTCTTTTTTTTTCTTTTTTTTGTTTGTGGCACAGAAATTGCATTGCAAATTCAATTGAAATATGCAATTTGCAATTTGCAATTGTCTCGGATCTCTGTTGCACGCACGCATTTGATGCGTGTGCAGTTGACAAATTCGAAACCGAAATTCGCATAAAAATGCACATAAATAATTCTTGAAACCCAAATTGGGGTCTGCTGTTCGTTCTGTTCTGTCACTTAATAGCCTCTAATAGGCAGCAGAAAAAAAATATATGTATATATCTGCAAAAAATGCACAATATTTGGTTTTAATTAAAAAATTCCCAATAGCCGACAGGCGAGTGGAAGCAATTAAAGATATTCCGTTAAAACAATGAAGGCAAAACAATTAAATTAACACGAAAAGGTCAGGGGAATTTTGTAAAAAAAGAAAGGAAGCTAACTTCGGCACACCGAAGTTTATACACCCTTGCAGATTCCAATTGTATAAATTATAATCTATCCCAATATAATATAATATGAACTACTTTCATATTCATACAATTTTACATTTTTTACAGTTTTACATTTTTTACAGTTTTACATTTTTTACCGATCGTTTGTATGGCAGCTATATGATATAGTCGTCCGATCCTTATGAAATTTACAACAAAATTCCGAAAAAATATAAAATACTAGTATCTCAAAGTAGAAGAAATTATGTTGAAAACTGACAAAGCTATAATTTTTTTTCTAAAAATTTCCCGATCGTTCCTATGGCAGCTATATGATATAGTAGTCCGATTTTTATAAAATTAAATCCAAAAATCTGAACTAATATATAAAGCTTATAACCGAGAGTTGATTAAGATATGTTAAAAAACAGTCAAGTTATAATTTTTTTTCTAAAAATTTATGGATCGTTTGTATGGCAGCTATATGATATAGTTGACCGATCCGGCTCGTTCCGACTTATGTACGAGTGAGAGTATATAGAAGACTATCTACAAAGTTTCATTCAGATAGCTTCAAAACTGAGGGACTAGTTTGCGTAGAAACGGACAGACGGACGGACAGACGGACATGGCTAGATCGACTCGGCTGTTGATGCTGATCAAGAATATATATACTTTATAGGGTCGGAGATGATTCCTTCAATGCGTTGCAAACTCCTGACTGAAATTATACTACCCTGAAAGGGTATAAAAATGTGTCAGCTATGCTTGAAAATTAATTAAAGCTTTTTTATAGAGTTCAAAACTGATATTAATATGTATGAAAATGTAAGGGATACCACATGTGTGTATCTTTAAAATAAAATATATAGAAAGCCTAAAATGTGAAAATGTTGAAGGGGAATATGTGTGGAGGTAAATAATAAAATACAACACGAGGGACGGAAGGCGAGGCAGCGTCCGGCAAACAATGCGGAATGGAGCACACACAAAACAGTGGCTGGCAAAAGCATTCAGACACTTGTCAGTTTATTGCACTCTCGAAAAAATCCCCCCTCAGACAATTTGCAGTGTTGTCTCGCCTGCCAAATTTAACCCGGGGCAGCAGCTTCATTTTTTTGTAAATTATTTTTTTTTTTCCTTTTTTTCACATTTTTGCTTTCCATTTTAGTCGTTTTTGTTTTTCACATTTTCGTGCCGCACGCCATTTTCATGCAGCCCGAAAAACTTTGCTCTCTCGCTCTATATATATATTTTTTGCAACACATTTTTCATAATTCTTGAGGCATTTTCACAACCACCGATGCCGCCACCAGACAAACTGCAAAGTTTTTTCCTAGTGTGGAAATTATATATTTTTACCATCATGTAATAATCTCCGTTTTCCCTGCCAAAAAATATTTCATAGTTGCACTTTTTGGATGGTTTTCTTTCCACGAAAAACTTTGCTCGGAAAGCATTCTGGAAAATTGAGGCAAAGGGTGAGAGCCAGTCGAGTCGAAAGTCATAAATATGTCGTCGAGAAAAGTCTATATCATGTATCTTTGTGGATGCCATACATTTTGGGCACAAAATGCCACAAAATCTATGTAATAACTTCGGCACCGGCACCGAAAGCTCAACAAATTTTTTGTGAGGAGGAGAGTTTGCCAAAGAAAATAAAAAAAAAGGGAGCATCACACTTTGTGGCACATTGAGGCAAGAGTATAATCCATGCACAATTTTAGTGTTTACTAATAAAAACCTTTTTTATGCACTTTTCACAATGTTTGGTGACCTTCAAGTAGAATTTTTTGCAAGGGGTTTTGAGTTAACTATCATATAGTTTTATAAGCTTCATTTGGTTGCTTAACGAGACAGGCTTTGAAATCGATAAATAATTTAGTAAGTGACTAAGTCTATAAATAGTTTTAATGAACAAAGCACAAGGTAAGTTGGTTTTAATTACGGGAAACATTGAAGTAAAGGTTTTTAAATGAGCGAAATTTATTTTGAGGAATTATAAATGTGTTTAAGGAAATTTGTTTTAATATGCTTTGTTTGAATAACATTAGTGGGATAAAATAACTAAAATTCTTTACCTAATATATCGACAAAAATATGGCTTTTAATATTATATCGAAAATATCGTAAGGTTTGATATATTTTATATATTATATAATTTAAAATTTGTTGTGACTTTTTTTTGGCAAATGTAATCAAAAACTCTGCACTTAATAAATCGACAAAATTATCTCTCTTAATATGTTATCGAAAATATCGTTAGCTTTGATATATTTGTTTGCATTTACATTTTAAAACCCCAATTGAAACGATAAATACCTGAAGCAATGTATATATTATTTTCCCCCGATTAGATTGGTCCGGAGTATTGCAGTAAAATAACAATTAAAAACGATAAATTATATTTCGAGTAGAATACCAATACTTTAGATACATCGATAATATAATTATTATCGATACTTTATTTATGTTGCGAAATTTCTGTCATCCTAAGTTATTTGAGAAACCAAGAGCTTAGATACAGGTGAAACTCCTTAAATCTCTTTACTAAAATTAATTAATATTATTTAAATTCTATATTTCTCAAACACAGTTCCATTAACATGTTCCACTGTTCCTAAAATGCTCCAGACTTTTTCTCCTCACTCCCAATTCCTTTTGAATGGAAAAGTAGATAGCAGAAAAGCTGGAAGTTGCTCCAGTGTCTCTGTTTCCAACACATTGTTGTCATTGCACAACTTTAAACACATTTCTCACATCAACACAATGCTGCTGCTGGAATACTGATGGGGGTTCGACAGGCCCCTCAATTAGGCGAAGACCCCGGGAGAGTCTTCTTCGATGTCAGATAACTTTACGGCATCTGCTCTGAAAGAGATCGAACGGAAGATGAGAGACCAAAGTCCCCGAGGTAAATAAAAGTGAGAAAAAGGGGGAACTCAGGTCGATAATCGCACTGATGCCGCATACGAAATTTCTACGGGGAAGGGGGCGTGGCACCACGCCCCTCGAAATCGAGGCAATTGAATTGCTGATGAGCTTTACGGCGCCTCCTGCGACTCGTTTGAATTTGAAATGCAGCCGCAGGCGGTACAATAATAGCATACGAAATGATGCTCTCCCGATCTCCCAAAATGAGTCCCGAGTTTTAAATCTTCTCCCCAAAAAATCCTTCACACTTCCACGTTGGTAATCTAGAAAAGCTCCCTCGGCACTCGTTCGAATTTGAATTTTTGCAATATCTTCATGCATTTATTTATATATATTTATTTGGATTGACGTCATCGGTAATGCGCATACGATTTACTTGTTGCTTTCAACAATCGCCGGTCACGCCCACTCCGCCTTTTCCGCCCATCTGGTAAAACAGACTGCAAACCGAGACTAAGATGAAGTACAGTAATTATTCAGTAAAGATATAGATTATAATTGCTACTTAAATGTAAATAAATAATTATTTAGTTTGGGTTTTCTAACTTGAAAGATTTATGTTGCATTTATTGTTTCTTTTGGCCTAAAATATACAAAATAAATATAATATTTTTGAGAAATATATTGTGTTTCTTTGCACACAAACGTTTAGTAAAAATTATTAAAATAAAATTAAGATAAATAATCATTTAAGTTTTGGTTTTATGCCTTGAAAGATTTCTGTTAAAATTTCTTGTTTCTTTTGGTAAAAAATATACAAATAAAAATATAATATTTCTCAGAAATATATTGTGTTTCTTTTAGTAAAAATTATTAAAAAGGCATAACGATTTATGAAATAAAAATTCATTTTAAAAAATTTCAACTGCATTAGCAATTTCTCAGAAATTGTGTTTCTGCTTCTTGTGTTTTTTTGCACACAAATTTTAGTAAAAATTATTAAAAAGGTATACAAATTTATGACTTTTTCAAATAAAAATTCACTTTAAAGAATTTCAACTGCTAAAGTGGAATGTCTCTAGAGTAAAACCAAAAGCGAACACTTTAAAATGAGAGGGAGAAGGTAGTGCAAAATGGTTGGCTTTACGTTTGAGCAGAAAATAAAAATTGAAATTATGGTAAAAACAGCTTTGAAAAACGCGCGCGAGACTTTTTGGTGTTTGACGGCGACTTTTATGGTCGACAAATGAATGCAGCACAAAAAATTGGCCCCAGACGAAAATTGAAGGAGACAGCAACACAGACACGTAATTAGCCAACAAACCTGACCCCGTGGGTGAGGGGGGTACTAAGGGGATACTGACTGTTTTGCCTTAATCGAAAGTGAATTTGAAAGCCCATTTATATATTTCGTTTAATTACAAGCAGCGAGCAAATCGAATTCAGAATTACTTTTCGATTTTAATTGCGCGTTAATTAGTCTCTCCAATTAAAAGCCTAGCTAAAAAAAATGAAAAACAGGAGCTTTTAATTGTGCCCACAAAAAGAATCTTGAGCTTGAGCTGATTTCTCGCTATTTACTTGGTTTCGGTGTTTCGAAAACGAAAGTTTCCTATTTTATCGGAGGTTGCATGTGGCACGCCAAGAAATCAACAAAAAAACACCTTCGGGGGAGGCATCTTCGGGGCTATAAAAAAGGTGTAAATTGTGGTTGTGCACGAATTGGTAATTGGTCAGGTTACAAAACGATTTAAACGGAATCGATATGGAGGAATTCTAGCTGTTAAAATTGTGCTTAAAAGAAAATGAGAAGGAATAAATAAAAAAATACAAAAAATTGGAAAATTGGGATTAAGAGTAAATGAGAATGAATAAATACAAAAATACTAAAAAATGTAGAACACAACTTATAATACATTTTATTTAAACTATAGAAAGATATTTCAAGGGATGTTCTCTCTAAAAATATAAGCAATAGATTGATATTTTGTAAGGGATTTCCTCTGTAACTCAAATATTTATTATCTTGAATTTAAAACACTTCTTATTCAACTTTCTTCAAGTTTCAAATATCTATTTATCATTTAGTTTACACCTTATTTTTCTATTATTTTTTACCAACACTTTATTATTACTTGACTCACTTTCAAGCACATTCCCTTCTCCCAATTTATAAATATTATATCTCCAAAATAATAATCAATAAAACTCCAATCAAATCATTAACAATAATTTTATTTCCCACTGATATCTTTGACAAATTATGATCGAAATCGCTGTGTTACGTATGAGTTTTATCGATTGACCAACTCCAAAATGATCAATAGAAAGGCTTCTTTCTTCGCTTAGCTCACATCGATCGCTTCCAATAAATTGCATAATTTTTTTCTATTGATGCGAGATGATGCGGCTTGATGTGATGTGATGACCTTCGATTTGTCCAAATGCCACCCAACCTGGGCTGTAGTTTGATATTCACCTGGACAATGAACTTGGCCGCCAGAGACTTTCTTTTGTTCGATTTAGACGCCCCTCTTGCCCCCCTATTTAATTCCTGAACTAATGCTCGATAATCAATTTAACTGTCGCTCATTGAGTGCACTGGGAAAAAGTGTGTGAGCTTGTCATATATTTTTTGAGGGGAAAATAGTTTTAGTTTTTTAAAATGTGTGATTTTATCATATATTTTTTTAGGGAAAAAAGGTTTTAGTTTTATAAAAATTTAAAGGAATTTAAAAACAATACCTAGCTGGTCATAGTTTGAGCTTAAACTCTTTTTAAATATTTTAAAATCTTTACTAAACTATGAAAACATATAAAAGTTATTAATTTTAATACCTAAAATATGTCAAAACTCAAAACCTAATTCAACAAATTATAATTTTTGGTCATTTTTCAAGACTTTTGGTTACGAAAGTAGCGAAAGAATATGTTGGTCTTCTTTTGTCATTTTTTTGTTTTTTTTTAAGTTGTTCTGGTTTTAAATAAAGCTTTAAATCTCGTAATTCCAGAATTTGAAGTCTTATATTAAGATTTTTGGTTTTATATCAAGATTTTAAATTAAGAATGCACAAAATCTCAAAAGAAGATTTTTTTTTTTAGTAGTTTATGAAAAGGATTTAATATAGTTTGAGTTTAAGCGCTTTTTAAATATATAATTTATTAATTTCGATACCTAATATGTCATAAATTTAAACCTTCCTCAATTAAAATCAAAATTAATACAAAATTAGGCTTCGATTTTTTACCCGTGTAGCCACACACAAAAACCGGTTGCTCGTTCCTAAATGCCTGTCCGCTGGTGTTTTTCACGGTAGCCGGAGCTTAACCTAGCGCTGGATCCATCTATCTGTATCTTGGAGGTGGCTCAATCAACTGCCAACAGCCGAGAGCCAACTATTTTTGGTCCGCTGCCAGGCGGCAGCAGCAGCAAAAACAACAAACCACACGCGGCCAGGCCGCATGCCAAAAACGCTCCAAGTGGCGTCGGCGGCGGCTGCTTTGTTTGACCCACTGACTGAGATATGTGTGCATTGTCTATCTCAACAAGTATCTACAAAAAAATATATACAGATATATATATATTTATATGTATAAACTCGGAGGAGGTACAGAAAAGTTTGCCACGTTTTTGTTGCCAAATGTAATTAACTTGTCCGGGGAATACAATTATTCAGTTTCGAGTATCAATTTAAGCCACCGAAATGGTTTACATCTTTTGAAGTTTTTAGCTCAGCTGTTGTCGAGGCTCAGATACTTTTTAAGGGAAAGTAAAGTGAGCTTTGAATAGAGACTAAAAGATACTCTGCAATTTTTTGTAAAAAGCTTTAAAAATATTTCTAAATCCAAAAGTATTTGAATAGAGACTAAAAGATACTCTATAATTTATTGTTAAAAACATTAAACATTTCCCTAATTCCAAAAGTATTTCTTTTTATTACGAAGACAAGTTTGTGTTATATTAAAAAATAATATATTTTATATTAAATATACCACCAATTTCTCTCCACAAAAAATCCTATATACCCTTTCCCCAAAAAAACTTTTTACTCCCAGAACTTTTCCATTATTCAGTTGTGTAAAAAAAAAAATAAAAACAACATGAAGCGGTTCAATGACAACTCCCACTTGAGTTCTCTTTTTTTTTGGGAAGCCTTGTCAAAGTTTTCCCTTTGCTTTTCCTCAGGCTCGCTGCTTCACCCATTTATGAAAATTGTCTGTCACATCAATTTGATATTTGCATCCATCAACAACAACAACAAGGCAACCGCAAAATGTAAAAGTTTGTGCAAGTGATTTTAACTTTTATAACTTTGTCTTTTGTCTGCGTTTACAATTTCCAATTAATAATTCATAGAGATTTCCCAGCTTCATCTCTCGGTTCACACTTCTCTTGCCAGCACTTGCTGTCCAAAGTGTTTTTCATGGCAATTTGTCTGCGAGCTTCATGAAATCGAAGAAGATACGCCAAGTAGGGGGAAAAATTTGTTTATGCTGTCTCGTAATTGGGTTAGCAGTGCATCCGTCAGATGCAGCAGCATATCCACCAGATGCAAGATACAAAATTCAGCAAGTGGAGCTTTTTTTTTCCCTCCCCTCAAGGCTCATTCCACTTCATTAGAAGAAATTGGATGAGCTGGAGATTTAACTCGGATTTCTCACACATTTTTTATGTTGGCTCTTTTACGAGACACTATTTGATTTATTCGCATGATTACGTTTTTTTTTTTAACGGCCATGAATATTTTGTGTTTTTAAAATCGAAATTGTTTGCAGATTTTGAGAGATTTTCGTAGACATTCCCAACGTTTGAACCACTTTGCCTGATGATGAGTGACCTGAATTTGTCACAAGTCAGAGAGAGAGAGAGTCGGAAATGGATTTAATAGTGTTATTGTTTGTTGTAAACTTTTGGTTTTAAATTTACCAAATATCACAATAAAGTTTTGGTTGTAATTGAGTTAGAAAAAGTTCGAATTTTGGTCAATATATTTCAGATTTCACTTTCTCTAAGAAATCCATAATAGGATTTAGAACCTCAAGCAAATTTCACACCTCTTAATATGAATTCTTATCTTATTCCCACTTAATTCATTCCAAAAAACCCATTTTCCATTTGGCTAATTTCCCAAAAAAAACTGCTATACGGTAGCTAAATGTCTTAGATCTTTACATAAATCTACGGTTGGTCCAAAAAACCCACCGAACTTTACCATAAAATCCTCATGCATAAGTCATAAGTAAGACATGTCCAAAACAGAAGCGGTTTCTGTTTGATTTTTATGTACTCTTTTCTTGTATTTCTTTTCTTTTTTTGCATAACAAACAAAGGTGACTTTTGTTGAAGAGCAAAAATGTTAAATAGAAAACAAAAGTTACATCAGTTTGTCTTCGGGTTTTCGTGGGCATAAATTAGCGTCAAACTGTGAAGACAGTTAAGGTGGAAAATAGGGGGTGTGAAAAGAGGGGGCACATCTCACCGAAATGGAACGTTGCCCAGAAGTTTTGCCCAATTAGTCGAGGCATCAAAGCAAACACTCCCGACGAAGTCAGTCAGCCAGGTTCACTGGCACGGAAAATCACCAGAGGCCTATGGTTCCTATTTTTTTAATTTTTCATGCACTAAGAACAATCGGAAAGAAGAAATTGGAAGCTTAAAGAAGATACATACATATAAATTCAGACTAATCCTAACGAAAGTATTTTATATTTACTAAATATTCAATATTATTTAGAAAGGAGTTCCTATATTTAATTTACTTTTTTTATCTACAGTTTTAGATATAATTAGAGATAATAATAGTTTCCCTCTTTGTAGTAAATTTGAAGAAAGTATTCTCATATAATTTTATAATAAAATTTTAATAAAAAAAGTAAATTTCAGCCCTTAATAGTCTATAAAATATAAATCAACATTTAATACAAATTATCTACAGTTTAAGATACAATATGATATAATTATAGTTTCATAATCCCTCCTCTTTTTGTAGGGAATTTGAAGAAAGTATTCTTATATAATTCAATAATAAAATTTTGATAAAACAAAAAATAAATTCAAGGCCTTAATAGTGATAAGATATACATAAACATTTATGAATACAAATTATCTACAGTTTTAGAAATAATAAGACATAATTATAATCCCCTTTTTGTAGTGAATTCAAAGAAAATATTGTCGTATAATTCTTAATAAAATTATAATAAAACAAAGTACATTCAAGCTCTTAATAGCTTATAAAATATATAAATATTTTATCAAATTTCGTCTCTTAATAACAAAAAATCTCTCTCAGTGCACTGTTCCCTCAGGTTGTTCTTTCTTTTTCGCCTCACCTCTTGTCTTGTGTTCCTTTTATTTTTTTTATTGATTTTCCTTGGGGCGCTCGCTGCGCCTTGACATTAATTTAATTGTTGTCAGCATCTTTTGAACTCTCCTCCACCCACTCATGTGTCAGCTGTCAGAGCGCGGTAATAAATTCAAAAATTTAGAGCGATTATGGGACCGAACAATCCAACACTGAACCCCATTGATCTCGGCCGACCGAAACTAGTTTCCTGTTCGAACTTCGTAACTGAAGAAAAAATCACAATGAAATCGGCAATCGTGAACTTGGCATTGTCCAAAAGGCACTTGGCCCAATGACAAGTTTCTTTTTTTTTATAATAATACTTTCCTCGAGGCTTTTTTTCGGGCGGCTTTATCAAGATCCCTGGATTTCATTTTTTGTCCGCTTTTGGGCCTAAAATCACGTACGTGGAGGAAGAGGGAATGCTCTGGCATAACGAAGTTAAAACCGAAGCCAAATCGGGGGTTAGGCCTCAGAAGTGAAGTGAAGAAGTAAAGTGAAGTTGCGAAAAAGTCACGTGCAGGTCCTTTGGCTGTCCTTTTTTTTTAAGCTGCAACTCAACCCTGTCTTAAGGTGATGGATTTCAGTGGAAAAGTCCTTCAATTCAGGGACCTAGTTTTATGTGCTTTTATTCTACAAAATAGTAGTATTTGCCAGGAACTTAAATTAAATTTAAAAGGTGTTATTCAGGGGGTTTAAAAATTATAATATGGACATATGCATATTTATTTATTTACTTTTTACCTTTTCTTGTTAATTCATTTATTTTATTTATTTATTTTTTTAATAGTTAAAGCTGCTTCCTTTTCAATATTTCCATCTTCCATTGTAAAGAGTGTTTTCCTCCCCCGAAAAACACCCAAAAAACACTGAAAATTAAAGCTAGACAGATACAGATAAGATCTCGTGCCACAATATTAAAGCTGCTGACATGCCAAATTATCTTTCCAAAATTAAAGACAAACAGCACAACCCAACGAAACGAAACAAAAAAATACAAACAGAAATATACAATAAAACAGCAACAAAAAGAAGTTGAAAAATTGGAAAGTGATAAATGGTTTGGCCCGGTCAGCTGGCCACATAATTGTTATTGTTGTTTTGTCCAGTTATTTGGCGCAATCTTTGCATATAAATTAGCCAGAAAAATGCCTTTTGAAATGGGAGACGTATAGAACCTGAACCCGAATCCGAATCGGAACTCGAACTCGAAACGGAGCCAGAACTCCAATTTGACTGACAGACAGACAGTCGGGCCAAGTTGAATTTTTTTTTTAACTGGGCTAACTGCGTTGGCCCCCTTTTTTTTCGCGGCAGAAGAATAAGCGTTTCGGGGTCAACTAGCTGTATGTAGCTCCCCGAACGAAATGGAGATGAACACGGGACACACGGAGTTGGATATGGAAATGAAAATGGGAGCATAATGGGAGCAGCGCCACAAGACACACAAGATGTCTTCAGACATTTTCAAGATAAATCAAAAATTGTTGAAGGAAAGTCTAGAGAGGGGAAGGGGGAAGGGACTGGAAGCTGAGAAAAATACCGACTAATGTTGGGGCATAAATAATGCAACAAGGGGACGCGGCAAGCCCATAAGCCCTCAAGTAATTAAGTCAAAAATAGCCAAAAGTCAAAGGGAGTGCACGGAGGAAAATTATGGATAGTTTTTACAGCTAAATATGAAAGAAAATAGGTTGTAATTTAAGTAAGTTTATATGTAAGTAATACAGAAAATATCAGAAATTTATGAGCATTATTTCATAGTTATTAAGACCAAGACTTTATATCATAAGTTTTTTAAGAATTAATTTAAATTAACCTCTAGTTTTCTATTTTTTCTTGTGCAGTGATTTTTTTCTTTTTGTCTGTAAACCAAAAAAGAAAATTCCGCCTTAGGGGAAAAACAAGAAGGATTGTTTTGGGGTAATGAAGGGCGCCAACGGAAGTGTTTATGTTTTTGAATATTATGTTTTTTGAACAGAAGAAAATCCTCAAAGTAAAAAAGAAGCAGAAACAGAGGAAAAACAAAAGAAATGAAAATCCCTTTTGATTGTCAAGTTCAGGAGACAAGAGAAAATGAAAATTAAAATTGTTTCTGTGCTTTCAGTTTTTGCTTTTTCTTCATCTTTCACTCCAATGTGACAATGCAACAGTGCAGCTTGCGGATAATAATTATTATTTACAAAACTGTGCCCATGGCCACGCCCCAAAGCGAGACCTTAGAGGTCTATTGTTTGCCAAGATTTTCCCTCATTTTCCTCCCCTTGATGTGTCGCTTCGCAAGGTATCAATTACCAGGCTCTAATGCGAAAATAACCAGTAACAAAAGAATGGCCAAGAAAATGCCAGCCAGATAAGGGCACAGAGAGAAATGAGGGAAAATCGGTGGAAAAACTGGGTGTCAGGGAAGCAATTGCAACGAGTGGGTGACAAAATTGAAAGAAATAAAAAATTGAGAGAAGAAATAAAAGATAGAAAGTGGCAAGTGTAGAACTTACACAACAAATTCAATGAATTCAAAAGCATATTGTCAATCAAAGCTCTCAAGGAGCTATTATTTGTTCAAACTTATCAATCTAACAAGTTAAATTTTAAGTTGCAGATAAGCAGGAAAATGTTTTATGACACTGACAAGGAACTTACTTTTAGTTGTCAATATTTTCTAACTTAAATAGATGATGAGTCTTGCTGATAAGTGTTGCCAAGTTAGAGCGATGAACAATGTTCTTATATATTTCGTTCTCTACTTTTCTTTAGAAACCCAATTACACACTACATTTTCTTGGCAGCAGTTACCTCCCATTTTTGCCACCCAATTCACGCTTTAACCATTTTCCATTTAGCCACACCTTCAATGCAAAACCTGCAACTCATCAAGGCAAACACAAAGAAAATAACTGAATTTGCGGTGAAATTTGTTAACTGGCTGCAGCTACAGTAGCTCTCAGGGGGTGGCGACGGGTGGAGGAAAACTGGTAAAGGGAAAACCGCCGGACGATGCACCCATTATGACAACGTCAGTCAACCGCAGCGACCAAAGGAATGTGACAACGCGAAAATTGCATAAAATACAAAAAAAAAAGAGAGTGGAAAGCAGCCAGGAGGAGAGGAGATCCAAGGGCTCATCAAAAACGCATTTGTCATTCGACATATTGCACAAATGATACAGAGATCCGTCCACCAACCTCAATTAGCCAAAATGTAGTAGAAGTGGGACTGTGGAAAAAGGAAAAGCTCATCTGAAGAGCTTCGAATTGGTGGGGAAAATGTACAGGAAGGGTTTTGGAATATATAAATATACTAAGCCTAAAATTGACTACAAACACTTTTGGCGTTCAATTTTTATATATAAGATTTGTTGGAGTATGAAATATATTAAAAATGTAAGTTGGTTAGCTCTAAATATGTATAAAAGATATACTATAATAATAAAATATAAAAAAAATATAATAAAATATAATAAAATATTATAAAATATAATAAAATGTAATAAAATATAATAAAATATAGTTAGGTGTTTAAAATGAACCCTCTTCCTTTTTCTGTTCTTGAAGTTCCTATGAAACAAACATAACTCTTCTTATTGGCAGCAAACTTTCGTATAAATAAATCAATAATGAGTTAATAACCTATTAATTTTACTTTACTTATACATCGCATTTATTTTTATATAATCCTCTTAGCAAAAATTATGCGCTGTTAATTATCATATTTTTCCTACAATTTGAAGGAATTAAGTTTTCCATAAACAAATGTGAATTGCTTTTAAATAAGCCATCAATGTCATAAATAACTTTAAAGGCTTAAAGAAAAGTAAGCTTTATTTATATAGCTCACTAATCATGTGCATTTTTTCTGTATTATTTATTAAATTATAGATAAGAATCTATTTGTATATTTTTATTTGATAGCCTTTGAATTTAATGATAATTAAACTGAAGCAATATACAATTTACTTTTAGACTGTTGATAAGTTATATTAAAGATATATTATATTATATTTATAAGATCCCTTTCCAATTTATTTCCTTATTAATGACAAAACATTTGGCATTGCTACTAGACTGCTCTTCTTTATTTTCAATTTGTTTATTTATAATTTAGTTATCATTTTTTGTTAATGAACATATTTTTGACTCAGAGATTCCTTGTTAATTCTACAATTTTTTTTTAATTACCTGAAACCTCATATTGGCACTTTTAATAACCAAAATAAATATCCCTTAAATATTAACAATTTTTTATGATTTAATAAGAGTTTAATTAAATCATAAAAAATTGTTAATATTTAAAACTTTACATTAACTATAAAATAGTTATAATTTTTCCACCTACCCAGCTGGTGATGATCCCTGGCTGACGCTCTTGCCACCGGCGGCGGCATGAATGTGGCGCTGCGGGGGCGTGGGCTGGTGGTGGGGCGAGGAGGTGGCCGAGACGATGGGCGTGCCGCCGTTGGAGGAGGAACTGCCTCCGGCGGGCACTTTGCGCTTCGGCGACAGCTCCTGGGCATTCTCGCAGACATTCTCCGTGTTGACGACCTGCTCCAGCATGTGTATTTTCAGCATGATTGATGGATTTTGATTGAGTGACGTTTTGTTTTGATTTTGGCTTCGTATTTTTGGTTTTGAAGTATTTTTTTTGGTTTTGTGTTTGTATTTGTTTTAGTTTTGTTTTTGGTTTTTACTCCTTTTTAAGTAATGTTTGTTTTTTCACTTCACTTTTTTCATTTTGCTGATGAAAGGGAATGGGAAATGATTTAAAAAGAAGTTAATTTTAATCCAGAATGTGTTTTTATCTCTCTCTTTTCCCGATTATTAATTAAATTTCGTGCTGTGGTCACTTGAGCTGCATTTTCCATAATGAATTTTCCTTGGCGTATGTTTCATTTTTTTTACAGCCGTTGTGAAACCATCAAGGTGGCCAGGAGCAATAAAAGAATGGAAATTTAATAACTTTATGCTGGCCGACTTTATGGTCGTAAAAAATCTTGTCTTCGTTGAAAACAAAGAAAATCACTCAAAGCCAAATATAAATGTGGATTCTGGGATGGGGCTTTTGAGTGCACATTATTAAAAAGTAATGCCGGAGCTGGAAAAGTCTGCCCAGCGAGGCGAGGAAAAGCGCGTGAAAATGCGTGCAAAACGTAGAGGAGACAACAACAAACAACCCGCATATGCTTTCCCGGGGGAGCAAAGTAAAGGAAAGCCACTTTCCAGGCCAGTCACTTAAGCCCCATTCTCTGGCTCCTGTTTTTCGGGGGGGAAAACCCTCAATAAACCCTCATAAAGCGACAAAAGGAAAACTTCCTCTCGAACCTGCCCCACTGACAATTGGCTTAGGTCTCTCCCAAGGAAAATGTGGAAATGTATAAACAGTCTCCCCCAAAAAAAGGTAATGTACTGGCGCACGTGTCCAAGTACTACCGAGAGATGATTTATGATTTACGGCATTGACTGAAGGCATCTGGCCATCAAAAAACCCACGGAGTTACTCCTCCGATTCCTGGATTTTCCCCCGGATTTCCCCCATCGCTCAAGTGGTAATGTGCGTACATAACGAGAGCTGTGAATGTGTATTACGCCAGGTTATGTGTGGGTTGTGGGTGGCGTTAAGAGGTTTAGTTAAAGGTAGACAAGCAGAAATTGAAAGGGGAAGTGAGCCGGTTATAGCCAAGAGGAGGAGACGATGAGCCAGGCACTTGCATTAAGCCACTTTGAGGCGGTTAACTGTTGGCGGAAATTAAGAGAATAAGCCAGGGGAAACCCCATTATTATTTTAACTATTTGAGGATTATAGAAAAGTTTGCACTTCATGGTGATGTTGAAAACTTTTGCTCAGATGAATTAGAATCTAAATATAAAGCTTACACCTTCAAGGCCAAGTTTAAACAAGTTGTTAAGTATGCTTCAGGATTTAAATGGAATTAAAATGCTTTAAGAAATCTCTAAGAAAAAGTCTAAAAGCCACTTAAAGTACTATACACAGTAATCCCTTTAGAATCCCCTTTGCTATTTCTAAAGGAATATTTAATTGCCTGTTCATGGGGCATGTTTAATCTTTAGCCCCCACATAATTGATTCGATCCAAGCAATATCCGAGTGAAATTACCCCACAGATATGATTACTTCACTTCAGCCCTAATGCCGGTGACCCAAATTGTGCAAAATCTCGAAATCTTCTTAACGGCATTTGGCAAATCACTTGCCCAGATGGAGATATGTACATACATCGTTGGTAATGCAATTACCCAATGTAAAATATAATATATATATCTACACAATTCCATTCGACTTAAATCGCATTAAGAGCAATCAAAATTTTAAGCGGCCACACACATCTCTTTCATTTTCAACACGCAACTTCCGCCGTTGTGTGTTGCAAATTTGTCATTTCCGCAAAAATACCACTCAGGCACTCACTCAGGTGAGAATGATAAAAAAAATATACAATAATAATAATAATAATAATAATAATGGCTCAACGAAAATCATAATAAACTCAACTCGTAGTGAAATTGAATTACGTGGCATAGAAAACAATTTGCGAGCGCGAGTGCAAAATAATTCTTTAGCTGCATTGCAAAAACGCATATAGAATAATTTATTTAAATCAGGCTCAGCCACGACAACCTTTTATGGTGTCATGCAAAAAAAAAAAGTCTACAAGAACATGAAGAAGAAAAATCTATAAAAATTTTATTCACTCATTTGTTGTTGTGGTTGGGACAAATTAATGTCAATGAGATTGGAATCGTGTGGGTTGATGCTCAACTGCTGCGGCTAATAGTTGATACGAGTTAGGAATGAAATATCGAAAAGAATATCACTTAAACTATATCGAAATATAGTAATAACAAAAGAAAGACTTCTTAAAAAAATATAAATATAATAAAATAGTAAATATAGTAATTATAAACATCATATAAAGATGTTTAGTCTACAATAATATCGAAATGTATTAATCAAGAAGGAGAGACTTCTTATAAATTATTTTTCAAGAAGTCGACTTCCTATAAATATATAAATATAAGAAAATAGTAAATTATATTATTATAAACATCACAACAAAATTGTTTAGTCTATAATTATGAAATAATAATACTTATAAACCAGATCCCAACGATATCTGATACTAAACTCAACAAACAAGCTAATATAAATCTAATTATTAAACGTTTTTACACCTAAAACATATCGATATCATCTCTAAACAAATCTATAAAAAATCCACCCAGTGGGTGGCCTTTTAACAAGGAGAAAATATATGAAAAATAGAGAAAAATAAGGAGGTGTGCCTGGGAAGGGGACAAGTGTGTCACCAAAACAATGATAATTTTTTTTCATTGTTGTTCCCTCTCTCAGTGTCACTTTGTTGCTCATTCAATTTGGCATTTTTATTGATGTGTTGTGATCCGAGTTGCAAATGAAATTGTGCGGATTTCTATCCCGATTTGTATTTTTGTTTTATTTTTTCTCCATCATATTTTGATTGGGTTAATGAAGACAGAGGGGGACAGAGGGGGGAGTTGTTTACGCAGATACTTTGAAGATGATACGTGTTTGAAGATGATTTCATGTGAAGTTTATTGAATAACTTCCACGCAATTGAAAAATGTATACAAAACAACAATTTATAGTCGAAAGCGTTTTTCTAAACATAAAATTTGTTGCTCATTCCTTTGCCATAATTTTGGCAATTTTGGTTTTCTTGGAAAATATCTGAGTTGGTTTTCCAGTTTTTGGGTTTAATTTATGAAATGTTTATGCTTTATGAAGGGGTTTACGAGGTTAAATTGTTCTTTGATTACCTTATATGCTTTTTACAGGTTTGTTTATTTATTTAAATTAATTTCAGAACTTAATGTTCAATTTTAAACGTTTTTAAAGTGTATTTAAACACTTTTCCCATTCAACCTCATTTCTTGTCCTTCTGACTTACTCTTGTCCCTTGTTTCACTTTCATTTTCTCATTATCTCAGTGCAATTAGTCAATGATAAGTATGTCAAGTGCTAAACCCTCTTATTTTTCTTGTACGTATATATATTTTCTTAAACTCCCCCACAAAAATTATTGCGTTAACGGTTTCGCAATCAGAATACAGTTTGTACTTTATGGCTATAACTTTTTTGTATCGATACGTCATAAACACAATGTTTGAGCCGCGGGGCTTCTTAAGTAAACAATCAATTGAGTCACCAAGTAGAAGAAATTTGTGATTTCCTTATCGACTTGTTATCAAACTCTGAAATTTTTATGGGTTTTTTTTTTGTAACATTTTCTAAGCCGCAGGAAACACCCGAAAAAGTGAGTCCCTAGCAACATCCGGTTTTAGTCCCACTCCAAACACTTTTTGGCAAGTTCAAAGTTTGGTTTTCTTCCTTCCGTGTGTACACAGAGTGTACACTTTTTGTGTGTACATTTCCCTATTTTCCTGTTAACTGGGAGGCATTTTACTGAAAAATTTGTGTTGCTTGTGTTACGCGTGTTCAAATATTTATGCCTTGACAAATTCTGTAAACAAATTTTTCTTCTCTTGGTTTCGCTTTTTGGGTTTGGTGTTATATTTTTTTTTTAGCCCGGCCAACAAACATCAGCAGCTGTTGGCAGCAGCCGCAGCTCAACTTGCCCCGGTTTCGTGTTTTATTTGTTTTGTGGGGCAACAACTTCTAGTTGATTGTGTGACTTTTGTTCCGTTTTTTTTTTTTGTTTCTGGTTTAGTATCTTATCTTATCGTCTGCCAATTTGGCTGAATAATCGGTATTTTGGATGGGCGCAACCTTGACAACTCCCGCCGCAACCTCCTTTTCCCTGTTCAGTTTTGGGGGAGTTACTTTATGTCGAGATATATTCCTCTTTTGTAAGTGAACTCTAATGGGAAACTGATGTAGTTACTTACTAGTTAGAGAGATACGAGAGAGGCAGGCTTAAGCAGATGCCAACATTTTGGGTAAAGAACTTTCAGGAACTAAATCAATTGACCAATAAATTGACTGAATTTTACCATTCACTAACAATTATCAATGAAAAACTTTAAAAGCACCCAATTTGCAATGTTATACCAACACTTATCTGCACTAAAAATCACATTTCAAAATCGTTTAAATTACAACAAACTTCTGTCAAGTTTCGTTTCGCTGTCAAGGAAGTTGTAAATGCAATTAAAAGTGGGAAACTTTTAAACGATGTTTCCTCTCAATCTCAATTTCCTTTTTAGCATTTTACAAGACCAAGACCTTCCCCCAATTCATATCTGGTTACTTTGGAGATATTTTTAGAATATGACCTTCAACGAATCTTGCTGCCAACTTGCCATAAAATTATGATTTACCACCCTTTAGCCCTTGACTCCCAGTAAACAAAAAAGACTTCAAAGTCGAAGACCTTCTCTATAATAAAATTATTAAAGAAACATTAGTTTCATCATCGTTTCGGGAATATTTCAAGCACTAAAGTTGCTTCTGTTATTATTTCTTTTGGCACAGGTGCAAACAGGTCGTAAACAAAGCGGGGAAAATTTATATAAAAATTCAAAGCACAGGCAATTAAACTAAACACTAAACATAGAAGCAGACATTTTCCATTTCCAATTCGGATAGCCAGCCATTTGGCACTGGGCCATGCATGGGGAAAAGCGTCGGCACACGCCCCATAAATTAAATTCGCGTGTGTTTTCACTCAAAAAAAAAAAAAAAAAGAAAAATATAAAGAAAATGGTAGAGATAGAGGCGATCTGAGGCTGAGAAGATAAGAGAGAAGCAAACAGAGAACGCATTGGCGAAAACTGTAAATTCTGCAGCAGAGAGCCTACAGGGAGTAAAGAAACGATAAATATTTAACGAACAAAGGATACCCTGTACTTAGGTATTAATTATTAAAAAAATAAAAAACCTTTAAATATTCTTTAAATGTATTAAATAAGCTTTGTTTAATATTTTGTCAAACATTGTTAATATTTCTTTATTTTATTTAAATATATTTAAAATATATTTCGTCAAAAATTGTTAATATTTTTAAAAAATATATTTATTAACTACACCAATTTTGAACCAAAAAATATTTGAATTTATGGAGCACATGTCTGTTTTTAAAACTTAGGCAGCTTTTTCCCAACAAATTTAGTTTTTCTATTTCTAAGCTAGCGATTTTCTGTTATTAATTTTGCAGGGAAGCAAAAAGCACAACTTAAACTCCTTTATTTTAAAGGCTTTTAAAGAAAGTCTCCAAGCTCACTTAAGCTCCATCATACCCTTATCTTTCTGCGTATTGTGTTCATGAAAAAAAAAGAGAATCCAAAATCAATGCAGGCGAATGACACGGGGCCTTCTCTTTCACACCACCCTTCGTCGCGACGTCTCTCTTTCTGAGCCCAGCTTTTGTGCTGGCTGCACTTCAACTTGAACTCTCAAGTGAAGGAGGAGAAGGCGCGACAGAGAGGGGCGATGAAAAGTGAGGGAGATGACAAGACAATTGATGGGGCCAGACAGACGCAGAACGATGAATGGACAGGCGAAGAATCTGAGAAGCTCGAAGAGAGGCGGAGGAGGAGAATCCGAGAGGCCGATAGCAAGAGATGCGGCCAAAAAGCAGCTGTTTTCTGGGTATTGTTTTTTCTCTCCTCCTTAGCTTTCTGTTATTGTCCGTATTTTCACACCGAGACAAGGCCAATTTGCGTCTCGAGTTCATTTACATTCCGCTTCGCTGAGGTTTACTTTACATCCCAAAAGAAACTTAATGGGCCAGCAGCAGCAGTCGTACTTTGTCCAAATCAAAAAAAGGAAACAAATCTGTCAAAATGCAAACATCCGATTCGGTGCAGCGAAGAATCTCTTCACAAATGCCATGAATATTTGATGAGCTGTCGTTTACCTTTTCGGAACCCTCTCCAAACGAAAAATAAAACAAGCAAAATGCAAAAATTGCAGGCCCAAAAAATGCAACAGGCAAAAAACAAACAAGGTAATAAAAAAAGAAACCCAGGTGGAAAAAGGGTATTCCAGTGGAGCTGAGAATGGGAACTGGAATGAGAGCTGAGAATGGGAACAGATTGCCAAAATGACAAGTCGCGAGAGAAGCGAAAAATGTGGTCACAGGAGGTTTTGGATACCCTTTCTAAGGGGAGCAAATCTGATTTAATTTAGAGAATGTTCTCTTATTTCTTTATTTTAATTATTTTAGATAATAGTAAAGTTTAAGAAACAAATATAAATATAGAAATTGTAGTGCAAACCCTGTATTTAATTTTATAATATTTTAAATAGTGTAAAAAATAACATTAGATTGATAAATAATGCTTGAAATTGTAAGTACTTTACTTTAGAACATTTTGGGACTTTTACGTTTTCAAATAATATAGTTTAAATATTGAATATCTAACATTATAATATTAGTTTTTATACTTTAAACTTTACTCCCAGATGGGTTACTTCTCTGGAAGTTTTTAGCTATTCAAAAATATGTTTTTATAAGAACTCTACCGCAACTATCTCACATTACCCAGCTTTGTTTTTTTGGAAAGAGCAACAGGAATTCCAGAAACTGCAGCTGGCAGAGCAGTGAAAACAACCGAAACAGCAGCCCCACACATAAACACACACACACACACACTTGCCAATAAATATTTTTGCAAGTTGCAGCGAGAGACAAAAATCGAGAAAAAATTTTTAACGAAAATGAAAAGTCAACAGCAGAAAACACGGCGAACACAGAGAGCGAACAAACTGACTGAAATCATTTCAGGCCAAACCCGTTTCAAAAAGAAATTCACGTGCTCTGCAGATTTTGTCGTTTTTTTTTCTCCCATTTTTTTCTTTTGGCCAGCTAGCAATGCATATTAACAACAAAACACCAACAACAACAAGCTTGATAACAGGCAGTAGAAGATGCAAAAGCAGAAGCAACATTGTCGTTTAACGGGACAAGCGAACAGGGGGAAAAAAATTGCTGGAAAAAAAATATATGCGTAAACCTTAATTTGCATTTTTGCAACACGAAAACGAGAAAAATCCAAAAAGAGCAGTTAAGATTTTTTGCTCGCAAAATCAAATGATTCAGAATTTAATTATAAATAAAATAAAAGTTATGAGTTTGAGGTATTTAAATTCAACTCAAAGATCAAGAATTGTTTTTAAATATTTACCAAAAAAGATTAACAAATATTTCAAATAATTAATTCCTAAATAGTTTTTAAAATATTGATATTTTTTATAATAAAAAAAAACCTTAAAGAGAGGTAATTTTTGAAGAAGTAATCCATTTCTAGAACAAATTTAAACAAATTAAAAATAATAAAACCTCAAGAATCTTCTGATCTTTTTACTATTCTGCTTTCAGTTTTATTTACTATTACAAAACTTTTTATTATAATTCCCTTCTTATCACATAAACCTGTTAAGGGTTCCTGATTTTCAGGTGTTTTTAACCCCAATTCAAAATCGGATATAATATAAACCCTTTCCACTTGTTGAGGCAACTTTATAACTTCAATCACCTCACATAACTTGCACATAAATCACTAAAAAATAAAAGAGACACAAAAATGTAAGCCGGATCGCGGGGAGATAAAATGGCCAGAAACAATGGGTACAAAAAAATACACGTAATAATCACGCGTGACGCATTTTAATCAAACTCCAAAAACCAACAAAATACGCTCAAAAAACGCTCAGGAACCGGCAAAAACGAGATGGAGAAAAAGAGAGAGAGAGAGACACAAACACAACCGCCAAAAACGGAACTTTTTGTGGTTATTTGGTTATTTCTTTTTATAAATATTTCTCATTTGTTGTTTCGTTTTTAGTGCTTTGACATTTGTTTGCGGTGATTATGTCTCATTCACTTGATATTTTTTTTTTCCTTTTTTCGTAATTGAATTGCGTTTGTTTTTTTCTTAATTGCACAAAAATTGCATTCACGCACATACTTTAGTTTTCACTTATTTTCAACACTTTCTTCGCTGCTCATTTTTGAATTCTTTGCTCGTTAAATTTCAATTTCCAGCGACTATATTTGTTTAACAAAATTTCACTTTTAGGTACGTGCGTTTATTTATGCTTTATTTTAGTTTTCTTTTTATTTTTCGTTTCTTTCTTTGCTCACTTGACACCTCCGCCACTTTCGCTTCTAATTTTTTTGATAAGGGCCAACAAATACGATTTTGATTTTTGTTGCTGTTTAAAGAAATTACCTCAACACGCAAACTTGCTCACAAATTCGTTCAACAATTTTTGTATGGCTTGGATTTTGTTGTTTGTGAATTCTTTGTTGTCATTTTGCTTTTGATATTTCGCAGTCTGAAATGCGTTTTTAATTTTAGGAACTGTCTATTAAAATTATTTCAAATTTAAGCAAGTAGTTCTTTTGTTTTGATACATTTATTTTGTTTTGTTTTGATAACAATTTACTTTTTATTTAATTTTTATGATTTATTAAATTACCTCAAAACACTCTCCACATTTTCACAAATTCTTTTGTTTTATATTTGTCTAGTTTTAATTTAATTTGTTATATTATTTTGTTTTGATTTGATTTGTTTTCTCTTGGATTTCCGCTTCTTTTCTCTGGTGCTCTTCTTTCTTGCAACTGTTGCTGCCAATTGGCAACTGCCGTGCGTTTTACCGTTACTTTGCGACTGGCTCGGCGATGATGAAGAAGAAGCAGCACCGGAAAACCGAAATATATTCACGATTCCTGGTTCCGATTTCCGATTTTCAGATTTTCCGACGCAGACGCGTGACGACGCACACACACACACACTCGGGCACTCAATGGCTCGCACACGCCCACACGAGTCGGTTTCAAAAAAGTAACTGAGGCCCAAAGCAGAAAAGCTGCGAGTCTTTCCCCCTATCAGACTCAGATTTCAGAGTCCACACGAAATGCGATCCACACACAAGGGGCTCTCTGGTGCTCCAACTCTCGCGGCTTCTCTGTCGCACGCATGGGAAGAGTAGAGGGCACAAGAGTGGTCGAAATAATAGTTTCTGTTCCAGCAGAAGACAAGCTCTTGACTTTGCCGTAAAATGGAATTAAATTACAAATTTATGGAAAGCATTTTGAGTTAATACAATAAGTATATGTTTGTCTAACCGTGATATTTGGGATTTTTTTAAGTGCTTTTATTTATGATATAGAAAATATTTTATTTTCTTGTTCTTAGAAAGTCACTTTATAGTTAAAATAAAATTCTTAAATTTTTTATTTCATTTATGATAAGTCGGTATTATGATTTGTCTGAAAAGCTAAATTTTTTTTACGACTTAACTTTCATTGCATAATGAAATGTAAATGTAATTAAAATGATATCAGAGAGCATGCTAAAATATAATTTATAAATTAAAAACTCCAGTGCTTCCAATTTGACCGCCACTGTGAATGCATTTTGCAGGAGAACGTCAAAGAGAGACAGAAAGAGCGACACTTCGTTGTTGTTCTGTTTTGCTTACTTTTGTTGCTTTCATGGGGGCGAAATTCTTGTTTATTTACATTTATTTACATTCCAAATGCGCGCAGTTTAAGCAAACAGAAGAAGAGGGAGTGCTGCCGAAGAGGGTGCACTGGAGAGCGAGAGCTAAGCAGCCCGCATTAGCTAAAGTAAACAATTAAAAAACAATGCAATTCAAAAGAGCCGGCGTTGCAGTTGCAAGTTTGATATTTGCACTGTGTACCCCAAAAGTATGCAGAAGGTAACGGATTTAATTCCCACAGAGAGATAACGAAAACAAACCGAACACAGCCGGCATGGTGCACAAATACATATGTAAACAGAGGCACGAGTCAGAAATTCCATATGTTGTCTTTATTTTTTGGCGCCTGAGAGAGTCAAAACAGTTATGCTCCCACAGTACGGCTCTCTTTATCATTGGAATGAAAACATAAACAGTTGCTTTCGTTCACTGAGCGGAAAAGGGTGTATTAAATATGCTAAAAACATACCACAAATCAAAATAATATATTACGACCTAAATTCGCATAATATTTTATTTTTCCTTTATCAGAACTCCGGTGGCATACAAGGTGTAAGAGTATTTTTTCAAAACGCAAGTAAATTAAACATTTTACAAAATTTTAAAGTTAATACAAATTTCAACATTTATGCATATTTAATAAAAAAGATTTTCTGTTCAACAAAGCTGCATCTGGCATATGAGGCGTATGAGTTATTATTTTTTTTTTTTAATTTTTTATATGTATATTTTTTTTCTTTGATAATACTAATAAATTACAAATTTTACAAAAATTTTAATATTATAATGTATGCAGATGTGACTATGTGGTTTTTGTTTCAACAAAACTTCCCCTAACATACGAGGCGTATGAGTAATTTTTTTTTAAGGCCAAGAACGAAGCGCATTAAAGAGGATTAAAAGTCTATTTCTAATTTTCCACAAACTTCATACATAGCTTCCTATCACTTTTGTTTTCCGTGTTAAACATATTCCAAGCTCCACCACGCTGTGGATTGCTTGTGTGGACCCTGGAACGCCGAAAGGGACAGCACTAGCCGAGTGAGAGCCCCAAGTTGGAGTCCCCAACATTAGCATACGCTCTCTCGCCATTAGCATGGCATCCACACCTCTCCTACTAGTTAGAGTCCACAAGTTCCCACAACAGTCTTCGGCTTTTGCGGCGGCGTATAGCACTTGTTTGCCTCTCATCACCATCCACATGTTTGCGGTAGATGTAGATGTTGTTGTTGTTGTTGCTGTTGTGTTGGTGTTGCGTGATAACGCTGCGCAGCTGATAAGCGTGCAGCAGCAGCAGCAGTAACCGCACGATAAGCGACGCAGCTGCGCGGGGGGCGTTTTTGGGTAAACAAAAACAAAAACACACAGACAGATAGCCAACTGTTGCATGCCCCACATATTTGGGGTTGCGCTTCAAAAGATACCGCTAGACAATGGCAGCCACTTATTGGATTGTGTGTTGGGACCCTAGGTAAATATGTAAATTGTGGAATGTGTGCATATATTTGCATATTTAACAAAAGGTTGGCACCTTACCAACCTTTGATTACTATGCAAATTTAATTTTTTCTTAAGGGATAAGGGAAAGGAATCTATAGATTAATTGTTCTAATCTTTAATGTAATTTTTTCTTTATTCTTTATTTTTATTTAAGGTTTACTTAAATAATTAGTTAATCTTTTGTCATCAGTATTCGTTTTCTGATAGAATTCCATTCGGGAATTTTAGTGCAAAGCAATAGGTAAGACTTATTAAATAATTACGAAATAAAGGGTACAAAAAATTGAAAAATCGTTTTATACATTCTTCAGATTAAAATAAAACCCTATCCCAAATTTCTTAAAGAAACCACACATAGATCCCGAGTTATACAACATTAAAGTATCCACTTACCTTGTAGTTGCTGTCAGCAAATCGATATTCTCGCAGCTCTCCATCTCGAGGCGTTGATATTGCAATTGCCTCGCACTCGAAGTGCTCAATCTGCCCCCCGAGCCACCACCGCCAATTGTCACCGAGTTCGATGAATGACGGCGATACTCGGCGAAACTTTCACTCTTTCGAAGACCCGGGATTTTGCCGGAACTATTTCGCCAATATTTGATCATTCGATGAAGGGCCTTGGGCGAATTAGCGGCAGAGGACGAGGCGAGCGATATTTCACTGCCGCCCACAATTATCGGTTGGCCGTGATCGACCAACGTCCTGTAGGAAGTCATATTTTTGATTCTGAAAATATTAAAGTAATGAAAATATGATTTCTCTTGTTAAATATATCATTATTACTTACATTTATTTAAATTTGTTGAGATTTTAAAGAATTTTTTTATAATTACTGTGATAAAGAGAGGATTTTTATGGGAATTTGATATGGGGGTAATTTTTATGTTGTTATTATTTTATTATTCATATTATTAGGGATTTATTTTATTTAATTATAATAATATTATTATATTTATAATTTTTATTTTTTTTATTATAATATTATTTTAATTAATTATTTTATTTATATTATGCAACATTCCTCGATTAAACAAAGTTTAATATTATTTATTTAAAAAACACTGATAAGACTTAAGATTCATAACCATTTTGATATTGAATGCTATTTTCTCATCACTTTAAGCAATTACACTTATAAACATTTTAAAATTTCATGTTCACTAAGTCGTAAATTATTTTATACATTATTTCTTATTATTTATATGAATATTTATTTTTTATCTATTTTATTTCGTAACTTTAAGTTCGTTTATTGTTAAAAAGCAGATCGTTTTGTCTTCGTTTTGACGACGCGTCGCCTCGCCTCCGATTTTCCGACTGACCAGCAACAAAGAATCGGAACAGAGCCCCCAGAACCCAGAACCCACAACCCACAACTCAGAACTCAAAAGTCAGAGCCGAGCTCTACAGAATCGAGCATTGAATAAATATTATCTGGAGCATTCCCCTCGCTCTTCTTATTTTTTTTGCTCTCCATTATTAAGTTTTGCGCTTCCCTTTGTTTTTATTACTTTGCACGTTTTATGGCAATATTTTTTTATTTCTGAAATTACTTATATTTCTTGCAATTGCATTATTTTAATTATAAGGGGTAACTTTAAAATTTTGGGGTAGATGTGTTGCGATCTTTTCAAATAAAAATAAACATTATTTACGAGTTCTTATAATAAAATTTCTTTAACCCCATATTATGAAATATTAAATTTATCTTAAAATATAATTTTATGTTTATTATTTAATTTGAATATTTAATTTAATGGACTCAGGGTACCTTTTAAGTTTATAAACTCAACAAAATTCTTGCTCGCTTTGTTTTGCATTTCAGTTTTTCTTTTTTTTCCGGCGATAAACAACTGAGCCATAATTCCGCCAACTCAGCTCTTTTCTATTTTATTGCTGTCTATATACAAATTAAGCGTTAACCGTATATATACAGTAATTTTTATGTATTTTTTCGCTATCTTAAACCCCCTTTTAAGATGCTCCCTTTGACACGCCCCTTAAATGGAATCGATTGTCAAGTTCAGTGCGTAAATCAATCACCACGACAAGTTTAGATACTCAATTAAACAATCCATCAATCTTTTCCCTTATCTCGGCAGAGGCTCAACTTTACTCTCAGGTGCGGGGAGCAAATTAAATGCTTCTTTTAAGAACAGATTTTCATGGTGATTTTCCTATTCATTCCACACTTTGTGGCAACTCGAGGAGGGAGAAAAATCCGGGTTTTTAAATGCATCGATGAGTCAAGCTGGGTTACGATTCCACGGGTCACAGCCCAAGAACTTTAATGGCTCTTAAAAAATCGGGGTGATAAGAATACAGACTTGAGGGCGTCGCAATGTGGCAATACGAGTCAGGAAAGCCACGGGGGAATGAAAAACAGATAGAGGACTGGTGGGGAAAAGCGGGTCCGGCAACAGCATTTAGCTGCGGCAATCGAGTTATCGGGTAATCGAATATCCAGCTAATCAGATAAGTCATAACATGCAAAACAAATCGCACGATAAGCGAGATGGAAAGCAAAGAAAGCAACAAAGTAATTATCCGATAAATAAATTAAGTGACTTTCCAGATACTCTAGGTTTATGGAATTTTTTGAGTACTATAAAATTTTTTATTTATTAATAAAAAGCTTAATTTAATAAATATACAACTAATGTAAACCTCTTTTTATTAAAATGTAATTAGGTAGAAATTTAACAAAGAAATAGAAGTAAATTAAAATCAGTATCAATATTATTTTAGGGGAAAGTTTCAATTTAATTGATCATTTGTTTTGCCTGGAAAATATTTTTTCGTTGGATTCCATTATAAAGTTTTTTTTTTATAGTTTATATTTCGATATATATATTTTATTTTTTTTATATATTTTTTATATATTTGTTTTAAATATTTTTTATATATTTTTTATATATTTTTTATATTTTTTTATATATCTTTTTCTTGTATATTTTTAATATATTTTTGATATATTTTTGATATATTTTTGATATATTTTTGATATATATATATATATTTTTTTTTTTATAAATTTTTTATAAATTTTTTAATATATTTCTTATATATTTTTTTTATATATTTTTATATATTTTTTTATATATTTTTTATATATATTTTTTATATATATTTTTTATATATTTTTTTTAAATAAATATATTTTTTTTATAGCGCATATGCACTTGCATCTAAAATGAAATCGAAAACGCAATTCGAAATCGAATTCGCAGTTGCTACTGTAACGGTTTTCGTCCACGCGAAAGCCGAGTAAGATTTATCATGACATTTCCTTGATGACGATACTGAAGCTCTCTCGTCTCCCTCTTTCCCGCTTTGCAGCTCTACCAACTGTATGTGTGCGTTGTCAAAATTACATTAAAGCGGAAATCGCCTGCTACGCTTCAGTGCCAATCGACCGAAGACAGCCAACTGACCATAGAGATGGAGGAAAAAAAAACAACTGAGAGTGCACTAGCTGCAGTCTCAGATGACTACACTGAAAGAAATTAAAGTGTTATTTGTAAAAAAAAATGTTCTACATATTAAAATTATGTAAAATTATTGATTAGTAAAGTGTGGTTAATACTTAACAAGAAAAGTAAAATAGATTTTTTTATCAAGTCAAAATTTCCTATTTAAACATTATATTAAATTTTTTAAATTTTATTTCTAGGAGCTTCCATAATTATAAATAACAGTAAAAATACAGATCATGTCAAATTTGACTTGTACTCACTTTTAAAGATAAATTTCTCAATTACCTTATTTAATGAATATATTTAAAGATCACCAAATGATCTTTATTTTTTTACCGTGTAAAGAGGGAAGAGGGTGTGCTTAGCTCGCAACACCCGCGACACTCGACGACATAAATCAGGCTCAGTTTGGGGGCGACTGTAAGGCGAGACACTAGCCTTTCGGCTTGGCGTTTGTTTTTTTGTTTTTTTTTTTTTTTGAGGGGTTTGAGGCGAACATGTCCGAACTGTCGGCCCCTCTTCACCCCTTTTGGCGAAAATGTGCGTAGCTGAGAGAAACGTAACACAGGCAGCAGGCGCAGCACGCAAGACTCTCGCTTACACTGGGGGAAAAGTGGTAGAAAAGTATTTAGAAATAAATATAATTATCTTTTATTATTACTATACATTTAATGTTAAATTAATTTAATTTTATTTTTTGTTTAATTTAATTTAATTTTATTTTTTGTTTAATTTAATTAAATTTTATTTTCGATAATATTCTAGTGCCACAAGGGTTAGCTTGTATTTATTGAACTAGTAAAAATGGATATAAAAATATTTCTTAAACTAACAATTTGTATTCTTATTAGTTTAATATATTTCAGCTTTTTTACTAATTTAATTTTGATTTACTTATTTAATTAAATGACTTTTTTATATTATGAAATTTCATATTTTTGTTGTTATTTTATAGACAGATAAAATAACTAGCATTTATAATTTTTTATAAGTTATTTAGTTATGATTTTGTAATTAGATTTTAGATTAGATTAGATTAGATTTTTTTCAGTGCTCTTGTATTTCGAAGTTGAAGTTAAAATTGGAGAAGGAGTCTGAGACTGATCCGAAGACTGGGCCAAGCGAACATATATCATTCCATGGACATGAGACACGAGACTGCGGCCTTAATTGACATGTGTTCATTAGAAGCGACTCAAGGAGCGGGCTTGAAAAGGGTATCGAGAGGGAATTATTGTATCTGTTAAGTCCCGAGCTGTGAAAAGCGTAATCCAACAGGTTGTCCTAGAAATACCATTAAATTACAATTCCCTCAACTTGTTGATTTAGAAATTAAGTCAATGTCTTTAGTTCCATTATTGAATTTAAGTCCTTATATTTATTTTACAAAAATTTTACTATGATAAAGCCATTAATTTCTGGATGAAATCACAGATCCAAACTTAATTCAATAAAGGAATTAGTTAACTGCAATTTTCTTGTTAAATACTGTAATTATTCAATACATAATATCAAATAGAGTGAAAAGATTAAAAGGTTAGGATAATATTAATATAGAAATGTTACTTATCAGAGCTAAGAGCCATCGGAAGATTCTTCCCTCCGATCTTCCATATTTATTTAAAATTAATTTAAAGCCATTTAGTGCAATTTTCTATAATTATACAACGAATAATATCACACTGAGATATCACCTCTTGAAAGTGAAAAGATAGCAGGGAAAGGATAACATTAATAAAGAAATTATACTATTTAGAGCGATGAACCATCGGTAGACTCTTCCTTTGGATCCTCTCCCAGTGACGTGTGCTGATAATTCCCACTCTTTTTTTACCAGATGTTCTACTTAATCCTAGCTTATCCTACATTCGACCTCCCTGCTAATTGGCCTTCGACAACGTTCAACCGAATGACGTCCGAGAAGAGGGACACAACCACAGCTGTTTGACCTTTCGACCCTTTTGGGGGTTGGGAGCCGAGGGAAGAAAGCGGCACCAAGACAACGACTCCGATAAAAGTTATAGGCGGCCATAAATTAAAATGCAAATTAAAGGCAACCAGACGAAGAGGCAATTGCTTAATAGTGCCGAAAATAGGTTCAGAGGTTTGAGAGGAGGGCAATAATTATTGCTCTGTACTGGCCCTAATTATGGCCAATATTTGGGCAATAAAAAAATAAGACGTTGCGTCAGTCAAGGGAAAAGTGGTCTAGGAAAAGTTGCAAAAGGCAACGTCATCATTTTAGAAGTTTTAATTAAAAAAATTGTAAACTTTGGTGTGCAGAAAATGCGGAAAAACTAAGTGAAAATGCCGCAATTTTTCACTGGACATGCGACAAATAGGACAGGACATGTCTGTCAGTTGGATTTTATTCTCCTTTCCTTCTCCTTTCCTTTTCTCCCCTCCTGGCAATCCTGCATCTTTCGTTGTATTGCTTTTCCTCCGTGAAATCTAAAATCAGCTTAAATTTAATTTTTGCACTGTCCTTTTCCGATTCCTGCGGAAAAGAGAAATGGTAGAAGGACACCGGAAGTAAAGCCAGAAGCTGCTTGCTTTAGTCCTTGGCTTAACGCAAGCGCTTAGAACAGCCTGAGGCTAAGGAAACTTTGCTCAGCAAACTCTTTGCTCGGGTTTTTGCCAAGGAATTTGAGGAGCAAAATGGATTTGGGAAGGAGAAAATATCCTTTAAAAAATACTACAAAATGTTACATTTAATAAACCAAATTTAAGAGTTTTAAATATATCTTTTAGTTGTTATATTTCCTGTATAATTTTCTTCTTTGAGTTGTAAAGCCTCGTATCCTTTCTTAAACATAAACCAGTATATCCTTACTATCTCTACTTCACCTTCTCCCCTCGAAAACTGTAATATTCTTGTGGGTTTTGCTTTTCTGACCCCCAAACCTAGCTCCTTTCTAGGATATATATGTATCTCCAGGTGAAAAAGGTGAACTTGGTGGAGGAGGAAAGATGATGCCCTGTCGATTATTCAAAGTTTGCGATAAACCAATAAAAGGGAAAGCAAAACTTTGCCGCCCCAATAATAATTCATGAGTGGCACAAATTCGAGGCGTTTCCAGGCAGTTAACAAATTGCTTGGCTAAGCGATTTGCTTACAAGTGCGCAACTAATTAAGAATGTGGAGGGACACATGAGCCAAGCTGCAAGGACACTCCCCACGCAGGCACATACACGTGCCACAAGTGGCCTGCCTCGAGGATTAATGAGCTGCCACTTGAAGCACTTTCAACGCCAAAACAAAACACAAAAAATTAAAAGAAATGAAAATGAAAAGGAAACTACGGAATGCGAGACAAATGTGGCAACATCTTAATTTAAACATGAAGAAATTAAGGGAAATGCACTCAAGTTGTGGGTGAAATAATTATCAAAAAGGAAGAGCAGCTGTTTGTTCCGACGAAATGCATTTAAATTAACAAATAATAAAAAATTGTCAAACGCCTCTTCCTGGGTTATCCTTATCGCTGCATCGTCGCAAATGTTGCGTAACTAAGTGCGGCACACTTTCACCCCCTGCCTTCGGTGATCCTTAGTCCTTTCTACCTGCTCTGGCGGTGAGATTTCCAGGATGAACCTATCTTATCCTTAATTGAGTTGTCGGCACGCACGGAAAATTAACAAAAAAGAACAGAAAATAAAAAGACGCACCTTTTGACACTTTAGGTGAGCATTTGAATAGAGATCTAAGGACACGTGGTGTCCTGGCACTTGAAGCGTGTCAGGAAGCCAAGGATATTGAGTTTTGATGGGTTGATGACTTAATTGCGGGGGAGGAATATCAAATTCCAAGAAACTAAGGGGTTTTAGGAGGTAAAAGTAATAAAAAAGGGCAAGGAATATTTTTATTTATCTAAATATTATTGCAAGTAATTTAAAAGTGATGAAAAACGTGTGAAGAAATAAGATCTTAAATATATATCTTTTAAAATATTGAACTAAGAGAAAATCTAAAATAATAAATTCATCTCTAGACTTGCCATTTTCCCCGCAAATATTGCATTTTTAACTAGTTCACTGACATTTTCCCTTAACCTTTAAGTTACCGCTAAAAACTTCAGACTGTCCAGATTGTTGACTGCAAATTATTCTCAACCAATTAATCGATTAGAACGCCTTCCAAACGTAATCCGCGACCTTGGCCGTCTGTTGGCAGTTCCCATTCATAAGCTTGTCAAATTGAAAACTCATTGAAAATCAATACAAAAAAATACAACAATTAAAGTTTTAGTGGAGAAAAAAAACCAGACTGAATACCTTGACCATGGGGGGCAGGGGGATGTGACATCAATTATTTGCGCACAATTTGCACACGAAATGATGGCAATTAGCTGTGAGACACCTGCCAAATGGGAGCACCACCTGAATGGGGGGAATTCCGCTTTTCACGGAATAAATAGAGAACGAGGGGGAAAAACTAGAGCTCTGCCGAATAGTTGACCCCGTTCGAAAAAAATAGCTGGGACCGAATGAGGAAGTCAAGTTTCCTGGCCATTGTCACGTGCTGAACTCGTTTCTGAACGGGGTTAAAATGGACTTAAGGGAAGGGGGGTTATAAAGTCCTGAAATGGGTTAAGGGATCATAAAGCTTATGTACCTTAAGTTTAAGTTGGTAACTTTAATGCCAAACAATAGAAGGAAGCTTTAAATTTGTAGTTTTATATTTGTAATTTATCGTCGTTAGAACTTTCTTAACCCAATAAAGTGAATAACAAATGAATAATAAAGAATGAATTCTGTTAACCCAATAAAGTGAATAACAAGTGAATAATAATAAAGGAAGCTTTAAATTTGTATTAGTTTGCAATTCATCGCCAACATGTTCTGAGAGTGAATTCTGTTAACCCAATAAAGTGAATAACAAATGAATTCACGGCGTAACTTTTTCTTAGCCTATTAAAAGTCAAATGTTGCTAATAAAATAAAAAGAAAGAAAAAACAAATTCCTGTCCAATTGTTACACAAAAGTTTCATCTTATTAATACTTCATCGAGTGAATTGTGTCACCTCAAACCCATCCTCCGAACAACTTGTTTACAAGACAAAGTTCTCGAGACGAACTGAATTTTGCGTCGAAAGGAAAACAATTCAATTTTCCGTGGAAAAACCAGAGCACACATACATATCTGCGAATGTCTTCGCCGTGGAATGGCATGCGTGGGCGGAGATGATGAGGAGGGGGGTGTGACCCAAATCCGCAGCGAGCGGAAATGGAGAATATCAAATAAAAATGCAAAAGAATAAAACTAGGAGCAGCCATAAAAGTCCAGCTATTACAGTGTGAAAGGAGAGTACACAGGGGAATATTTATAAGTTAATATTTTAATGTGAAAATGGGAAATTTCAGTGAATTTTTAATATATATTTATATACCTTATTCGATTTTTTAATGCGTAATTCGGGGGATTTTTAGTATGTTCATAGTCTTATTTTATTTCAGAAATGAATTTATGGATAAAATCAATTTTATAATATTTTTAAGGAATGGGAAAATGTACTGGGAATTAAATTTAATTAAATTAGGTGAAAAACTTGTATATATTTGATTTCAAAATGATATTTTTGATTTTCTTTAATTTGTAAAAATAATAAAAATAGTTCAATTATAGAAATGAATTTTAGGAAATCATTTCAACATATAATATATACATATTTATTTTATTAATATTTTCAATACTTTGTAAAAACAATAAAAATAGTTTTCCTTATAAAAATGAATTTTAAGGAACCTTTTTAACATAAAAATATTTTTAAAATAAATTAATTATACTGTAAAAAAACTTTTAGTTAGCTTTAACCTAATAATCTTTAAAACCATTAAAGACCATCTTTAAGACCATTAAAATAAAGTAAAAAATATATATTTTCTATAAGAAAACTTTCTCTTACATATCCAAACATATCCTTCCATATTTTTCTCACTAAGAAGAGTCCTCGATGCTCCAAATCAGTTGGACAAATAGAACCAGTTCTTAGGGGTGAGGGGTGAGTGAGTGAGGGAAATCGGATGCTTCTTGGGGTTCAAATGGGGACAGAAAAGTGTCCCTGCCCGACTGTCTGGCCGGGATTCATAAATAAAACAAAGTGGCGCCAACGCGCGACAAAATGACGCGTCGCCTCCTTGGGTTTTTCCTCATCTTTTCCCGGGTTTCCCGGGCACCCATAGCTTTTCCCCTTCCTCCCCGAATTGATATTCATTGGCTTCACTTTGCAGTTTTCCCTTTTTTTTCCTTCTGCTGACCCAACTCCGCCAAATATCGATTTTCTGGATGAAACATTTGTCTGGCTTTTAGTTCGCGGCTAGAAAGAGCAACTAGTTGCGGGTTTTCCGCCCCCTCCCCCCCACTCTCTCCTTTAGTTATTGTTATTTTCCTGGCTGTGCAAGTGCAGCAAAGAACAATTCTGAGGGAAAACTGCGGAAAGCGTATTGATTGTTTCCTCTACAAGAGCATGTCGCGTACAAAAAGGAAACGAGACTTTTCAGTTTTTTTGTTGAGGAAAATTTGCCTTAGTTGAGCAGTTGATGGGGCCATAATTTAAGGAAAACTTTTGCCAAAACAACTCAATTTGTGTCGAGTTTTTACGAGGCTTTAAAAACGAAAAGAAATAAACAGGAGTTCGACTAGAAAGGTTTTTGGAAAAAGTTATAAAGTTGAAGTGTGGTTGAGTTGTAGTTTGAGATTGTTAATATCTTTTAATTAAATTTTTATTATAATATGCTCTTGTAAAAACTTCATTTAATTTAATAAAAAATAGAGTGCAATTACTAAATTTTATGAATAAAATTTGTATTTAAAATTAAATGAAAAGGAGTCTTAAATATGCCGTAAAATAAGACGTATTTTATTTGGTTGGTAGTTTAAAACTATTAAATTTTTGAGAATAGTAACTTAATAAAAATAAAATATAATATTTATATATTCAAGTAAGTAAATTTTTAGTTTCTAATATTTATTTCTGTTTATATATATTCCTAGAAACATAATTAAGTTCATATTATTATAAAATAAATGAAAAAATACAAGTCAAAGCCTTAAAATAATTTTTAAGTCACAATAAACCACATAGAAACCTTAAAAATTTGTACAGAAAGATAGTTTTATAATTTTTAAATAAATTTATATTTTTTATATTGTATTTTTCAGTGTAATGCCACATATGTTAGTGTTATTTCCAAGCATGCAATTTGGCAAACATTGCGAGGGAAAGCACAGTATTAGCCCATCAAAAATTTCCCCTAAAATCCAATGGCACTCCCCTTCCCCCACAATATGCAAATTGCAATTTAAAAAGAGGACAAAAATCGATCGATGAGTGCAATTTATGAGGGAAATGTCCTTGAAGCCATTTAGGAATCGAATTATGCATGCCCACTCGTTAAAGTGACAAACATCAAGCCGCGCTCTCTGATCGCTTTTTGCCATTAAAATTTATGGGCCTCGGGGAGCTGGGCGAAAAAAAAAAACATATATATATATATATTTGCAATAAAGGGGCTGAAGGCCAGAAATGTGTGCCAAAGTGCAGAAAAATGTGCAGAAATTAACAGGGGGAAGGAAAGAGCATCATCCCGATGGGGTGACTGCACTTCGGGGGGTGGCATGCAAATTTCTCTCGTTGCCCCTGATGAGGTAATTAAATCGTACGAACCGAATGCACCACGTTTTTGTCACATTTTTTTCGTGTGTCATTTCCTTTTTGTATACTCTAACTAAGGGAGGATTAGTTATTAGGGAAAAGTTGACTATTTTATTTGATTTTTCTCTGAATAAATTTTGATTTAATTGAAAGTTTTTGTTGCAAATGAATTCTTGATTTTAGTGGATGATATCTTATTTTAAAGGAATTAAAAGGAGTATTAAAATATATTTTTAATATAATTTGCAACTGCCTTAAAATATATTATATTAAGATATATGCTCAATATTTTATTTTTAAAATAAATCCATTTAAAAATAAACAAAATATAATATCAACAATTTATAAACATTTTTCTATTCTACGAAAATATATTATTAAATTCTGATATCCCATTTTAAAGGTAAAAAATATTGTAATTAATGAATTAATCATATAACATAATTTTCTACTTTCTTAAAATATAATAACTTAAAATCTGCAAGCAATATTTTAAAATAAAACCTTTTAAAAACAAACTTATATTGATATAAATACTTTATTAACACTTTTCAACTCCCTAAAAATGTGATACTTTTATAAGAGTATACAAAATTCATCTTGATTATTGGGACTTCATTTTTCAGACTTTTTTTCTGTTACCGGCTTGCTAATAGGCAAATCGTGTTCGATTAATGCCAAACGATTTCCGATCGCGGAGTGGCGGCGGGCACTGGAAATGGAAATGGAAAAAGCGGAGTGGGTCGAATGCTTCCTTGTTGCACTTAAGTAGCTGCCGCAAATTGATTTCACGCTGTTTCACTGCTCCACTTTGGAAATATAAAAAATAAAATATAAAAAAAAAACCAGGACAAAGTCCCAAGTCCGAGGCAAGAATCCAGAATCCAGAACAATGCAGCACCGCAGGAGGGAAACTTTTCTTCCTCTTCGGGTTTTTCCCCTCTATTTGTTGTTTTTTCTTCTTTTTAGTGTTATGTGTTTGTTTGCTTAGCTTTTCTTAAGAATAAACAAAAATAAAATAGATTTTCCCTTTCATTCATTGTCTGGCTTGTGTGTTTGCAACCCTTTCGCCGGGAAGCTGGGAAAAACTCCGCTGAGCCTTTGTCCAGGGAAAACTGCAACGAACATGAAGGAAATTGAAAGGAAATAGCCAAGGAATACTTTTTTTTGTGGGAATTCGCACAATTAGGGCGAGGCGAGTGGTCCTATTTTATACTTCTCGGGGGGAAACTAAAAGAAAAGAGGAAATGTTGAGATACTTGAGGTTTTCTTTTCTAAGGGAAGAGAAGTCAATGATTTTGTGGGATACCTTAATGAGGTTCAAGGGATAAACTGGCTCAAGATACTTGAAATTTGGCCATTTTTGGATATATCTTAGTTTTGTTATTAAATGAAGTCAGAGATGAACATTCTTACAAGTTAAGTTCTTGAAAATTAATATTCAAGGGGTTTTAAATATTTATTATAGCATTTAATATATTAAGCAGCATCTTAAAGATATTTTTAATGGAGTTTAAACTATTTCTTTATCATTGTAGGTCACATCACATTTGGCAAATTCCAACTTCTATTTCCCAAAAACCCCTTTTAGCCATCTTTTATAGACGATCAATCAATCAATCACGTTTAAATCTGCGGCAGCCGGTGGCAAGCATTTAAATGCAATCCGAGACGCTAATCGCAGCTGCAAATCAAGTGGCGATCAACTCGAGACGAGATATGCAAATACAAGTATCTTGCAGATACTCGAAGCGAAACTTTTCGCCAGAGATACCTCTGGCGTTGATGGTCACATGTTAATTAGAGAAAATGCAGACTCAGACGGAGACGGAGACAGTTTTTGAGATTGATTGATTGGCTCTCTCTGTGTCTAGAAACCCTTTCTCATAGTAAGTGTCGCCAATAATTTATAACTAAGAACCGGTTGCACTTGTTAATGAATTTTAGTTGGCTTTTATAAGAGATGGCAAAGGTATTTCTTTAAATATTATTTAAAATATAAAAAAATATAAATAGATTTATGTAGTTTATAAAGTAAAATATATATCATATTATCTAGTATTTATAAATATATTTTATAAAATATTTTAAACTTAAACCTAAACTAAATATGAAGCCAAGAACATTGTTTTTCATGCTCTTAAAATGATATTGCTTGTACAAATTTGATCTTTAACTATTTATGATTTTTTTTAGCTATAACTATATATGTTTATATACCTTCTCCTTCACTCTGTCATCTCTGAGATTGTGGCAATTTCCAGAATCTCAGAAATACGCGCAGAACGAGTAGCCGAGACGACGCCCACCATTAAATTAGAATCAGGAATCGCCCCCAACAAGCCGGTGGCCACTTTGAAATTTATGTGACCAGTTCCAGTTTCTATGCTTAGAGAGTCTCAGACCTAATCGACTGCCAATTAGAGGTAATCAGCAATCAATGTCTGGCGTATTTGGTCAGCTGCAATAAAGATTTCCGATCTGCAGATTTCTCCTTAGAAACCACCCTCGCCTTGCCTTTTGTTTCCTGGCGCCTTTTGTGTGTGAACGGACCGGAAATGCAAACAGCAAAAGTCGAAGACCCTGACATCGATATGAGGTAATAAAAGGGTTTTAAACAAAAACAAAAGCAAAGCCACACTACATCACAAAATCCAAAAAATCTGTAACCCATTCCCCTCCCTCCTCCAGTGAAGTGCAAATATTTTTTAAAAAATATTTCAAAAGTCGCGTGCGCTTGTTTTAATGCATTTTTGCACACTTGACTGGTTCACCCCGAAAAAATCAAAGGGTTACGCATTGGGTTAGTCCCAAAACGGATCCGTATTTTAGGGGTTGTGCCTTTTGATTTATATTTAATGGGCCTCTCATATTTTTTTGGCACAGTCCCATAAACTAGCTGGCAATATTGATTTAGCTCTCGACCTGATCTATATTTTATGAGCTGACAATTGGACAAATCGTGGGTTGGCCGGAAGTAGGGACAAGAAAAGGGTTAGGGGTGATTTTGAAATATATGAAATGGTATTTTAGAAAACCTATTGTGAGTGATTATTATTATTTTAAAATATAAAAATGGTATTGTAGGAATTTTAAAAATATTAAAATTATTAAAGAAATGTAGAAAGGAATAAAAAGGTATTTCAAAATACAAATTTTCCAATATCTTATAACCAAAAATTTCAACTAAATCGAGTTCGAAGTACAACCAAGTTCGATCTATTTTATATTCCTATGAATTAATTTCAAAAATATTTAAACTGCCTAAAAACTAAGTAAATGTAAAAATGAAAAACAAAAATTTTAAAATATGAATTTCCCAATTTCTTATAACCAAAAATATCAACTAAAAGAAGTTCGAAGTACAACCAAGTACGATCTATCTTATATCCCTTTAAATATCCTTTAAAACCCACCCCGATCTTCAACTCAAACCCAACATGTTTTAAGCCTTATCCCTCAAACCTCAACTCAAACCAATAAAACCTCATCAAACATGTTGGGATTTCCTTGAAATCCTTCAAGGGTTGTTTGTTTTTGAACCGCAAGAATTTCCTTAAAAAAAAAACTAGTTTTTCATTCTTTACTGAGACGAACAATTAGGAAAACCAACAACTGACAGCTTCCATTGAGCTTCCGTTACAGACTCTTTTCTTTGTGTTTATTTATGCATTTTCCTTTCACTTGATTTCATTTTGCGGCTAAGGTCGAGGGAAAAATCTGTTTGCCAGACATTTGCATTTTCAGCAATTTGCTGACCCATTTTCCTAATAATTTTCTTCTTAAGTTTCCCCTCAGGTTGCGGCATTCAACTGGAAACACTTCAACTTCAAATTGAGTTTCAACTTCTTACGATTTTTTCCAACTGAGTTGAACCTTGGGACATTGACTTGTACTTATACATTTTTTATTTTTAAAAAAATAATGCAAATTAGGCTTTCTTTTACACATGGTTGGGCTCAAGTGTTTGATTGATATTTTTGAATAATTTTCAGATATTATCTATAGGTTTTCAGTACTCGGATTTATCTGTTCAATTGAATCTCTCGGTTGAGGCTTACATTTATCCCTCTTCGTCACTCTGACAGGTCGAACGAATGGCCTATTTTTCTCTCCTGCCCACATTTTGCATATATTTTGAAATGGAATTTTTGAAAAAGAACAAAGATGATGTGTACAGCTTCTGGTAATGCTAGCAGTGTGTCTAATTGCGTGGATTGTGTGTGTGAGTGTGGAGTGTACAATGGGATTGATGGACTCCCGTCAGAATATTCGTCTCTCCATTCATTATGATCCTGCTTTTCGGGGTTGCTCCTGATGGTCCTGCTGCTGCTCCTGCTCGATTTAATTAAATTTTCTGCGCCTGCGCGCAATTTTTTACTCATTTGCCTTTTGTTAGGGAGCTCGGGTTCAGTTTGTTCTCTTCTAGCGACCCACAAGCCTTTTTGTACTCAATGGAGGCTTGTTTTTTATGTGGTTGAGGCTGACCAGGTTGACCGCTCTTTGGACACGCCTACTTGGTAGTGGAAATTGAACTTTTGTGAAATTAAATACCTTTGAGGAATGTTTTTAATAGATTTTATTTCATTGGAATACATTTTACAAAACTTTTTTGTTTAAAGAATAGTTTTAATTTCATAAATAGGTTCAATTACAAGTGTTTTTCTGAATGTTGAAATCGCAATTTTATGAAATCAAATAGCTTTGAGAAGGTTTTTTTTTCATTTGAATAAATATAACCATACTTTATTCTTTAAAGAATAGTTTGATCTCATAAAAAAGTTAAACAAAAAATTTTTCTGAACTAGAAAAAGTTGTATGAAATGATAAATATTAATTTAACTCAAAATTATTTTTTAAAACATATTTGCTCATATTTTAAGTGGTTTGTATATTGTAAAGAAGTCTTTGAATAATTTTATTCATAATAAAAATTGTTAGTTTATGCCTTTAAATTTTTATTGATAAAAGTTAAAATATTTTTTTGTGAGCTAGAAAAAGTTGTATAAAATGATTAATATTTATTTAATCCAAAAATAATTCTCTAAAATTATTTGCTGATATTTAAGTGTTTTTTATACAGCAAAGAAGTTGTAAAATAATTTTAGTCGTAATATAAATTATTAGTTTATGCCTTTTAACTTTTATTAATATTTTTCCTACATTTTCTTTATAATCCATTACCGATCTCAATCTTTTTTCCAGCAGTCTCATTTAAATCAACATTTTTCCAGTTGAACTCATTTTGTCAGGTCGGCTTTTGGGTCTTCTTACCTTTCGACATTCACTTAATCAAATTTCAGAATCAATAATTAATCAACTGATGGCAAAAGGCCCCGGAAATCATTTGTCGCTGGGAAAAAAATCATTAACATGCGTCCCACCCCCGGACTATGCAAATTTTTTTTTCGTTACTCGTGTAAAGTTACACAAACAGATTGAGAGGAAAGGCAGGCTCCTGCTCCAGAAAGGATAATATTCGTACAACATAATCAGAGGCTGAGCGAGGTCCTGGCATTTGCATATATTACAACTTGTGCTGGTCCTTTGATGTTTGATGAAATTAGCGAAGGCCCAAAATCTGCTCCAATACCCCGAAGTATTAAATTTATTATAATGATGTCAATGCCCTTGTCTTTTATTATTTTTTCTGGCTTCCCTTTATCCCATCTTATTTGTATTTATATTTATATTTATTTTGATTTTTATTTGTTTTTGGAGGCAGCTTATTAAACCATAAATAAGCTGGTTAGCTGCTGTGCGGAAATTATGAAAATACTCAAATTGCCCACATCCTGGCCCAAGGAGTTTTCCGAGTTTTCCTTTTAGGCCGCCTGGCTACCTGTCTTCAGCAGACCCTTTCCCTTCCACATTTTCTTGGGAAGTCTTTTCCCTTTCCGTGGCATACTTTGCGGCTGCTGCGGCTTTGAGTGTGCTGCCTGCTTGGTAATTTATCATGCGAGCATAAGCAAATTATGGCCCAAACAAAGCGAGCCTGAAAGGTTTTCATAAATTTAAGGCCACTGAAAGGCTTTCAACATAAAGACTCCTGTCCTCACACTCACACTCGTTAGCCACTTTTCGGCGAGGCCGCTAATGAAACTGGCAAAGTTTCTGCGGGCCAAAAACGCATCGCAAATTGGCAACATCAATTAGAGTGGCTGAAAGTGGAGGTGGGGGGTGGAAACATATGCAAACTAGTTACCCGGTTAGTTGGTTTCAGTTTCGGTTTTAGTCGACATTTCGCAGGCGCCGAAAATTTCGCTCAAAGTCAATTAAAAGTTTCGGTCAAGTGGCAGACGACTGACAACTGCCGCGAAATTTGGATGAAACTAGAAAAGGTAGCTGTGAGATATATAACTCTTAAATTTAAATATAATTTAAAAGCAACAAGTAAATCCAAAAGAGTTCTTTAATATTTATAAATGTATATTTAAAAAGAATATCAAAAGTAAATCCAAAAGGGTTCTTTATATTATATTATATATTATACTTTATTTAAAAAAGGAAATCATATTCAATTTTATATTTGTTTTTAAAAGTAATCTCTTTGAAAACAATAATCCAAATTTGTGCAATAAATAAATATGTACAAAAGTTTTTTTGAAAGATATTACATTAATATTTGTTAAAATATTAAGTGAGATACTTTAAAAAAGGAAATTTAACCCATTTGTATATTAATTTTTATAAGTAATCTCTTTGAATAGAATAATCCAAATTTGGAAATAAATTAATTGAAAGAGATGATTTTTGGCGTAAAATATCATATAAATATTTGTTAAAATATTAAGTTGGAATATAAGATGTAAATATATTGGATGTTCATTGATAACATATCCTAAAAAAATCATAATTGCTAAATATATTTAGATTATCAGGAATAAGTTCTATTATATAAAACTTATTATTGATTTTATTATATTCCTAAATCTTTTCATATAATCATTATATGTTATAATATTCCCCAAAAAGTTATTTAAACAAAACTTGTATTAGTTTATAAGTCCAACCCTAATCACAGTTCCAACTTAACCTTTTTGAAAAAGCATACCCTTTGCCTGCTTCCAAGGACTACTCCTACAACTATACCCATAAAAAGCATTGAAAACTTCGCGGACAAAGTGACTGTGGGGTTGAAATTCAGACCCCAATTAATTTTATCACATGCATTCGATCAAATTCAATTAAAAGTTAAACGCCAAAGCGCGTACGTGAGCCATTACTCAAACCCGCAGCCGAAGGCTGAAGGGTCCTTTTGCCAGTTGAGCCTTTTTTTTGCAGCCGCAGTTATCATTGGACCAACAGGTGGCGGTAAGGGTGCTCATGGCGCCCCCACAAATGACCCCATCAATAAGGCAGGCTAAAAGGCTTCAGAGCCACCCGAAACCATTTCCCCCTGAGAGCCAGCCAATTTGCCGGGGACTTTGTGTCCTTCTGTCTGTCAGCCACTTTTAAAAAGTGGCCATGTTTCAAAAGTTATCGAATGTTTGGGGTGGGAGCGGGGTCTCTTTTTATTTTGTTATCTAACAGATGGGTTGGATAGGTGGTTCCAAAGTTTGTGTGCCACATTCCAACTTGTCCGTAATTCAATCAGTGATGGAGGCATTCCCACACGTGAGCTGTTTACGGAATGTTTGAAGAGCTCTCGCTCTGGTTTAGTCGATTAGTTGCGTTTAGTGATGACAAAGTGGGGAATATTGAACGTTTTTCTATATTAAAAACTATTAAAAAAAATACTCTAGAATCAATTAACAATCCATGGTTACAGGTTTTGAAAGAGTGTATATCCGGCTCGAAGAACCAAAAAATAAATTTACTTTTAATTGAAAAGACTTTCTAAAATATTCAAAAGACAACATTGACATGAGAAAGAAATAAATATTAATGTATTATGTTCCTCATTAACCGAGTTCTTTTTTTTTTTATACTTTAACCCCCCTAAACCTTCGTGAGTCACGCTTTCATCCCTTGGTCACCTATCCACAGAGACTCGTCCGCAAAATTGGCTTCTGCAAACTCGAGGGAACCGCATCATCTACTCAGCAGGAGCCATCAGCACAAATGCGACCACATTAAGGTGCGAATAGAGCCAATAAGAGTCAGAAGAGGTGAGACCCAAGACAGCAATGAAGGAGCTGACACACCCCTCAGGACATATTCTCAGGACATCTGCTCAATAATGCACTAATACTCCTTGGTGTTGAACTGGGTCAGATTAAAGTCGAATATAAATCATTTTTGGCGAAAACGCAACAACCTGACAGACAGGGCACTGAATAATCACTGCGAAATGCGTTGGCAATTACATAATTCCCGGAGATTCCAGACACGATATCGGTAAGTGGGTTAGCGCCTACCCGGGGATGGGTTGAAGCTCATTTATCATGCTAATACCTTTTGGTCAGCGGCAGCTCGGCAGTTCCACATGTCCGTGTGTTGTTTGCCATCATTAATTATCAGCACACGGCGGCGTCTCTACCTGGACTGTCACCTGGACTTCTCCTCCTGTTGACACAACAACTTAAACATTTGCGCAAACAGGGAGTCCAGTCTGATGTCCAGCCTCTAATCCCCTGGACTCTTGGTAAAATCACGATGAAATTAATCATTTCGTTAAAAAAAAAATGAACAAAGTGCCGGTATATAATTTTGCAAGAGATGAACCCGAAAAGGTGGCGGTAACAAATTATGTACACGGGGAAAAATAAAGGGGAAAGGTTTGTAAAATAAATTGAAAAAAATGTAAGTAATACAAATACTTACAAATATTTTTTTAACATAATTTAAGCAATTAATTTTCATAAAACATTCTAATAATTATATACAACAGAGAACTCTTCAAACATTGTCATTTTCTTTAGAAAATATATTTTAATTAATTTCCATAAATTTTAAAATATATATCTTTATATATAGGTTTGTGAAATAAATTGCACAAAAATTGTAGTTATAAAAATACTCATAAATATATTTTTAAAAATAATTTAAGAAATTAATTTTCAAAAAATATTCTAGTAATTATATACAACAGAGAACAGTTCAAACATTGTCATATTCTTTAGGAAATATATTATAATTAATTTCTAGAAATTTGAAAATATATCTTTAACCAATTTGTAACTTTCTGTAGTATACATTTTTACCTAACAATTTTTTCCTAATCAATTCGCCCAATTTATTTCCAGTGCAAAAACAAAAACTCTAGATTGTCACTTTGACAAATGACTTTCGCTGAACTAAAATTTGCCTGCAATTTGCATTTTGGATAATCAATTCTCAGACATCCGATTTGGCAGGATACTTTATCCGCCGAAAGGAAGCCAGGAGAGGGGTGCAAAATGTAAACAGCCCTTTTTCGGATGGGTTATGAATACTTTTGTCACCTCTTTTGTCGCTTTTGAGTTTTTTTTCCGCACGTGGCTTGAGTTTTGCAAAAGTTTTTACGTATGTAAACGAATATTGTGTGGCACACACAACACACACAAAAGTTTGATTGATTTGGGTTCGTCCTTGTCCTCATCCCATTGATTGATTCGCCTTTGGATTAAAAAAAAACTTTGTTATACGTTGATTGGTTATTTGATATTCATGACACAGCGGGAGGTGGGCCCAAAAATAAAAATAAAATGAAAATAAAATTCAGAGCGACTCGAAGGTGCCAAGAAGGAAAAAGAAGTGAAGTCGGAAATCGAGGAAACGGCGCGTGCCATTGGATTAATGTAATTACTCTTGTCGTAGGTTGTTAAGATGGATGATGGATAATGAGATGGATCGCTGGCTGAGTATCTCAACAGGCGGCGAAGGTAACTCGATGCCTCGGGAACTGGATGAAGGATAAAAGCCAGTGGGAGGGGAATCAAGGAAATTCCCAGAAGGGCGCCAAATGCCAGAGGATTTGTTGAGGAAGGTTTATAAAGAAGAAGTTTTATGAGAGTTATGAGAAAGGTTTAAACAGAAACTAAATAAAAAAAGTATAAAAATGAAAGCTAAAAATGTTATTCATTGTAACCAAGAACGTTTACATTGTTTTGCTAAAGAAATTGTTAAGAAAAGGTGAGTTTGCCAGCTTACTGCTCTTCTTTTACTGCTTTTTTTTACTAAGAAATTACAACCAAATATTTCATTTATATTTATAGAAAAACCTCTACTTTTAAAGGCCAAAACCCATCAAATTTTTAAAGAAAACCAGTCCAGTCTGTCCCCCTTTAAACCTTTTAAAATCTTGCATCGAGGTGACCCCAATTATATTACAATATGAACTCTTAATAACAACGCAGCCCATAATTGCCACGCTCCATTAGCTTTTGATAGATTCGTGTGAATATTTTTATCCAATGAAATCTGCACCCCTCGAGGAAAAACTAAAAACTAAAATAAAAACAAAACTGAATAAAGATCGACTCACGCGATTGTCATCTAAACACAATCACCCACAAATAACCGTCATTAAATGCAGCCACAAAACACACACATGGCTAACACACACATAACCCCACGAATCGAAGCCAATTCACAAAACGAAACCATCAATTACAATAATAGCAACAACGGTTACAACAACAACAACAACAACAATACCAATATTAACGAAAAATGTAACAATAACAACAACAAGAAATCCAGAGCACGCGGAAGTGTTTACAAAATGTCAAAGCGAATGCAAGAAATCAAGAAAAGGTGAAGACAGAGGTTGGTGGAAAGGGGGAAGAAAGGGGGAAGAAAGCGGTAGACTGGCGCCCTTCTCCTCCACAGTTTCTCATGTCAATTTGGAGATTCGAAATCAGTTCAAAACAACGAAACTAAACTGAAAAAGGGGAAATGTCAATATCAGGCGGCATTTGGCCCAAAAGCCAAAAGAGAAATATTGGAGCGAGATGCACTTAAGATGCTGCGGGAAAAGAGGAATACACAAACACTGAGAGAAAAAGTAAACCAGAAATAAGTAAAATATGTAAGTTAAATAAATTAAATATAAATATAATATATATAATAAATAATATATATAATATATAATATTATTAACTAAACTATTTTTAAATGTTAAAGTTTAAATATTACAACACACATTATGATATGAGGGCATTTAGGGCTTATTTAAATATGTTTTTTAGGTTTTTAATTTAAAATATAAACTAACAGAATTCAAAAACAATCAAATAAATACTTTAAAACTTGTCCAAATTTTTCTTTATATATTTGGCAGCATTAAAAATTATTTATTCAATAAATATATTATTAAAAGTGTAAGAAAATTTATTTTGAATTTGAAACTAATTAAAAGTGGGTCAAAAAAGTGTGACAAATTAATAGTAAAAATATGGAACAACTTATTTAACCAGATAGATTTTGATATTTTAAATGACAGAGCTAAAACATTATAATATCATTTCTGATATGATACATATATGTTTTTCAATGTTTTTTATTTGATATATGAATTAAAAAAATTGAAAATATATAAATATATATTAGAAAAGTTATCTAAACTTATTTTTATATACTTTAAAAAAGGTTAAAAATATGAAATCAAATAGTATAATATCGGAAGCTTAAGAGAATTTGTTATAAATTTGAACACGATTAAAAATGGATCAATATGTTTGCCAAATTAATTATAAAGAAATGGTAGAAATTATTCAATCACCTAGACTTTTCTATTTTAAAATGTTAGAGCTAAGATTCTAAACTAACAGTTATGATATGAGGAATTTTAAGAAAGGAACTTATCTAAACTACTTTTTATACATTTTTTATCAGCGTTACAAATATTAATATTATATTAGAATATTATTATGAATTTAAAATCAATTTAAAATGGGTCAAAAAATATACCAAATTAATTGTTTAAAAATGACGCAAGCTTTTTCTTTTAATACTATTAATATATAAAGATTTCTTAACTAAAAAACCTACAAAAATTATACAATTCCCCCTTTAAATGATTATTGAAAAAATCCCTCAAAAATATATAGATTCCAAATCCCATTTTTAACACCACACTAATCCCTTGTAATTTTCCCTCCGTGTAGCTACTTGACTTGATGTATTGTCTCTGGCATTTGATTTATATCACTCGGACGCATTTCACCCAGCAAAGTCGAGTTGGTAATGAAACTCCAATCAACAACGTGGGATGTCCACTCACACGGGTCACTCTCCGGATTACCATTACCACCAGAGGCCAGAGGGGAGAGCGAGAAGCTGCTCTCAGACTTTTGCTTCTTTCTTTATTATTATTTCGGTGTTTTTTTTTTTTGTATTTTGTATTTCTTTTTCTTGTGCGCATTGTTCGAGTGTCGTTGTAACTGTGGCAGCGATGCAGACAGCCGACGGAGTAGAAAGACGGCGACTTCGAAGATTGCGTAACGCAGCCACCAAAAGTGGAGCACAGATCCGACACTTTCTCCGCCCCCAACCAAGCATTCTCTTTTGGGATTTTTATTCAATTTTTAGGGTATATTTGTATTGTTGAAATAGAATAATTAAGACATTTTTTTGGAGCGTTTTTAATTTTTAAAATTTGCAGAAAAAAACTTTTTAAAATTATTTAGTAAGCTCTTATTAAAGTGTCACTATTTAATTCAAATATTAAAATAAAAATTTATATAAATTCAGATCTAAAAAATCGGTACTGAAAAGAAAGCCTGAACAATTAAGCTCTGAAAAAATTATGTTTAAAAAGAAGAAAGGGCTAAGAATTAATATTAAATGTAATAAAAAATTACATAACAAAATCTTTAATAAAATAATAATGTATAGTAAATAAATAAAAAATAAATACAATATTTCTTTAATATAATTAATGTTACAAGCATATATTAGAGTGTCATTATTCATTTAATTTATTGCCATAAATATGTAAAAAAATGCATGCCGAAAAAATCGGAACTAAAAAGAAAGCCTGAACAGTTAAGCTCTGAATAAAATTATGTTTAAAAAGAAGAAAGGACTGAGAAATAATATTAAATGTAAAACAAAATTAAATAACAAAATCTTAAACAAAATATAAAATTATTAATAAATAAATGAATAAATTAATCAATTTTTTCTTTAGTAAAATTAATATAACAAGCTTATATTAGAGTGTCATTATTCATTTAAATTATTACCATAAATATGTTATTTAAATGGTAAAAAAATCAGTCCTGAAAATTTAGAGCTTTAAAAGAAAGCCTAAAAATTGAGGCTAAAAAATTCAGGCCTGAAAATAAGGTCTAAAATAAAAAAGGGATGAGAAATTCAAATTCAATTAAAAAGACACCAGGCCTGAAAATGTTAAGTTCATGTGAAACTGTTTCATTAAGCATTTCATCAAAATAAAAATCAAATAAATTAAATCAATTCATGAATTTATAGTAATATCCAGTATTCTGAGTATACTCTTATAAATTAATAAATTAAATTAATTCATTCATTTATAAGAGTATATATTTAATTCATTAATTTATTAGAGTATCCACAAATTAACCTCAGATTCTTCTTTCGTATGTTGTTTATATATTTTTTTACTTTCTGACAAGTGCATGATGCATTGCCTTGTGGTGGCCGAAAGTGGGTGAAAGGCTCTCGGTTTTCGGTTTTCGGCTGGATGTGGAATTGGAATTGCCATCGCTATCTGTACCGAAGCACAAGTAACTCTTAATTTACGACTTGGGGACCCGGCGACGGCCACGATAACAATTTGTCAGCTTAATGGCGCCAAAGGATGCGCGGTCTGCTAAATGTATAACATACATATATTCCAGCTCCAGCTCCTAACCAAAAGTTTCTTTCTTTCTTTTTTTGTCGAACACGGAAGTGTGCTGTTCGAGTCTCCATTTTCGGGTGCAACGACCAAAAAACAATTTTTCTGTGCATTGCGTTGATTTGTTTATAATTGCAACCCCGCTCCAGTCTGATCCGATTCGTGACTTGCTGAGCGAGACGAAAATGCGAAACAATTAGCTGCTGGAGCTGAGAGTTATGTTATGCAAGTGTTGCCTTATTGCAGTGACGATATTTACACCAAAGCGATAAGAACTATGCAGTCCACGCTACGCTGGTCACACTAAAGGTAGAGCTTTTCCTGCGTGACATCTTTCTTAATAAATTTGTAAATTCAGTTTATTGAGACATTTGCAGCATATTTCCTGTAGAAAAGCTTAAGGTACACTGAAAAATTAAAAGAAATAAAATATGCAAATTTAAAAAATAAACCAAATACTCAAATATTTCTCAGTTTACTTTGTGGGGTCACAACTACTACATCGGGATACCGTCATGCCCATGGAAATGTATTCATTAGTTAGTGCCGGCGTCTGCCTCACACATTCACACCGAGACACACGCTTGAATTTATGCTAATCTGAATGCAAACACACACCTCCTCGGGGACCGACCCCTCGCCCCTCCTCGCTCCAGCTTGACTTTGACTTGGAGTAATCACCAGCAAGTCTCAAGACTCCAGCGACAATCGAGCTTGTTCAATTACGAGCTGCAGCGAAACACGGAGAGAAAATATTACTAGCTTTATAAAATATTAAAAAAAAAAATATTTTTATATTTAATATAATTTTCTGATCTATTTCATTTAGAGTTTTCTTATTAAAAGGAATTTACAAATCAATGTGAAAACATTACAATTATTTCTTAAATAATAAAACAAATTTATGTAGCATATTCAGGCAACATATTTTAGTAATTTCATTCTTTTTATTTCCCTAAAATATTTTTTATATAAATTTTAGTAATTTCATTATTTTTGTTTCCTCAAAATATTTTTTTTATATTTTTCTCTCCCTGCACTTTCGATTTGTGTCACTTGGATCTGGTCCCCTTGATTTTCCTTCCCTCCGCAAAACTCCTTTGCACATTTGCATTTGTTTCGCATGTGTTTTCATTAATCTTAGTTGGATGGAGGGGTTGGGGAAATATAGGTGGGGATACGATAGATAGGCCCAGCAACCTGACCGATTGTTTATGAAGATATAAGGGTAATCATTGTCCGGGGTGGCATGTGCCAAACTTTGCCGCAAGGTTAAAAGAGTTGAGTTTGGGATTGGTTTTCTGTTTCGAATCCAAATGGATATTAACGATCTGGGAGGAGTCGAGTGAAAGGTAAGGAAACCATAATTAATTATTGTTCAAGATTTGGAATTAATTGTTTTATATTTGTGGAGGGTAAGTGATCTTAAGAGATTGCTAGGAATTCAAGTTAACCTTTAAAGGTATTTTATTTGCATGTGAAAGATATTTATTGCCTGGATTCAGGGTGATTTTATTAATTTATCAAGACACAAAATTAGTTATTTATATATTAAATATAGAAATATATATCCCAGAAGCCATGCCATCTCAGTGTCCCAACCTTAACTTAAAATTACAACCTGAAGCTTCACCTTTCGGCGCTTCCCATAAGCAAAAATCAAGACCTCACCTTTAAATGCAAAATAGTTTATCACGCCCCCATCAATCAGGGCTAAATGTTAAACCCAAAAAAAAAAACCAAAAAAGAAGCAGAGACAGCGGCGACGAAATCAATTCCACATCTTGTATCTGTATCTGTATCTGTATCTGTATCTGAATGATTTCAATTGTTTGACTTGTGATTTTTTTTCTGTGGCATCATCATCGCATTATCCAAATGCCATTTAAGTTTAACCTTTTGAGGAGCAGCCCGAGGAGTAAGAGTTGCAGGTTTTTTTTTTTTGCTATGCAAATTTCATGGCTACCAAAACAGCGCTCATCATCGTCATCATTGTGGCCAAAAAGCCGGCAATGCTACCAAATGCTACCCAATAATGGGTAAGAGAGAAAGATGATTTTGGAAACCGCAAAATCATGTTGTATTTTTGTGATTTTTTGTGTCATTATACCCCCGCATTTAAAGTGAGCCAAACAGTAAATACCTGACTATCTCTGAATGGGCATTGTATGCAGATCGCTATATAGTGGATATAACAAAAGGGCCTCAAGTGACATGGCTACCGCATTGAACGACTTGAAGTATTTTTATTCGAGGAGTGCCAGATGAAGGCAACAAAAATTATAGTTGAAAACAATTTTGCACACTTATCTTTCGCCGAGACAGTCCAATTTTGGACGGAGAGTTTGACATTCTTGCCTCGCAGCCATTGGCGGCATTCTTGTTAAGATTACATGGATTACCATATTGCCAAGATCGGGCTCTAACGAGTTTCAGTATTTTTGCTGTTTTTTGCGCAAGCCTTGCGCCTGACAGCCACAACTTCGTTTTTAAGATTCCCGCGGCGCATCGCACCTGAAATTACAAATTTTGTAATTGCCAAACAAAGCGCAGAAGCCAAAACCAAGGGGGAAAAAAATAAAAGTTAGCTTGCTGATGGCAGAGGAGGAGTCTTAAAAACTGGGACTCTGGGACTGGGGCACACAATGCCGGTATTGGCCAAGAAAGAAGGCTCACTCGGAGCCAAATTATAGTAGATACACGAGCTCATGTCGCTGGCAAAAGGCATGCGCAGGTTGTGCAAATCGCTGACAAAATGCGAAGCCACTTTGAGTGCCGATCGCAAATTGTGATGGCATCGTGAGGCTATCTCAGATCACACATATTTTTTATTGCCTTTATGCTTTTGGAATTTTAAATTTTTGCCATAGAAGATAGTTACTTTTTTGAGTTATCTGTGGTACAGTTAGGAAAGCACAAGAAAGGTTGCTTTAATGGTTGTTCCAAGAACGTGAAGGTTTTATTATTTCTCTAGATTAAATCTTGACAATAAATCTTGAAATGGTTTTTCATTCTAATTACTTTAAAATAAACTTGAATTTTAACAGTAAATCTTGAAATTGTTAGAATGATATTCCATTAAAATGAGATTTAAATAAAATGAGTTGATTGATGATTTAATTCTATAAGAAAATACTTACTCTTTTACCAAGAATGTTTTAATGATAACTGAGAGGCTTGACTAGTATTTATTCTTTTCTGACTAGTTTTAGAATTTAATAATATTTAAGATTTATATTTTAATATATCATATTTTTCATTAAATATATATCTAACAGATATATATCAGACACGCTCTCACCTCTAATAAAAACTTCTCCAGATGGGCGGGCAGACGCAGTCACAGAGTCACACGGCAAAGGCATTACGACAGCAAATAGCTCACTGAATCAAAAGCAAATGTAACTAAGAGTCGAAGCAATCGACATTTTGAATCGAGATCCGAAAACGATGGAGCATCATCATTTTCTCCTCTCTCCACCAAGATCTCAACCGAGTGGAGAGACCTCCAAGATGTTCGTGTTTTCGTGTGTAACTTTTTTGCTTCACGGATTTGTTTTGTTTACCATTATTTTTGCTGTTGACTGAATGCGGAAGTTGGGCCCGAAATAAATGTTTCTTTTTTTTATTATATTTTTTTTTGGCTAACAACTGTATTAGCCAGCATCTCAGTTAACTACTCCGGCGCCTGCTCAACACCCGCATCAATTGATCAGCGCTCTGGGAGCAATTACGATTACCGCCCGCTGACTTTGCCTAGCTGCTTTTTGTTTTGTTTCCATTTTTTGTGGTGCTCGTTTTTATTAAATAAAATCAAATCCAATCATAAATAAATTTAAACCCGTTTGACCACCAACTAAAGGCGAGCGAACACACGAGCGTACATGAACTTATATCTACATATAGAAAAGCCCGGATTGGCATGTAAGAAACGTGCAGCGCTTAATGCGAAACGCTGGAGAGTTGGGATTACACTGAAAGTTTCATTATTATAATTTATTTTTATAACAAAATATTTATAGTATATATTTTAAAAGAATAAACAATTATTTTATATATTATACGTTAAGCAATAAACAAGATCTAACGAAAGAGTTTTGATAAAAAAAGCTAGCAACTTTTCTAAAAGAGATGTACTTCATCTTTATTTTAATTTTCATACTTAAAAATTAAAATTTAAAATTTACTTCATAAATTTATAATATAAGCTATTTACAAGTATTTTTAAATTTACTTATTTTTATTTTATTTTACTTACTTTTATTTATTTTATATTTACATTTTACACGAAGAACTTATTAACTACTACTGCAATTAATCTTGATCTTTAGTTGTCATTAGCTTCAAAAACTCAAAATTAACTATGTTTAAACATTTATATTTATATTTTAATATATTATATTTCATATATATTATTTTTCCAGTGCTTCAATATAAGCCACGGAATCGTAATCGGAATCCAAGTCCGGATAGTTGGAGGCGGAACGGCACTTAAGTGCGTTCGCTTCAATATTGTCGTGGGCTGTGGAGTGCCTAGTGTGTACCTCGGATACGGATGATTGCCTGCCTTTAGCTATACATCTATATACATATATATATATATTTATATAGCAGATCGAGCTAAACTACAACTCTATCCGCCCGCCCTCCTCACGCGGTGGCTGTTGTCAGCGTTAGACATTACTCACTCGGTTGAACAGTTAGCGAATCGAATTGAATGGAAAGATATTTATTGCACTACATTGATACCCTTCAATTTTAAAGGAATTTCATACATCAATTCAATTGATTATTAAAATAATTAATAATTAGAAAATTGGTTCATTAAAATGGGCCACAAAAACCTGATCTAAATCGTGAGACTTTAATTGAACTAAAAAACTTTACTGCATTTCCTTAATCATCGGAAGCTTGATGGAAATTTTATTTTTATTGAGCAGTCCCATCAAATTTCTTTCCATTACCATTTTCATTATCGTTTTTCCATTGCACTTTTCTCTTCCTTTTGCAGTGGAAGTTGGTTAAGATTTTCCTGGGTCGCTACGATTTCGACCCCGATGCAGTAGCAGCTTGACTTGTGTGTATATTTTGCACTTTTTCTTGTTATGTTTTTTGTTTTTTTACATTTTATTTTTTTTCCATGTCTTGTGATCCAGTATTTACAGGCGTGCTTAATCGTAATGGACAGAGAGCAACTCGCAGCGGGGAATATATATATTGTATACTATATAGTATCGGTATCTTGCCGTTGATGTTCCTTTTTTGCATATTACGCTCTTTGCTCAATCAATTCAGTGTTGAAGTTTTTTTCCCGGTCATTTGCATTTACCATAAATTCAATTTAAGCCAAGTTTCTTTGCCCAGCAGCCGGCTTCCCTTGAACATTTCTCTTGATTTCTTCTCCGCCACTCGACTTATTTGCACGCTTTTAATTCAATTTCAATTACACAATTAACCGAGAGCTTGGTACACCTTGGATCTGAGTATTTGCAACAGACTCGCACAAAGTATTCACTTTGTGTAGTGTAGCATTCATTTGGGTTTCCCTGTGCGTGTTTTGCCGCTCGAGGTTCAACGGAGCGTATGAGCGATTTTCGCCGCTGTCGAGCCTCTCTTTCTGTGTTTGTTGAACTCTTTCTGTGTTAATTAAACACTTTATTTTGGCCGCGCTTTGTTAACGCTGTCATAATACCGTCTCGCAAAGTCCAATGCCTGTGAAAACAATTGCAATGGAAAACCATTGCGAACTTGTTCCGTTTTTCGTGTGTGTGCCGCAGCAAAATGATTGATTCGATTTCTCAGTGGCAGCCAACGCACAATGGCCAAAGTCAGGCTAAAATTTATGGCCCCCCCAACACAAAATTGCATGAAATTTTTTATCTACAAGCAATGAGAGTTAAAACTGGAGGCTATACACCTTTCAGGGAGTTATAGAAAAGGTATCATATAAACTTATTTAATTATAATTATTTCAACTCAGATCTTTCTAGTTCTTGGAAATTGTTTTTAAATCTCATATCTTTCTAGTTCTTAGAAATGGTTTATAAATTTTTCTTACTTATAATTAAAATAAAAATAAAATATTTACAAGCTTCTCCTAATCAGAATTATACCCTTTCAATATATTAAGGCAGCTGAAATATTCTCTGATTGCGAATCAAACTTGAATTGAAGTCGAAGTCTGTGACTTTTAAGGTGGGTCGTTGTGAATAGCGGAAATTCCACATGAGAGCCAACCACCGCCTCTTTTGCTATTTTTGCCATGGATACCGCCATTTGGAAATGGAAATCGAAGCAAAATCGCACATGAATAACATAGCATTATGCTATATGCAAGTGCAGAGGTGTACGAAGGTAATTCTAAGGGGGATTTTAAATAAGATTAAGAATACTTTCATTTTTATTTAATTTATTATTGAAAGAAGTTTAAATTTATATTTTTTAAATTATGAGAAAGCAAGTAATTTTGTGTTTGTGATTAAAATCCCAAAGTATTTAAGAGAACTATACATCCTCAAGAAATTTTGGATTTAGGTAATAAAATATTAAAAGGCTTATTTTTTAAAGGCACAATAATATTAACTAGTTTGCATTATTTGTTCTTGGTAAACAAAAGTTTAAAACGACTAAATATTACATATACATTTTTACATAAAGCAACAAGTGCTCTACAAACTAAGTACATCAACATATCAGTCCTTTTTATGCGCTTTTACGCATAAAAATTATATTACTAATCGATGGGGATTAAAGCTAGATTTATTTATAGCATAAAATATAATACTTTTAGGGGTACTTAACCCCATAACACCCCTTAGCCACCGCCCCTGCATAGATGCACGGGACCAAAAAGACATCCGAGCTGCTCGGTTGCAATAACATTGACATTTAGAATGCGGGCCGAGACCCAGGCCATTCATAATCGCACAAAAAAATATGCCATAAAGAGCGGCGAGAAAACCCCAAACGAATCCAAAACTAAATCCGAATCCATAGCACAAGACTTAAAGCCAAAAAAAAAAAAAAAAAACAAAACCAAGTCGCGACACAGAAACTGCCAAGCGAAATATCGAAATTGAAATCCAACGCACTGAAAGTCCACAAATCCACTAACCTTGTGCCCCGGTTGGGCCATAAAAACTGCGTATTGATTTCGCAGCATGGCTAAAAAAAAACCATTAATATATTATTATCCAAGATTATTAGGTCTAAATTGTCATTCAAATCTTTGTTATCATATAATCATTGATAGGATTGGGTGTCATTTGAATGTCATTAAATTAATATGGAACTGAGATATTTTATTGTTTTGAGAATGATAATAAAAAATATTATTGTTTAATATTTAACAATATGGAGTGTATCAGACATTGGATTGTTTTGAGAAGGATATTAAAATTCTTAATATTTAATATTTGTAATTCATAATTCATAAATAATAAAATTAAATAATTTAATTCATAATAACCAAATTAATAATATTTATATATTAAAAAGTATTCGTATGTTTATAAACACCTTCATGAATTTGTATTAGACGTATTAGACATTTGATTGTTTTAAAAAAGATATTAAAAATATTAATGTATAATATTCAGAATTCATGAATAATAAAATTATATTAATAATTACAAAGTTAACAATATTTATAAATCAAAAAGTATTCGTATGTTTATAAACTTCTTTATGTATTCGTTATTCATTAATGTTAAAAATATTTAAGAAGTATTTATGACATATATTCATATAGCTCTGTAAAGTCTTAAGGCATTCCTCTATTATTTATCATAAAATTCATTATCATAACTTAAAGATTTTATTTTTTATTATTTCTATATTCCAAAGCATAAAAATATATATGTTATAAGCATAAGTGATTGAGAAAAATCATTTAAATATATATATATATTTTAAATAAAAAAAACTTTAAATATAAAACTTTTCTTATCACAGACACTTTGTCCATCTCTAATATCTTTTATTGAAAAGCATTAAAATATTTGTTTTAAATAAAAATAAACTTTTAACATAAAACATCACAGACTCTTCATTTATTTGACCATCTTAAATGTATTTAATTACACATATATTGGTATTTAATTACTAATAATTTCTTCCCGATTTTTTCTCCCAGTGTTCACTGTCTTTACTTAGCCACAGGAATTGCAATTGGCAACGGAGTCGTTCGGGCCAGGCCAATTATAGCGCACTTGTCCGCGGACATCGAGTGCGGGCCAAAGAGCCATGGCTCAAAACAGCTGAGTTCGTGGGAGTGGAAGTGAGTTGCCAGGATTTTGTTTTTTTTTTTTTTATTTTTTATGCCTGCCACATGTGGATGCCGCAAAGTGCATTGGGCAATGCTCTGTTTTGTTTTTTCTTCTCTTTTTTTAGCTTTTTTATTATTTTCCTGCGTCATGTTGTGAGTTTCTGTCGAGACGCAGAGACCACTAAATGATCTAATAGCTCAAGGGGCTTTTTTTGGGGATTGGATTCGCAAAGAAGGTCAATAGTTGGTTTAAGTGTAATCAGAATACTAATTAATACCTGACTTTTAATTGGCGCCGCTCGAAGGTTACGTTTGTCTTACCCGAAGGGGAAGTCTATGGCTATAATTAGAGCTTAGATGTGGGAAACATATAGCCGAAATTTTTGTGGCTAATTGGAGTATTTTTTATATGTATAAAGAATATGTTGTTTGACTGTTAGAGCATTTATTTAAGTTGGAAATAAATGAAAAAAATAAAGAGAGTCTATTCTATACTCAAGATTTCTTGTAACAAAGAAAGTTACTTATATTTTTAAACTAAAAAAATTATTTTTTGACATGGAAATAAATTTTTATAATATAAAAAAATATGTATTTTGCTTTTTAATTCATTTTTAAATGCTGTAATTTGAATAATTTGAATAAATAATATATTTACACTCTCAAAAATTATAATACTCTATCCTTAGTTAATTTTTTCTTTAATTCCTAAACAAAACCAAAAAAACTTATTCCAAGTGCATTAACCTCACCCATTATGGACTTGCCGCTTGGCTTGCCTCTTTTGGCATCCCATGACTCATCTGCTGCTTCCACTTAACCCACTTCGGAGCCAGTTGTCACCCCCACATTAGCGAAATTTCCATAAAGCCAATTGCAGCAAACCCCAACCCAAAACCCAAAAACAAGACCCCAGCAGGAAAACTCCAGTAATGACAGTTTCTTTTTGTCACAACTCCAACGTTGAAGCATTCTTTACAACCGCTGGGCACGCTTCATACCGACTGACAGCATAAAAGTCAGACAAAACGATCTCATCATAACTTAAACGTCACGGTGCAAGAGCCATTAAAATATTGGCTCCGCAGCCGAAGAATAGATAAAAAAAAGAGACATGAGTAAAAAAAACCCAACAGGCGACACAGTGAACCAATGACTCCTAACGATCGAAAAAGAGACTCTAAGAGAGTTTTGGAAACCGGATTTAAGAGCGAAGCCTCAGCCGGCACTGGAGACTCGATCCGTGGGCTGAGCTTGAAAGTGAAATCAAATCGAAACCGAGAGCCAAGCCGAGCTGAGGTGAGGTGAGCTTCGTTCGTAAACTCTTTTTTTTTTCGTGTGTCTTGAAAGAATCCAAAAGAGAAGCTCTGCAGGCTTTTCGGCTTTCAGTCGGTTTTTTGGCAGCCGATCGCGCGGATGCGGCTTACTCTCGTAACGGTGCGCGTTCCTAACAAAAAAAGAGTCCTCCAGCAACAAGTGTACAATGTGAGTTTTTCAGTATTTTTTAATTATGGAAAACGGCGTAAAATTAACCCTCTTCGAGTGTGAGTGATTGATGGATTGATTGATTTAGTGCTGTGTGTGTGACCAAAACCGAAAGGAAGCTGTTAAAGAAGTTAAAGAAGCCTCCCACTCGAACAAACACACACACAAAAGTAGCGTGTTGGAAAACGCTCGACAAATGCTTGCCAAACGAAATTTTTATGCAAATTATTGAGGCTCGTAATTATAGTGCAACAAGTCCAAATTGCAATGTACAAACCCAGCCAAAGTCACTTTAATTAATTTTGAAGTTTGCACTTTTAATGAAGAGGGAAAAAAACAAGCGAAAAGTTGCAATCAACATTGATTAACATAACACGAATGTCGAGCACACTCGCGCGTTCTCACATCTCCATAAATATTCGCGGTAAAAACAACAACAACATAATAATAATAATATTAAATAATATCTCGACCGCAAATGTGAATCCGAAAAGCGTGGAAAAGTGACAAAAGTGCGGTTCTCGTGTGAGTTACGATGAGATCGGAAAATCTGTAAGCTGTTTTAATTACAAATTTATTCAAATACAATCTGGTTGCAAGGTGCAAGCAAGAACTCAATTAATGACTTTGCAGATGCTAAAACCATCGCTCGAAGGCCTGATTGATGGAATAATTGCTACGATGACAAGCAGATTTAGTTTAAAGTTTAAAGATTTAAATCCGATTCTTTAACTGTGCGTAAATATCAACGGGTTATTAGTGGAAAAAAATCGTTTCTTGGTTCCTCTCGAAGATCATCAACTCTCTGAGATCATTTCAGAGTTGAGTGATTGCTAGAAATCTGAAGATTTATATAATAACGAAGAAGTTCTCTGACATCATCGCTGTCTGATCATTGGATGTTCTAAAGTGATTATGAAGTAGTTTTTACGGTTTGAAGATATTTAATGTGTGAAATAAATTGTTCTTTTCATGGCTCAATTCACTTCAGAACAGAAAGATCTTATGAACTCTAAGAGAATGACTAAGAAATAAATGTAGTTAATAAAATCAGTAGTTAGAATATATTTATTATATTTAAATTGAGAGTTAGTGAAGGCCAAAACAATCAATTTTATTCTGGCAGAAAATTTTATAAATTATAAATAATAATAAATACTAAAAAGAGCTAGATGGAAGCCTTAATTGTCAAGATTGGTCTTAATAATAATTGAGCTTAACAAATCTGTAATTCTTGGTTACTAAAGTTTATAGTAAAAAATACAAATAATTATGATATAAAAGCAGAAGTAAACAGTACTCTTGATGATTTCAACACCAAATAATTACACGAGTTCCAAGGATTGATTATGACCACACCAGAAACACAATACACTCCGTAATTATTCGCCATAAAAGTTCTTCGAATCGAACCTTAACTCAATAAACACCAAAACTCGCGAAGCGATCAATCAGTGGCAATAAATAAATCGGAAAGGAGAATTCGCGAAACCATGACTGATCAGTTTTTCGGAGCAAAGAATGAATGCCTTTTTGCAATAGTTCAAAAGTAATTAAAGTTTGTTATGCGGTAATGAGTCCTGTCCATAGATCAAAAGTCAAATTGAGTTGGTCGTTATCCCCACCCACGATCTGCTCAAATGTCAGCAATGATCGATCGCTTAATCGAACAGAATCTGCTGGATAGCCATCTAATCAGTGTGGTCCACCTCGACCCGAGCACGATCATAACTCAGTAACTCCTCTTGATCTTCAGTTCTGACCGTATATGTATCTCTAACCATTTGTTGTGACTCAGAACTCTGTTGGCCAAATTGTAGCAGGTTGGCTTCGAGCATGTACGGCCATAATCGCCGTGTCTAACTGCCATAATCCACCCGCTAACTGCAGCAGCTGCTGGCCTCCGCGTTTTTTTTATATAGACTTTGGAGTCCGATTCGGATTCAGATTCAGCTTTAGCTTCAGATGCAGTCGTCGGGGAACTGGTCAGAGACGCCGGCTCACCTCGCACAGAATAACATCGCATGGCACGTACCGAACACTGATAAAAAAGTTCAAGACTTTTGGTCATTTTTCAAGAAAGTAACGCAAGTATATTTTGGTCTTCTTTTGAGATTTTTTTTTTCATTTTTTAACTTGTTTTGGTTTTAAATAAAGCTTAAAATCTCGTAATTCCAGAGTCTTAACTCTTATATCAAAATTTTAATTTAAGAATGCACAAAATCTTGCAAGAAGATTTTATTTTTTTATCAGTGCCCAGAGTGGCCGGCGAAATAAAATCGAAAAGCATAAACAATTTATTTGTACAAAATAACTTTGAGCAGCAAGTTGCAGTTGCATTTGCAGTTTCATTTGAGGTTAAATTGCAGCTCGTAGCCGCAAAAATGACTTAACTTATAAGCTGGCATTTGCCAGTGGATGCTGCAATGTTTCAAATGCAATTTACCTGAACAGGAATGCGGGGCAAGCACTTGGAAAAAATGTATATTATTTATTAAAATAATTGAGAGTTTTCTAAAAGAATAATATTATAACAGATGGAAATATTTAAGAGCTTATTAAGTAAAGTTATCGCAATTAAATAGCTTGAAGATACAGCTCCCTGTTTTTAGGGTTTATAAATTCATGTAATCTAATTTTATTAGCTTGAAGATACAAATCTCTTGAATTCCCTGCTTATAAAGTTATATTTTTACAAATTGATTTGGAAATTAAAAAGTCATCAATCATTAGTTCTGCTTCTCATGGACAGACAGTGCTTAACTCATTAGGAAGCTACATATTAATTAAGTTTATTAAGTTTATTCAATTAAATTATTAAAATAGAAAAATAATCAATCAGCAGACTGATTTCACAGATTCAAATGAGAAAAAAGTTATATTTTTTAATAAATATAACACGACAATCTATTGAGAGTTTATTATAAATTAAATATGAGAAAAAAGTTATATTTTTTAATAAATATAAAACAACAATCTATTAAGATTTCATTATAAATAAAATATAGTTAAATTTTAGAACAGTGCACTTAGATAAACCATCAGCTAGAAAAACAGAACAAGCTGCTACATACAACCAGCTCAATAATTTATGATGAAACCAAATTAAATTTATTAACATAACTATCACATAATTACCGTTATTATATATAACAATTAGAGTTAGTCTCATTCTCGTTCGATGTCTATAAAAACCGACTCAAAAACTAAATGAAATCGAGTTAAGCAACCCAAAAATATGTATGCTCAGGCGATTGAAGACACGAAGAGGGAGGGCCTGCCTTTCAAGTACAGTGCCGGTCATTGAGGCATGGCGTTGCTCAAAGGTGTTCTAATGGCTGGCCAAACGAGCTATTGAACAATGCCTGGAAGTGGTCGGACTTAAAGATACTGCCGCTCCGATATCAATTGCAGTTACAGTTACTAATTGGACAGGTTGCCAAAGATCTAGATAGGTGCGTGACGGCGGCGATCTTGGAGGTAGAGTGACCACTTTGTGCCCCTTAGATTACCTCATTTCCCATGACATGCTCATCTGTCGTTAAGATTCCCTCCAAAATTCACCGCAGACATTTAAGACTAACCTCAGGCCGCATTCGTGATATTTGGTTACACCCATTCAGTGCCTGGGAGCCGACCCTAAAGCAAGGTTCTTCACAGCACTTTGTCAATTGCTGTTATGACCTTTCTGTCGATTGCTCACTTGGCCGGCATTTTCCGCCGTTCAAACTGACCTTAGCGAAATCTTTAAAGCCGCCAGCAAGAGACTCTTAATAACCTGGCCAAAATAAAGAAAAACATGAGCAACGGATTTTGCACACCTGAGAGGAGTTGAAGAGGCGAGAGTTGAGTGCCGCCGGACTGCAGCTCATTAATCGAGCAACGAACGTCTGAACAGACGTTGAGATGCAGAGGAAAAAATTAGTAAAAAAAATTAGTAAATAATGAAATATATTTGCTAATTTTGTAGAGCATTTAGACCTATTAAAAGTGCTGCTAAAATTTCCCTAACTTTGATAATAACTCTTACTACAAGTTACATTCAACCTTTTCTTCTGCCACATTTTCTCTCTGTGGAACAAAGTTTGCTACCCATTAATAGGCCGCAATCTCCGCCTCTTCAGCTTCCACGAAAAGAAGCCGCAACACTTGAGGTAGCGGAATGGAAACTTCAAAACTTGGTTACTTGCAACTTGGTCGAAGAAGTGAGGCAGCAACAACGAAAACAAAAGTGAAAAGGTCACTAGCACCAGTTGGGCAGCAGCTTGGAGCAGTCAATTGGAGCACGAGGAGCAATCCCAGCTGGAGTCTTATTCAAAGTAGAAAAATATATACAAAAATAAAAATAAAAAACAAAACACTTTGGCACTCGACACTCAGCCAACTGTGGCCGCCAAGCTCAAGCGACTTTAGCTCATCGCACTCGTAATGCCAATCCAGGTGAAAAGGGTATAAAGTTGTAGTTACACAAATGCATAACATCTTAAGCAAGTTGGCTTGGATGCTCACGAGGAGATTTCGGGGAAAATGCACTACTTTTTGGGTTACTAAGATACTTTGGTAATAACATAAAGTGACTATAAATATTGTTATTAAAATCTAGCAAGCTGATATTATATTTCATTATTTTCAACCAGCTTTGCTCACTTAAAAAATATACTTAATAAAATATTAAAAATTGCCTCACAATAGATATATTTATGGGATATGGTTTGCCATTTATATAAACCTCTCCCAGGGCATCTATTCTTCGTTTTTTTGGCCAAATTCAGCAGCAGCTGACTTCCAGCTATTATTGCCGTTGTTTCGCTTGTTTCGCCTGCTCTTCGTTTTTCCGGCTAACAAGTTTGCTTTTCTTGGCTTTTGTGCAGAGTCTGCCATATGCACATATAGTACATACAAATACATATATATTTGCAACCTTATGCGAAGCTACTTGCCGGCTTACTGCTGGCCATCTCTTGCCCAATGCAATTCGCATTTCAATTTTTCTAACTATTGGCCAATACTTTTGGGGCTTCTCGTGAGCGTACGAGATTATTTATCACCGCTGATGGCTTGGGAAAATCTAAGAAAAACTGCAGCAGCTGCTTCTTAATTCGCCGAAGATGAACACGGTTTTTGCGGTCTTGTAAATTGGCTTTAGAGAGGTCTTAATGAAGCTTAATTGAATCAGCGGCAGATTGAAGATCACAGAGTTGTTGGGTGACAACTTTCCATTAAATTTTGTGGAAATTCCGAGATGCATATTGACAGGCAACAGGCGCACTTTCATTTTCATTTGCAATTCGATTGCCTTTCGCAAATCTGAATTTTTTCCCGCAAAGTTAAGAGAGAGGAGCAGAGCCCTAATCTGCTGAAGAGTCTAGGAAATCGGTTACAGCAATTACTTGCGGTTATATAACGGTGGCAAAAGAAGAAAAAGGGAACACTGAGGGAAAAAAATTAGAAGAATATTAGTTCCAAATTAAATGGGTAATTTTATTGGGATTTTATTATATATTGAATAATAAAAAAGGCATAAAAATAATGGGATTCCCATCATTAAAAAATATTTCTTAGTTCAAATTAAGAAGTAAATAATAATTGATACCGAAACGCATATAAATTATTAAAAACCAATGTAATGAAAAGGGTGTTAAAAATCATAAAATAAATCAAATATTAAAAGAGGTGTTAATAAAGTGTTTTTTATGATTAAATATTTACAAACAATGACTGGTAACAAAATAATTTCAAAGACAAATGTTTTAAGTGATCTTCATTTATAGTTTTGATGGAAACTTGTAATTTATCTTTTGTATAATTAATTTATTGCAGCCTCTTATTTTGTATTACCTTTTAGATATTGTTAAGATATTGTTAATACTATTTTCCCCCTCTGTAGCTTTTGGCAATTGACATTTTGGAGGAAACTATAATGGCTGAACAGAAGCAGCTGGAGGTAATTGCAAACGAAAACCCATCAGTCACTGGACTGAGGCGTCAGCCTACGAAATATCCCCACGGCCTCAACATCACGGTGCAGACGATCGGCGGCAATGATGGTGAAGATAATGATCTAGGATCGGTGAAAGATCACGGAGATGACTACTGGAGCGAGACGCAGAAATATCGCATCGGAATGCTGGGCAGTCCCGAGACCCTGGCCGAGCTCCAAGTTCGCCGCTACAAGTATCCGCTGACTGCCAATTACTATCTGAACGGGAAGATGGATAATCCAATGGGTAAGCCCACGCCCTGGATGCTCCTGGGCTATGCCCAGCGTGCCTGCCGCTGGAAATACCTGCGATGGCCCATCATCTTCGTGGCCAGTGTCCTGCTCTTCTTCGGCCTGATCACCTACTGCCTCTGGCTGCACGATGTGAGCGTGGCAAGAGCCAAGTTCCTGCAGCGCCGCTACGAGGCAACTTCGACTTCCACGAGTCCCCCCAGCAGCCACGAAGTCTGGGATGAGGATGAAACCACCGGCAGCACGGAGCGAGAGCCACAGGAGACGACACGACTCAAGGCGGTGGATGAGGAGAAAGGCACCGATTTGCCAGAAATAACATTCGATGAGGAGGAGCAGCAAGGTGACGATGATTACGATGACACCTTGCTGCCAGCAGATAGCATTCGCTTTACCTCCGGACACCAGAATAGCTTCGGGGTGCCCATTGAGCAGGACAAGAGAATGCTGCAGTTGCTCAAAGATGTAAGTTGGGGAGGGTTTCTTAACTACCTTTTCCCAATTTTTACCTCTGATTATTTCCAGTTACTGCCCAAACCCCAGGCCACCCCTGCTGGCAATGAGCAGCCTTTGACCCGCGTGTCGCCCACCCTGCCGCCTCCCTCGGCTGCCAGTGGACGTCCCACCCAAGCAATGACCTTCACTACCACACCTTCCACCTCGGACAGCGGCTGCCAGTCGACCATGCTGCCCATGTGCCAGGGCGTTCTGGACTACGATCTGACCTATAATCGCGAGGGAGCCACGCCACGGGATGCAGTGGCTCTGGTGGTCTACGAGGAGCTCATCCGTTCCAACTGCTCGGCCAGAGCGGCGGAGTTTGTGTGCGCCGCCCTGGAGCCAGAGTGTCGTCCGTCGCACATTGGACAGCTGCCACCATGTCGAAGGATATGCAAGGGTGAGTAGAAAGTATCTTTAAGTTGAATTTAAAAAGAAATAAGGGAAAAATACGGCCACAACAATTGTATTTTCGAAATAATTGAATTGGTAAATTATCTTTATAAAATTTTACATTTTACTTTGTTATTTCCCCCTCAATTTCTTAGCAATTTTCGAAGCCTGTTCCGTGGCCATTGCCAACTCGGATATCCTGAGTGAACTCTTCGACTGCAGCCTGTATCCCGATGCTCATGAGAGTCACAAGTGTGAGGATCCCACTAGAAGAAGAGATCACTGTTACGGCAATGAGTTCCAATGCCACGATGGCAGCTGCATTCCCCAGAACTGGCAGTGTGACAAGATCAAGGATTGTTTGGGCGGCGAGGACGAGGACGAGCAGTGTTTGGTTTGCGAGGAGGACGAGTTCCGCTGTCGTTCCAATGAGAAATGTATCCCAGAGAATCTACGCTGCGATCTCAACTTGGATTGCTTCGATGGCAGCGATGAGGAGGATTGCGATGATTATGGTTCGGGGGATGCGGCGCCCTTCGATGAGGCCGAACTGAATGCCTTTCCTCGAGTGTTTTCCTATGCGAGCTTTTTGTCACCGAATGAGACAAATGATAAGTTATATACTTATATAACAGCCACCACAGATGAGGATGCGGGCACGGAGACCAAGTTCCAGATACATCAGGTGGCGGCACCAGTTCCAGTAAATGCCAGTGCTGAAGAGTCTTCGGGTGGACCCAAGGGGTTTGGTAAGTTAGCTTATTATATATTCATATTTTTTATTATTATTTTCCAAACAAAAATCTTTGTTTTTTAATCATTTTTCTTAGTGAACTTTCGCGACAGCAAGGAGATCATGATGACTAGTGACTCAGAGAATAAATTCAAATATTCCCAGAGATCGAATCGCACTTCGGTCAAGTTTAGTGTTGCAACTGCCACAACTCCTGCGGCACGTACGGCCAGTGCCATTCCTGGCTCAGCCTTGGCCCAGCAGCGGGAGAGGGAGAGAGTTACTAGCTCTACTAGTACAACAACCACACCCAAGCCACCCACCACGGTGGCCACTCCCACGGAGGTGGTCACAGCCCCAGGTGGTTGCCTGCCACACGAGCTCAGGTGTTTGAGTGGCAAGTGCATCACAGTCAGTCAATTGTGTGATAAGGTAAGGAGAGAACTTTGAATTAATATGAATTTTTAAGGTTTTTGTTAAAGAAAATATATAGAAGTTAATAAATACGAATTTTTATGGTTTTTAATTAAGAAAATGTATAGAAATTAAGTAGGTAAAGTATTAAAATAAAACCTTTAAATTTAAGGGAAATATCTCAGTTTTAGTATAAATTCTAGGAGTTATATATTTTAATATTTAAACTTTTAGCTAAAAACTCTACATAAAGAATACAAATCTGTTAAAAAATACAATTATAAGTCTCTAAAACTAGCTTTAAATATATTTATTTTCTTAGTTTAACAACACTTTATATTCCTTTAAATAACTTTAATTTCTCCCTTTAAATTCCTTTACTTCCTTCTAGCAAATTGATTGTCCCGATGCGGCTGACGAGCTCATGTGTGTTTATCGTGAGCGTCCGATTGCCAGGCGAACCACAACAACTACAACAACAACTTCACCACCAACACCAACACTTTCAACAACTATAACCACAACAAAATCAACAACAACAACGTTTAGTAATCCGGTGACCAGCACAAGGCGTCCACTGAGGACCACGCCCAGCCGCAGTCGAAAGCCCAAGTCTTAGAGTGATGTATTTTGTATCTTATGTTTATTTATATATCTGTATCTTACATCTCAGCACTTGTATTTCCCTCGCTGTGTGCGATGCGTATGTAAATCTTCGTTAGTGGCTAAGTCGTTTAGTTGTTTAGAGTTGTTTGACTATTTTTACGTGCGTGTAAATTGTATTTTTAGCAATGAATAAAGTTTAAGATGTGTGTAGTTTATACAAAAAAAAAAGGAAAAATTCAAGTGAACTTGTGGTAAGTGTTGTAATCTTTAACCGGAGCTATCAATCTCTTCTGACCTTGTCAGCGGCACAAAAGGCAATCCAGAAATGAACAAAAAGATCTTTTCTCTGTGTACTTTCGAAAGGCATAAGACCACCGCACTGAAATTCAAATGAAATCGATACAATTAAAGTCGGGACATTATTCTCTGATCTGGTCAGCGGACAGCCCACGCATTCAAAAGACCCGAGACCGCTTTGGCTTAGGCAATTCAATTAAGCGGTCCATTGTTATTGAGAGTGAGGCTTCGGGGTGCGTTATCTCAGAGGAACAGCTCAGTGCAAGGCACTTTAAAATCAGAAAGGAAGCTAGTTTTGGGAAGCCGAGGTTTGAATACCCTAGAAGTTTGCTATAAAGTACCCTGGAAGTGTATAGAAATACTCCTAATAGATGTGTTTTCATTTAATAAATTCCTTAAGGAACTTGATATGCTTTAATCATAACAGAAAAATAATCTTTATTAATGTATTGACTAATTTCAATCTTTAAATTTGAATGAATCATTATTTTTACAAAGTTTTAATAAAGGAAATTCCTTAGAATATTTAATAATAACGAAAATAAATGTCAAAGAAATATCTAAAATATTTCCCAGTGCATCCCCTAATCCTTGCAGCCTATTTTTGACAAACAATTCCTGCACTTCTATCTCTAGGAAGCTCCCCCTGAAATCCAGTATTAATTAATTTTAATCTTTCAATCTTTAAACTTTAATAAATCTACATTTCTACAAAGTATTAATACAGAAAATTCCTTAAAATATTTAATAATATATAAATAAATGTCAAAATAAATTCCAAGATGTGGAGGAGGTCATCTTGGAATTTATTTTGACATTTATTGTATGAATATTTCCCAGAGCACCCCATAATCCTAGCACCCTGCTTTTGACAAACAATTTCTGCAAATTCTCTCTCCAGAACTCTCCCCCTGAAAACTAGTAGAGTCCAACACACTTGTCGAGTCGGAATTAAATTGCAGTCGGCCTCGGGGAGCGAATTCTACTCCATGAAATCCTAGATGCGAGCTCCCAGTTTCCAATTTCAAAATCCAACTCGAAATCGCACATCTGTTGACAGGCCATTGCATTGGAAAATGCTCGCTTAGGGGCTGTGACGATGGCAGATTGCGAAAAATCTGCACAACCACAAAAGTTAAATGCGCTTTGATTTCACCCCAGAAAACAAGGGGGAAAACAATCCGAATAGCGAATCGCTTCCTCTCTTTTTTTTCGGGGCACTTTTCTGATTGATTGCCATCAAAAATCCGCTTTTGGCATAACGGCAAATGCGATTTGATTGCTGTCATTGTTCCGGAGCAGAGCGACTATTAATGTATGTTTTCGGCACAGTCCCTAATCCCGAAGACGAGAAAACCACCCAAAAAAACAGAAAAAATAGGGATAAAAAAATGATATTTGATTTCCTGTATTTTACTACTTATTTTTTTGTGCCATTCGATACGTTTCATACACATTTGACAGCTGTCAGGCATCTATATTTTCACCTTAATTAAGTGATATTAATCGTCTTTTGGCAATCTGCAACTTTCATCGCTAAATAACAGTTTTTTTTTCAGGGGAAAAAGGTGCGAAGGTTTTTCCCAGGGCGCGTGCCGAAAAAACGCCCCGGAAGAGTAGCTAAATGAAAATTTAAAACCAGAAACAAAAACTCATTCTCTTAACGGGCATTAAAAGCTTTTTCACCTTGGCTTCCCAAAGAGGGAATGGATTCAGATAGGAGCCGAAAAACTCGTATGGACACGCATAATTTCCATGTTTAGTGCCCTTTTTTGGGGGGCAGTGGACCCTTTGCTCTCCTTGAGTTGGGTCACAACTGGCAATATTGTTAATGTACTCAATGGAAATGGCCCATGGCCATGAGAGTTGGCTTTTGGCCTTTGGACCATATGCGAGCATTAGAATGTCGTGTTATCTCTCCAGCCCGGCGGGGCGTATGGCCATCATATTAATTGAAAATTTTCCAATTGAATTTGTGGCTCTTTGGGGTTTAATGGAAAAGAGGCTGCTGAGGAGGAGGAGGAGTTAAAGTACTTAAAATGGGTTACATTTTGGGTGAGTAAACAATAGATGGTGAAGTGTGTTAAGACTTTAAGGGAGTTGTTAAAGGTTGAGTAAATCTTAATTTGAAAGTTAATAAGGTAAGAAATAATATTATTATTATTACTTACTTAAGTTAAGTTAGAACTTAATGTGTTATAGTAAACATAACTTAAGATATATTAGTAACATTTTACATCTGAGAAATATTAATTTGACAAAGAAATAACGAATACGTAAAACTCCAATGAACCTTAAACCTTAAAACTTAAATTGAAATTAAAAATAATAAATCCTACAAGAAGTTGGTAGTATAACCAACCACCTTTTTATTATTAAATAATATCTCTTACATCCTTTCATACAACTCCTTGTTATTAAGAAAGGTCACAGTGGGAACTCCATTTAACAAAAGGTTTGCAACAAATAATAAAATATTTGCAATAGAATTTCTTGCTGCAAGAACACACCCCAAATGCAACGCTTTGTGTAGAGTTGCATTTGTTCGATACTTATCTGCCCGTATCCTTGAAGATCCTGCCAGAAGACTGACCCAAGTAGAACCCCCGACCCAAGGATCACTCGTCACCCCTGGAATATCCCGCGGTGAACCGTCGTCGTCCTTGATGAGCACCCATAATTACGGGGCTCATCATCGCAGTTGCGTTTCGCTTGATCGTTTTCGAATTGCAAGCGGCGCACACTTCCGCCCCGGGAAAGTGAACTTTATCGGCACTTCAAGGAGCAGTTCAAGAAGTTGACATAATTGTGCCAGCAGCAGGAGCAACAATATCCTTTAACAGAATGCACAACCCTTAGCACCGATCTGCTAAAGTCTCCCTCCTGACACAGGAAATGGGTGTGGCATTTCGTCGCTAGATTCCTGTGTGCAATCTCTTGCCCAAGGTACAGTTTAGCTCGAGCACAAATCTTGGAAAATCATTAAGCGCATTTTCCAATTGATTTCACTCCTCGGCCTGACCGCAGGCACCGAAGGCAAAACTTGACCAAAATCAATAAGCAGCCAAAAGGCAAAACCGCATAAACACAGAGACACAGAGACACAAGACGAGGGACGAGGGTAGAGGGAGGAGAACGCCCAAGGGAAGGGCCTCTGTGGATTGTCACTGCGGCCTGCCTGGGTGTCTGACCATTCAGCCATGGATTGGACCAGACAGTATACCGATTAAATGGAAAGTATATTGAGTATACTCGAAAAATGGAAAAGGGTTTTAAGAAGGAAAAAATCTGGAAAGAGATATTTTAGGGATTGTAAGGAGGAAAAAATCGAGAAGAAAGATATATTAAAATCCTAAATGAGTGTTAAGTTTGACGTACCTTAAGATAAATATAATTTTCTTTGTATTCATTTAACTACAAGTTTTTTAAGAGTCACATTAGGTTATCCTACACCTTGATTTAAATTGATTTGAAATCCTTTTAAGTGAGATAATTTCTCAAACAATATTTTTTATAGAATCATTTTCCTATCTAAACTCTTCCAACAATTTAATGGCAACCCTTAAGTCGTTACTGCCCCCTGGCTTTCACCTAAATCAACCAAAATGCCGAAATTGTGTCGCATTGTTGCAGTATTGATGATGGGAGACCCACCTCAGACCCAGTCCCTGTCTCCTCCGGTGTCTCCTCTGTTCGTATCAATGCCCATCGGTTGCCAAAGGAAAATCGGGGAAAATCGCAAACAAAAACCCGAAAAACCAAAAGTGAAAATTGCTTTTGGGCAGCACATCTTTTTACGCCTGATTGCAGCTGAAAGTGTCATCGGGCCCTCCCTCGATGGTTTTGTAGGTTTTTGGGTTTGCCTTTCAGCTTTGGATGTATTTTTTTTTTTTTTTGTTCCCCACTCACCCCTCGCTGGACATATGCAAACACACACATTGTGAATGATTTACGAGCTGTGCGGACACATACAGGATGCTTAAAGGATAACAGCGAGAGAACCAGGAGTAGGAGAAAGTGTCGGACCCGAAATCATTTGCATAAATGCTCATTAAATCATGCTGCCGGCCAATATATAGTTTTCTGACTTCTACGAGAGTGTCCAGTTTTTGTAGGCATAAATTTAGAGGCGACACCTCTACGATGTGGACTCGGGCCCCCCGTTAATTGCCTCACCTGGAGTCCGCTTGCATTTGAATGTCAAGTTCAAAATGATTTACAGACTTTTTGTTTCTCGGTGTAATTAATTGGCAATGAGTTTGTTGGACTGTTGGCCATCCTGGGGAAATGGCTGGAAAAAAAAGTGACTGGGGTGAATGGTTCGCAGCTTGTTTGGCGTGTGCCTAATGAGTGTTCACTGTGGCGTCGTTTTGGTTGAAAAAAAGAAATGGAAATGGCAGAGTGGCAAAGCGAATTATGCGAAATTTAAAGATGATTAGTGGATTTTTTTGTAGGAAAAAAATAGCATAGATAATGGGTAATACACAAACTTGTTAGTAGAGAGTTAAATTTACAAAAGAAAGAAATATTTATACATGAAATAAATAAGAAAATAAGTGAATTAATGAAGATAACATTAAATACAAGGTGTATCTTAGAGAAGTTTACTTACAGCTGATTATTAATTACCACAAATTTAATTCACTAAGAAACCCCCTAAAACCTCTTTCTCTCCCTACTAACCCCTAGAAATTTTCAAGAAGGAACCCCTACCTCCTCAAAAACACCTTTGTTAATAGACTGACAACTGCGAAATTGAGTCCACACAAAGAGAGTTCAGCAAGCACATTAAGACCCATAACCAGAGGCAGCTTGGAGGTGCGGTCCACAAAAGCGCATATCAATGACTAATAACCTTCGCCAGAGAATGCTATTTTCCTATTGTTCCGATATACATTATTATGTGGCCAAGAATGGATCAGGACATCTGTCGGCACACAGACACAGGCGACGCACATGACTAATCATGCTGCGAGTGCAGCAGGAGTTCGAGTATATTGTATATTCAACCCAGAATCGGTTGCTAATGATGCATGACAGACGTTGATCGGAGGCACCTTTCGACTCGCAAGTAGCGTGAAATATTCGCCATCAAAACAACGGTCAAACAGCACACACACTCAAGACACACACAAGACGGCAAATGGCCAAGTAAATTAACTTTATCGTCCCATACTTTTCGGCCAATCTTGCTCAGTCATATGAGGCAGAAGGGGGGGCAAGGGGCGTCGAATCAGCAGCTGCATAAACAAATTGCAGTCAACATTCATAATTTCCTGTTTAAATTAAGCTCGGCCCGCATTTCGGCTCTTAACTCACATCAACGTGCATTTCCTAGTGACAAAAAAAATTACAGCTCCACGCACTAAATCCGGCAAAAAAGAGGCCCCCTTCCCCCTTCCGCCGCTACCAATCGCTGGCAATTAAATGTCGCCTTCGAAAAACAAGACTTTTGTCGAGCACTGTGCCAGCGATTTGAAAATTTGAAAATTTGAAATTGAAGCAAAAGCGATACGAATCGAACTCCGCATTGATATGCAGTTCGCAATGTGCGTTTATTGATTTTATTATGCATAAAGCCAGCCACAAAAGCGACACAAAATGCAAATCGCCATCGATATGAAACGAAAATTATGCATTTGAGACCAATTTCGACGACGATACTTATTTTACGACTCGAATACTCTATGAATGTAAAGGAAGTGAGATGGGTTTGGTGGGAAATGTGGAAGGGAGTTCTTTTGTTAAATAAGTTTAAAATTTAAAGAAAGGTTTGCTAACTTTAAAAATGAAAATATAGTGATTACATAAATATATTTAATGGTATACAATTTATTAAGATATTAATTATTAGATTTTAGTTATAAGATTAAGCTTCAATAAATCTTTGCTAATATTTAAAAAGAAAATATTTTGATTATATAAATATCTGTATGTAATAGTATATTTAAATAAAATATTAATATATGTCTGTAATAATATATTTATGTGCGTTAAATATTTTTATAATTATAAATATTTACTATTTATTAAAACCATATTACATTAAAGTTATTATAAAGAGCCGCAGGCTTTATGCTCCGTACCTTTCCCAGGATCCCGATCAGTAGCAGTATGCAGCTAGAACTTTTTGAGAATTATAGGACAACGAAGGCGCTTAATACGGTCATGCTAGAGGGCCTTTTTGGGTGCTCTGAAATATATAATTATTATTTATATTATTCTCAACAGTAATATGTATATGTTATTCTTAATCTTAAAGTGTTAAAAGAAAGTCTCAAGAGATATTTCCAAAAAAGAATTTTAATTCCTAATTGTAAATGTACTCTAACATTAAATTTTGATTTTATAACTACTATATATATTTTTTTAACTTAAATAACATAACATTTAGATTTTATAGCTACTAACTATCTTTAAAAAATTTTGTGAACTTAAATAAACAGAATTTTCTTCAACTTTAAACCCAAAATTTCATAATAAATACACAATATATTGCAATTTTCTTAGCTTAAATCTCTAGAATTTCCTTAGCTAAAAACCCCAGAACCTCGTTCAAGTTAGAGTATCTCCTTATCGACCTTCACCCAGTGGAAACTCAATTTCCTCTTGCTGGCTATTTCGTTATTTTTTTCTCGATTTTTTGACTGGCGACAAACGAGAAGCGAATGCCATCAAATTGGCAATGCCGCCGACGCCAGCGATGGACGATCGATGGAGTGGACGTGGGGCTGCAGTGGGTTAACCTGTTTTCGATTTTCACATAATTTTTTCGTATTTCTGCGCTCCCCTATAGCCGTGGTTGTGAATGTCGTTTATCATAATCTTATCAACAATTCACATTCAATTATAAATCAATCAAAATTGCACCAATTTCATTTAAGCCGATTTCTTTTTTGTTTTTTGCCGCCAATGCAGTGGCACGCTTCGGTCTTGGACTCTTTGAGATTTTTGGAATGGGATTGATATTTTAACGGAGATTGAGATCGAGATCCAAGATTGATATATGGCCGGCGGTTGCGGCTCCCACGTTTACGGCTTCTAATGATTGGAGAGAGATATAGGTTTGAATCGGCGTTCTCTGACAGCGGAGAATGGATCGTTTAAAGAGTTTTTGTACAAAATTGATATATTCGTTTAAAGAAAATGTATGCACAAGGGGAAAAGGTAGATAAATTTAAGTATATTTTAATAATTAACTTTATATATGTTTAAATAAAATATTAAAGCTGCTTTACAAGTGTATTTAAGACTGATTTTTCTTACATTTTCAAGGTTAGATTGGCAACTATTTTTGCTATGCAAAAATACCTAGTAATTACAAAATTTGTATGTTTTTTTTTCCCCTGTGCAGACATTCGCCTACTCGCGCCCATTCTAGTTCATTATGCAGCTTGTCGAGAATTCCTTCGAGCGTGAACGGTATCTCACTCCACAAATCGAAAAAATCTGCAACCGAATTTTCAGTTTTGCAACCCCCCGCTAGCAGGGAAGTAGAGTGCTCTACATATATGTACATATATATATTTTTATATTCGCAATAGAATGGCATCCCTGGATGATCCTTAATCAGGGGACAGTTTGCGATTGCGATTGCAATCAACTTTCCCCTTGTTGCGGCAAGTCTCTTTATTATCTCCGCGGTGGCTCTATCACCGCACAGCAATCTTTTGTGCTGCGAATTTTTAATGCTTCATTAATTGGAAATTCCTCGTTGCCAATGCCAAATGGAAATTTGCGCCCAATTATGACCTGGGCAGCCGCAAGTAAATATGCTCCGAACTTTTATATAGCCATGGCTGCCATATGTACATATCTCCTGAACGTGCCTTCCATACGAAATTTCCAATTTCCACTCGGCTAGAAAAGTCTCAAGTTGTGTGTTTGCCCAGCAAAGTTGGTTTTTCCTCTTGGCAAATATTTTGGGAGTCGAAAAGGGGGAAATGGACTTTAATGGAGATGCAAAGTGCTGGGAGATTGATTGAGATCAATAACTACATACATACATTTCTATTATTGGGAGAAGAAACCTTTAAGATTGGTTAAATACTTTTACAATATAAATAATTACATAAACTCGCTGCATAAAATGTTTTATGCTACTAGAAGTTACAATTAAAAATTCCCATATTAATTTAAACAAAGAATTTATTGAATTTACAATCCATTTTAATTGAGTCAAATTTTTTCTGGCTTAGTTTTCTCTCTTTCAGCCACCACCATTTAATTTTATTACCATCATTATTGGCCACTTAAGTGCTTCTAGCCACTAAATCAATCTGGTTTGCTTTCAGTTTCCTTAGACTTGAAATTCTTTTATTCATCAGAACGAAACCAGTTCCACTGGAATGCCAGAGAAGACTTTTACAAAGTAGCAGAAGTTGTAGTTTGCCATTCCCTCAACTTGGTTTTCTTCTTCTAACCAAATCCAGGTCCAGAGTCCAAAGGTTACTCGGGTTCATTCGAGGCACAACCTTGAGGTTAGCACGTGGGAGGAACGCATTATGCCGCTGCACGTGAGTCATTATTTCGGGGCGCATCCTCTGCCTAATTATGCAGAGGAATTAGGCCAAAAATCTGAGGTGGGAGTAAACAAATGAGTGAGCTCTCCGAAGGTAGCTGCTAATTAATTAAAAGGTGAGGCTCACCTCAGGTGACGACAAGGCGGGTTCTCTTCTTTCAGCCGAAAGGCAAGTCAAGGTCCGCAATGAGGCGGCAAAAATGCGTCTTTGACTTCGAATAGTTGTATGTTTGTAGGCACATGATGTGATTTATGTGCTTGGGCCCCGGGGTGTGTTCCCCATTAAACATCAACTGTCATTAGGCGTGTAACGTACCAAAATATTCATAAAAAATGCATTAAAAAACTGTGTAGAGGCACAATTCTTTGTTGTTTCTGCTTGGAAAATGCATTGAAGGGGAAAAATAAGGGCAGAGTGGTGGTAGGAAAAACCCTTCTATATAAAATCACATAAAGTAACTGAAATTTCAGTTTTACGATTTTCATTTTGATTTTGATTTCTTTTTTTTTTTTGTGACACTAACAAAATATATATATACATTTTTTTTATGCATTTTTCTGGCTAATTGAGAAAATGTCCTGGCAGCTGGTCGCTCGACCCGACTAATTGCATTTAATTAGGGCAAGTTACGAGCGCATAAAAACCCAATCCTGTGCCTCTTGCATTGTGTCACAACAAAATCAGGAAGGAGTCTTCAGGTCGATGATTTTTATGGCACGAGCTACGAAATTTTTACGAGCAATTTGAACTGGAACTCGGGATGGATGGTATGCACGGAGAAAAAATAATGGGAAGTGTGTTAGAAACGAAAATAGAAGGAAAAATAATTAGTAATGAATAATGTAAAGGAAAGACAGGCCTTAAATTATCTTGCTTTTATTTAAAGCTAATTTAAAAATTTGTTTTATATTTTCTACACATTATATTTCAGTTTACAATAACTTACTTTTATTCTACTGGCTTACTTTACTTCCTTATCAGCAAAAGATATGTATTAAGCTTTGTTTTTATATTTTTAATATAATTTTCTTTCACATATCATAACTTTTTTTCTTGCAACAAAGAAACTGTTCTAAAAATCTTTAAATTAAAGTATACACATCATTTTCCCCTGTGTAGAAAGGATGTTTTTCCTAGTCGAACCTATCCAGCTGGTAGGCGTTCCTCTGACACGCTTCGTCTGCGGAAAGCGTAGCGTGCCGAATGCCATTTGATGGATTACACAACGCCCATCAAGAGATACAGTATCTGTATCTGTATCTGTAGCTGTAGCTGTAGCTGCTCTTGCGCGCCTGCGCAGCACGTCACCCCTTTTGGGCTCACTTCCGGACGCAAGTCTGCCTTCGTTTTGATTTGTGACAAATTGCCCGTGACAGTTGCGCCTGCGTGAAGTGAAAAAATCCTGTGTTTCTCCATCCTGCCATCCTGCCGCAGGAGCCACTGTACTTGAGAGTGTCGCTGCGATGGCACAACAACACATTCGTCATTCGTAAGCGATTCACGGGTAACGCGTGGCTGAAATATGTCAAACGTCATTATCTCGACACTCGCTGCATAAAAAGACAGATAGGCAGAGAGATAGAGGCACCAAATTTCACGCCCCGTCCCCATTTTCAAGTAGCCGCTGCAATTTTTAACACAGTTTCCACGTTGTCATCGAGGGAAAGTGCCCAGCCAAGCGATTTTGGGCGCGGCAGCTGCCACCGAAGTACAGTCAAAACATGGTGGCAACGAACACTCGAAGGAGTACACCAAACAGGTTGCCACTGTTGTTGGAAGGATCGGAAAGGAGGTGGCAAAGGACAGCGCTTAAGTACAATAAAATTGTGCAATTATAGCATATTTTAGTGCCACAAAATGCAGAAAGAAGTATACAAATTTTTAGAGTTTATCTTTTAAATATTAATTATATAAAAACTAAAGTAAAATGTATGTGTATACTGTTGCTCTAAAATGTAACATTAGAAAACAATAATAATTATTAAAACCTTAAAATAAAATCTAAAAAAATGTAATAATAGTTCATTACGGTTTAGTTTTAAAGTTCATTTTAGAAACATTTAGAAAATGAAATATACATTTAAGCAAGACGAATTTTCCTAACTGAAATTTTATATACTTCCATAAAATCTTAAATATTTGTTTGCCTAGATTTTCTCCAGATTTCTATCTACATTATTCAGCTTATTTAGTCACAATTATCAAAGAATAAGCCTCCTTCCAACCAAAAAATGCTCATCAACCCAAAAATTCCTTGTTTTTCATACCCAAAATCAAACACATACCCAAAGACATACACACAGTTCCGCCCAAAAGTAAAACAAACATAATTTCGCAAAGCAAATATGAAATTATGATTGCCTCTGACCCCTCTGACAAAAAATTAAGCCGAAAAAGTATGATACATTCAATGGAGAAAAATAAATTGATCAGAGTAGCTATTACCTCGGATTTAGGCTACCTTTCCCTTTTGTCCCTTCAACACATTTCCCCGATTGTGAGTTATCAAGTGCAAACTACATTCGGAGTTATCCCGAAAACCAACCCTTTCTAACCCCCAAAAATGAAACCCGCAGAAGTCTCAACCATAAATATGTCAAAAATGTTTAGCGAAATCAGGGGAAAAAGGGGTAAAAACCGATACCCAACCTCAGCCGTATCTCTTTTCTTTTTTTGGGATAAAAAAATAATAATAAAAATTAATTAAAATCGAGTCGTAAACAAAGTGAAAGTTCAAAATGAAGCAATTTCGGTGAGTGCCAAATTACGGAGCGTGACAAAAAATCCACAAAAATGCGTGGATATTTTTATGGGACAGTAGCGAAAAGGCTTAGATGCGCTTCATTTGCTTTGATCCTGGATTGAGGGATGCCTCCTCTCTTACTGATTAGATCCTTTGCCGGCCAGCTGTCGATATATTTTTGCACAACATTTTTGCGGCAGCTCGGCACTATAAAGCGATTACCACGAGTTCGATTCTCATTTGGAAAGGAAGCCATTTCTGAGGTGACCGCTGGACGGACGGCAAAATCCTGTTTACTGTCCACAAAACTTACGCCCCTGCAACAATAAGCATTCAGCACGCACAAAGGAAGTGCAATTAGAGCGGTGAGAGGGGGAGGACAAGGTCGCAGGATACAGGGACAAGGGAGGTCCTCGCTGATTGCGCATTGTGTGGGCAGCTTCCTGTTTTAATCCCTCTTGCTTTGTTTGCACTAATTTTGTTGTTTTGTAGATGATTTTTTGGTAGATATTAAGATGTTTGAATAGTAAATAGAAGGTAAAAATAGTTAAGGAGTTGGAAATAATATTTAAATTAAAATGCACAATAAGCTTAAGTTATTTAAAGTGGAAGTAAGGCAGCTAAACTAATGATTTACTGGATCTGATGACTGTGGAAGTATCTCATTTATCTGCATCTCATGAATATAAATACACATTAAAATAAATGCAACAATATTAAAAAGTGCTAAAACATTAATGAGGCTAATCCCATATTAATTCAACTCTCGATTTACCACTTCCCTCAAAGTGCTCAACTTCCACCCAAATGAAGTTGTCAGCGGCGCGGCGTTTAAATATTTCAACGGCCGCCAATCTCTGCCCATGGTCTGTGTGGTGCGTAATTTAAGCCCAAAGTGACCCAAAAAACTTGAGATTCGAAAAACTGAAACTGAGACCGCAGCTGAGGCACATGAGAACAGCGATTTTTAGCCAGGGTCTGAGGCACGCACTTTATCTATGAAAATATTCATGGCAAGTTGCATAAATAATCCGCCTAGCACTTCAAATTGATAAAGACAATTTACAATTTATACAATGCAGCCAAGTGTGGAACGTGAATATATATATACATATATATGCCAGCTCACTGACTAGACAGACTTCGAGTCGAAAAAGCGATTTAATTCAACACAAACAAGCATCAATGGCAGGGCCCCGACAACCCAAACAAATCAAATTGGAGTCATTTACCCGTCGCCACTTCTACAGGCCCGAAAGTTGGAGGTAATGGGGGGGGAGTTGGGATGGGGGGTACTTGAAGCCTAAAGCCTGGGGGGAAGTCAGACTTATATGCCAACGACATCTGCTTCAGTTGAGTAATGGAAAAAACAAAGGCAAAACACGAAAGAAGTTGTCAATACCCTGAAAGTGAAGTAAAGTTTAGTACCTTAGCTAGGAACTTTGTTTATAAAAATATATAATACAAAACCTTAAAAAAAAATAGTTTAAATAATATGTAATCAAGTTAATAATTCCCTTATTAACTCCATGTAATGTGAAATAAATTCCCAGCTTAGTTGACTGACCAGCTAACAGTTCCCAGAGCCTCGTAATCGCTTTCAAAACAAACCCAATCGATCATCTGAGCCGACACACAGCCCATCCTAATGTTGTCATACCCCCCACCGAAGTCTCTCAGTGTAATATGCCAGACACATGCATACATATACATACATATATCTGTGTAAATTTTGCCCCACATATGGAACAACGGGCTTAGAGACAGATACACGTACTTACGGATTGCCTAGGAGTCGCTGCCATCTCTCTCCCGTGAGTTCAGCTCGAGAGGAAATTGCTTTCGACTGGCAGTCAGTGAGTTGGCAATCAATCAAGTCAAGTGCCAGTGCCCGGAGGAAGGGAGCATTTACTTGAAATTATGAAATTCTGGGAGAAGAAACGGACATCCTCCAGGGACAACGACCTATAAAGAACATGGATGAAATATGAAAAATTAAGTGAGGAGATAACAATGAAAACTAAGATCGTAGAACTACATTTTGAATATTTAAACTATTTTTAGGTCCCTGAAAATCTGTTATTTATTAATGAATGTTTGCTAAAAAATATTAAATTAATTCAAAATGATTTCTTTGTATTTATTTTAATAATAAAGATGTTGGAATATTTACTACAATAATCTAACTAATCGATTTCTCAGTTTGTTAAGACTTTCTTAAATCAAATTATCTTGTTTAAAATATTAAACTACTTCAAAATGATTTCTTTATTATTACTTTAATAATAAACATCCTTGAAATATTTACTACAAATATCTAATTAACCGCTTTCACATTTTGTTAACCCTTTTTTAAACCAATTTATCTTGTTTCTAACCTATTAACCCTTTTTCAAAACCAAAGTATCTTGTAAAGTATCTCGTTTCTCTTGGTGCACTTCACTTAACCACAACAGAAAGTCGTTGCCAATTATGTCAGCGATATGGAGGCGAAGACGTGTTCCAGGTTGTAATCAAAACTGGTTACCTTGACATTGCCAATGGTCCACGTCCAGTGCAATTACCTTGGCCATCCATCCAACTGTGCGGAGATGCATCTCCTCATCCGGTTGCCCATTTGCCCAGTTGTCCAATGTGGGTCATCTAATGGCACACAAATTGGATTAACACATTGCCGACCGGACTCCCCTGAACATCGTTCCATGTCGAAACATCTCTGGCAATTTGCTGTAATTAAATCGCAGACAAGACCCGCTCGTCTTGCACTTAAATGGCGCATTTAATGGTGTAATATCATTCGCGTTGCGCTTTTAATTTCTATTTATGTCTCTTGGCCGGCAATTTCTCTTAATTGCAACACACATACAGTCAGTTGGTATCGCCCAGATACGCACCAAAAAGCACACGCATTCTGCGGATACGCAACTAAGTAAGTAACTGACAACTATTTTGATAAACTGCCTGCCAGGCCGCCCCCAGATCAAACTTATCACTGAAAAATGGAGAAAAAACAAATCCCAAAAATAAATGCTGTCAATGCCGTTTTGATTTATGCGTTGCTGTCCGAGTTCTGTCCGAAAAAGTAACTGGGTTCAAATGTTAACAAATTAAATTTTCTACTTAATCAAAATGCAGTCGCAAAGCATTCAAAATATGAAAGGGACCAAGCCAAAACATGTGTGTGCCTCTGGTTTATTTTTGGGTGCAAATAAACAAATTTATCAGGCCATTACATAGAACACACACACACGGGGTCGGAGCCCAGCCTTGAGGTCTAAAGTCTGCAAATATAAATAAATAATTGCCTGGCACCTCGGTAACCCCACCGGAGTGGAGTGGCCTCCAAGGGAACGTGGTTCTTCAGCAGGTTCTGTGTCTATTTCGGGTGCAATATGGAAACTCTTTGAGGTCACTGGGAAGGGGAATGGTAATTGAAGAATATTAAAGGAAGCAACTCGTTTGGAGCTAAATTTAAGGAAATCATTTGAATTTGTCAAAGAAATATAAATAGAAACAAAATCTACCTAGACAGATAATAAAAGAAGTTTTTTTTTAGCTACAATTATTAAATCCCCAAGCTAAAAGTATGGCAATTTTAACTTTAAACTTTAAATACATTTCAACTTACCTAAACCCCCTATAACCATTTATTTAATTTCATTTCTATATTTTTACAATTTCCTTAATTTTGTTTATTTTAATGGCTTTGTAACGTTTGCTATTATTTAATCATAAAGCAATTACCTGTTAAAACCTGGCTTGTTCCTTGATAACATTAAAGCCCAATTAAATATTGTTATTTAGAAAGTCGAGGCTCCACAAAAACAGGAAAAAAAACATCAGAGAGGCAGAAGACGATGAAGAAGTTCCGTGGGCAACACTTGACATTTTGCCATTAGCATTAACATAAATCATATTGGCTCTAACAATTCAAAAAGTCAAACAACAAAAAATAAAACCTAAACGGGCGGAAGGGAAATGTGGCAGATCATGATGATGATGAAGGCATTTTCAACAGTGATTCAGCCCCGCACACTCCTCACCCATCATCCAGGAACGACTTTTCGCATTTTCCATGCAATTTTCGCAGAGCCAAAAGGTCAGTTCAAAAGTAGATGGCAGATGCCAGCTGGAAGATGCAAGATTTGATACGAACGATGGAGATGGAAGCGATGCCGTCCTGGGGATCGAGTACAATAAACATCAAATGGATGGCAGCAGGGCAACGAGTTGCTCCTGGCTTCGACTTCCTCCTGAGCCAAGGGAAACTCCTTATTGACTCCTGAGTTGGCCTCGGAGCAAAATCCCGCATCGCATTTCCCAAATGCATGGCATTTGAAAGCAAAAAACGAAGCGGAAAACACGACTGCCCAAGAGATTGTTAAAGAAATATACTAAAATGGGTAATTTCAGTTTGCAATTCGGTGTGTAATGTCTTGAAAATTAATTCAATTTTAAACTTAATATTTATATATTTTATTCGGTAAATTTTATTAGAGGAACCATTTAAATTAAACTATTTTTTTATAGAACTTATTACAGAAAATTAATTTCTAAAACCAAAGCTAAGCTGCAGCCTCTTTTGGAAAGGGAATTTAAATCCAATATATATCTCTTACTTCCAGGTATTTTTCCCAACATTTTCCTTCAAATTTAAAGGGTGTCTGCCCCTCGATTTCCTTCTTTTTTTTTACAGCCATCCCCGAGGCATGTCTTTTCTTGGACCGACAACAATATGGCAAATTATGGCACTTCCTGTTGACCTTTTGCCGGGGCCCAGAGGTTGGGAAGGAAGGTGTACGGAGAGACTGTGTCTTGGGGTTAGCCGGTTAAAGTCGCACAAGTTATACAATTACGCGCCAATCAAGGCGAATTTTCCTGGCAATTAGGATCGAGCTGGGGAAATATGTATCTTCGAAGGCGGGCGGGTTTTCCGTCGGGGAGCCTCTGGACTCGTGATAAGCATTTTGATTTATGCCATCGGGGAAGCAGTGGTCGAGTACACACAAGCAAATCCTTAATTGAACACGCCGCCCGGCTGCTAAGTAACTAATTTTATGGCATATTAGCGGACCATTAATTATGCCGGTGTTATAAATTTTAATGTCGATTAATTGCTGCCAAAACATAGCAACACCACCAGCGAACTGTGTTTGCTGACCCAACAACAATCATTGAACACAACAAGCGCTTGTAAGCAAAAAATAAAGAAACAAATATAAAAAGAAACAGAGAAATAAATAAATAAATAAACTAAAGCAGACAACAACAAACAACGAATACTGAAAGTCGTCATAAAGTTGTTGCTGCTTTGAATGTTTTGTAAACATTATTTTCTATTCCACCTGAACAGAGAGACAGAGATCGGATCAAAGCAAAGCGATTTATAACTAAGGTTGAATTAATAGTACTTCCGCAATATTTGTTGATTTGTGAGTAATATTTTAATAATAATATAATGTCAAGTATAATGAGTATGGAATATATTTTAAAATTAAATATTACTTTTGTCTAGAGTTAATTGTAAAATAAATAATATTATTTACTTTTGAACTCTTGATTTTTAATTATAGAAAATTTATTGCTTTTCTGTAGAGTTAATTGTAATTAATTCCCTTTTTGTTTCTCTTGATTTTTCAAAAAAAAAAAATATATCTCTAGAGTCAGTTGTATTATATATTATATGATATATTATTTACCTTCTTGTTAAATTTGATATTTAAATAAATATATTACAAAACAATATTGTACTTTTCTCTTGAGTTAGTTGTTTAATAAATAATATTATTAATCTTCTTGCTACTCTTGATTTTTAAAGAAAAATATTACAGAAAATGATATTACTTTTTTCTAGAGTTAATTGTAAAAGAAATAATAACTTCTTGTTACTCTTGACTATAATAAAATAGAAATATTTCAGGAAATTGCCTTGTTTTTACTCTTGTTATTTTTTATAAAAATATTAGAAAAAAATCTAATCATATTCCAAAGTTTTTAGGAACTTAAAATTTATAAATATTTTTTGTAAATTCATTACTATTAATGGAACCTTTGCTGTAAATGCTGGATATGTGCGTGTCGATTTGGATGGCCAAAAGGCTTCCTGTTGTGCGTGGGCCGCTGATGTTGTCGCCGGCCAAGCTCGACGGCAATGTTGCCAATGTTGTTTCCACGTTGCCATGTTGCAGAGTCAGAGTCTTAGTTGCCGACATCACGTTGAGAGCTGCACCGCCAGCATCGTCATCAAATTGCCAGCACGCGTCATGAAAAAAATGAGTTTTTTTTTGTAAAGGAAATGGTACAAAAAAAATGGTGAAGAACGAAGATGAAATACCTTTAAAAAGTGAAATAAATAAAACACTAATAATATTCCATGTCCCATAATCTTTGCTTTTTAATTTGATTAAATTTATATAATCTTTAATTTTAAATACAAGCCAAACCCTTTTTCAAATCAATAATCACCTCAAAGAGTAATCCCCGTTAATATTTACTTAAACATTTAAACACAACTTAACACCGTTTTTAATATGCCACAAATTAATCTTTTCACCTTAAATTCAGATCTCTTTAATATATTCCGTTTCGATAAGTCCAATCAATTAATCTCGCCTCCCGATAGTAGGGTAACTTTGTTTATAAGCCAAAATTATAAGCGCATAACTCTTATTTGGGTTACTTTGATAGTGAGCGAGCCGAATGTAATTTATGCAATTTTGATTGCATTCGGTGAGTGTTTTTAATTTGATTATTATGGTATTATGGTTATATACGGCGATACCAGAGATGGGGGAATATTTATGAGGGGCTAAATCAAAAGCGGAGCTACCTCAACCTGCCTTGGATTCGGATTCGATATCGGAATTGGAATTGGAGCGACAAATGTCACATAAAAGTGTCAACAGAGCTTTGAACTAAATTGAAAATTTATTGGTTAAAACCCCTCCACTCTCTTCTCTTCTTTACTGGACTCACTTTTCCCACCCACATCATCTCGGGAACCCATTTTCGGACCCATTTGTGAGGGGTTTCTCCGACTTTATATAATAATAAAGAGCTGTAACGAATGTCTTTTGGCGGCGTTTCGGTTTTGTAGTTTTTAGTGGTCAACTAATGAAGTGTTTTCAATTTTATTGGCTTTTACCCCTTCCGATTATCAGTTGAGTAAAGTGTGGTGACCGCATTCGAATACGCTTATTGGGTTACAAATTAGCATAAGGTAAGAGGGGATGCCGCTTTAAAGATCTGAGATACAAAATGAAATACAAAATGTGGAGAAAGACTGAAGCTAATGAAGAGATAACATGGTCAGGTGAAGATGAGCTTTATTCAAATTAATTTGACAAGTGTATTTGTTATAGCAAATTTCTCCTAATTGTACTTCATTAAAATAAAAATTTGTAAGCTATGCAATAAACAAACCTTTGAAGCTGAACAACATTTTAAGGTTTTCTTCCGCTTACTCCAAATTTATTAAAATACATAAATTATATCAACTTTAAAGGCTTGTTTTTTCTACTGACTTTACCCCCTGGATAACCCCTTATAATTAAGCATATCTGCAAAAAAAATTTTGCAAGGTCAGCAGCTGTTCATTTAAACCCCTGCCAAAGCTGACGACCACGCCCAGTAGTAAAATACAAAAAATTATGATTATGACAGCTCTGCCAGCCGACAAATCTATTTCCACTGCTCCCCTGAAAATGTCAAGGAATCAAATCTATAATTTTCACAAAGCGCGAAGAAAGAAAATTTTGCAATTCTTTGTCCCGTGACAAATTTATAGACTCCGATTTCGGGGCCAGCCCCGCATTGTGCGATGCAAATTTATGACAAAACATTTCCACACCGAAAGTGTGGAGAAAGGTAAACAATGGATCGGGTTGGAACGCGCCTAATAATTTAATTATGATTTTCATTTTTTGCCCGGGAGCATGCAAAATTTTCCAAATTGCATGCATATTGAAAAATTTTCAGAGGCCAAACAAAAGACAAAAAGGGGTTTCGCAGGCAAATTTTCCAGAGAACAGAAAGAGGTTCGGTACGGTTTCGATTTGGGTTGGGTTAGGGGTTGGTCCGTCCGCCTTGGCCGACATGTGTGCAAGTTCCAGGAATTTCCTGAACCCGACAACTGTCTGCGATCTATCCATCAGATCGGTACAACTATCTAGAGCTCTTTTAAACTATCGCACCCACGCGATAATGTCAATCAAAAAACTGTTCAATATTGCACGCTGGACACACACCCTAGTAATCCACATTCCGGTGTTTGAGGTACCCTGTAATTGGGTAGAAAAAGGGTATATTGTAGGTTGAGGTATATATAAAAATTATGATATATATTTTAAATGTTTACTTCTGTATTTACTAATAAGATTTTATTATTCAATACGTAACTGATGTCATTACCTGAAGACAAATTACTAATTCGTTTCAGGAAAAATGCAATATATTAAACAATCTCTATAATAGTAAAGGTTGAATAAGTAAATCGGAGTCTTTTCAATATCTAATGTATATAAAATTGATAGTATTTTAATAATAAATAATTAAATAGATAATTTACATTATATTTATTTTAGACTTTGGGTTTTTTTTGCCTTTTTTTCCTTCTTTTAAATTCAATAAAAAATCGGAGTATTTGGAATAAATGTACAACGGTTTTAATATTTAATTATGCAAAAGAACTAGCTTTTTAAGTATAATACTCTGGAATATTTATGGATTTGTGGCACATATTCATATTTTTTTAAACAAATCCTTAAATCTTAATTATCAAAACCAAAGTACTGAGTATTCCCATGTCGCTATACTTTCCAGACTTTGGAATCCAGTTCTAAAACAGTTTCAATTAACATTTGTCTCAATTACACGAGAGAGAGACACACGCAGCCGATGTCCCGTCGGCGATAAGAGAGAGAGAGGAGCTGAATGCGGAGGGCGGAGAAATTGAAAAGGAGAATTACAGGCGAGCGGCTACCTGGAAAGGTTAACTGGTTTTTTCCTGTGAGTGACGTGTGACCAGCGGTCAGCCGGAATGGAGTGACCAGGAAGGAAATTGAATTAGAACAAAGGTCCGTCGAGGGTTCCATTGGATGATGATAATGACTGACGATGATGATGGCTCTCTGGTCAAGTTGCGTGTCCGCCTTTAATGGGATTTACGTGCTAAGAGCAATTAGATAGGGAAAAAGTTACTTTGAAGGAGGGTAGAATTTTACATAAAAATAAAATAAAATGAAATGTAAAAGATAAAAAAAATAGTTAAAAATTAAAGTTACATTCAAAGCATCCTAAAATCTATTTGAAATCTCATATATAGAAACATCTTAAAATAAAAATAAAATAAGTAGTTGTAAACCATCTACAAAATATTATCATAGCTTATAGAACTTTGATAAAAAGCTCAAACTAGAAATTTAAAATTTTTTATTGATACTGAAAATAATCTGCTTTTTTTCTTATCAAATTAAAGTACAGTTTCTCATTTGTTATCGTTATCGAAACCGGCAATGAGATTGTCAATGTTTACACATTCAAGTGGTTTCTGCATAATTTGCATATTTAATGAGCTGAAACGCTTACGATTACATTTGGGTTTTTATTTCGTTCTCTCTTCGCTATCGGCTGGAAAAACAAATAAAAATTAAGTGAAAAAATCGAGGGAAAATGGTGCCATTGATTAGCGGCGGACGAAAATTGTCACAGTCCCACAAAAAAAAAAGGGTTGCACCGAATAAGTCCGTGTACATATGGCAACGTAATGAAAGGGTTAAGGGGATTTACCTGAGGGTTGGAGGGGGTCATTTGTCATTTGCATACGGAGCAGGAGTGGAAGCTGCAAACAGGATACTACAGGATACAGGATACTAGCCGGATTTGCTGGCATAAATCACTGGGCAGGGAAGGAGATCCGAATTTCCATTTTCTCTCATCTGGCAGATGTCGCCCGAATAAATTAACAATTGGTCAAGCCATAAAGACCAACTAATGGGAGTTCCAATCAAAAATCAAATACGAGAATGCAAATGAAATTGGTAGCAGAATGGGGAATGCACTTTTTGTGAAGAGAAATGAGGAGAAATAATGGTAATTACAAAATAAATTGCAAATTAATGAACGTATAATTGATGCGAAATAAGTGTTATAATTGTAGAAAGGAAAATACTATTTGTTTAACTAGATTTAAATTGTTAAAAATACTGCTTTCTTAAATAATAAATTAATAAATTGTTCTTAGATAAAAGAGTCCCTTTAAATATTCCATAATAATTCCATCTTAAATGTTATAAATTTTAGAGTATTTTCCATTAGTTTCATCCCCTTTGGCAAATCGAGATTAATTCTCGGCTGTAAAGCAATTTGTTGAACAATCTCTGTGGCAATATGCTAAAACATGGCACTCAGTTAGACAAACAAGGACCTCTCTCTCTCTCTCCCCCGCATTATCCTTCCGCTCTTAACTGTCGATTAAGCCCAGACAAAGCTCACACAGTTGCATCGAGTGTGCAATCGATACGTGAAATGGGGAGATGCATTGCAGTTAAATGGGATTCGACCCTGTGTTTTGGCCCAAACAAATGCCAAGGTGTTGGAAAACGGCCAATCAGGCTCAAAACAAAAGCCCCCAACAAATTGGGATTGGCAATGGAAGGGAAGGATACGTAAAGGATAGTGAGTGAAGTACCGCAGGATATTTGCATGAATTAAGATAAGCTAGATACCATGATGAAGGCAAATTGAAAACATATTTTAAAAAAGGGAAGATTGCATGGAATTAAATTAAAGAAAGAGATATTTGTATGTGCTTCTTTTATTAAAGGAACTTCAATTAAAATTTCCAAAAATTCAAGGATTTAGCATTATTAGGGAATAAGTAACCAATCTTTAAACGATTGGTATTCATTTCAAAAGAATGATTTAAGCTCTAAGTTCATTTGCAACTTATCAATATCTATTGTTTATATACTTATCCTTTCAATATCAAAATCCCTGACAAGTAAGAAATTATAAACACAGATTGAAATTCCCAGCAATTGTGATTTTTCAATCAGCTTAGATAGAGATTACGCCGACAGCTTCCGTCTCTCGGGATGCAGTCACGGAAACTTTAATTGAACGCACTACGCCGCAAAAGTATGCTGCAACATGACCTCCCAACCTCTCCCTCCCAACGCATTTCCAATAGCCCCCCTTTACCACCCCCTTTCCACCCTTTCCCCTCCCTGAAATCCCCTAACTCTGACAACACAAAGAGAAAACAGTTCACTTAACCAGAAAGCAACACGCAAGAGCAACTCAAGGCAGCCGGAGGCGGACAAACAGAGACTCACGGACCAGAATCAGGACCAAGTCCCTAGAACTAACCTTCCTCCCCTCTCACCAAAACCGAGAAAATTCCAAGCTAGGACCTGGCAAATAGTGAAAGGTTGGTAAATATAGAGAGACACTTGGAGAAATTTAAATGAAAAAATGTATAGAAATATTTGATAGCAATGAAAAAGTCTCTCTATAAAAAGCAGAATAAAATTTATTTCATATTTGAAGAAGCAATAAAATTTAAAGGTATTAATTTTCAGTTCGATTTATAATTTAAAGAAAATAAAGAAAGCTAAAGATAGAGAAGAAGATTTAAAATTTAAGAAGTTATATAAACAAAATTATTATAATAAACCTAACTCGAGACCTAAAATTCTGCATTTAAAATTAATCTAAATTGAAACAGCAATTATTATAGTATTATAGCTTTATTTAGTTAGTTTGTTTTCTAGAATTTATATATTATATCAAATTCTATAACTTAAAAGTCACTCAATTTCTTCCAGTGCAATTATTGCCCCGAAGTGAGGGAACAGAAGGTTTTCGCTTGGCTCGTGGCATTTGAATTTCTGATGCATTTTCGATTTTTCCAGGAGCTCCCTCTCTCATACGCATTTCCCGCATTTTGAGCTCTATTTTCTTTTGTTGCACAGAAATTGCAACTTTGTTTATTTAAGCGTTGTTTTCTTTTTTTCGTATTTATTTTTGGGTGTGTGTTCATTTGTCCTTGGTTGCGTATTTATTTTTGATTAAATACTGCGACTGTTTTTCTGCTTTCGTTTCGGGCAAGGAATTAGCTTAGTAACAATAGAATCAAGAGTTTCATCGCCGCACAAACCAACGTACAACAAGGACATGCAATAATAATTATCATTTTGTTTGCTGTTTAGTGTAATTACACTTGGCAGCTGGCGGAGCAAAGAGCCAAAGAGCCCAGCCGTGAACTCCGCGCGAGATATGAGAATTAAAATTTCAAAAGGAATGCTCAACTTGGTCAGGGATTACAGTGGAATATAAATATATATCTATTAATAGCAACAGTTTTTTATAAATGCTTATATAAAAGAAAAATACTTTCTTAATACAAGCTTAAGTAATTTAGATTTTTACCTTTAAATAAATGTATTAAGCAAAAGATTTTTTATATAATTACTACACGAAATAAAGTGATTTTGAATTAGTTATGCTTTTAATATAATTTTAATAATTTCTCATTTTATTTTAATTATTTTAATTATTATATTTTTATTTATGTTTCTGAAATTTAATTATTTTTTCTTTATCATATTTATATTTTTTTTTTTTAATTAGAAATACTCATAGGGATTCCACTGTCCTTTTACAGGATTCTGGTAGTTAACACCAGGCATGAGTGGAGTCCACAGCATAAAATAGTCAAGTGACAGGGCGACATAGCGGCAAAGACAGGAAAACAGGAGGTGGAAGTATCCTTTTTCGTTGCTCAGCGACACTTCACCTGGAAGCCATGAGCAAGCAAAGCCGCTGCAATTGCATTTAACGATTAAAACGAAACCGGTTGAAGGGAAAATATGTAGACACCTATGTTTAAACAGTTGTTTTCAAAATATTAGTAATGAAAAATTAAAATTTAATAAAAATTAGTTACTCTAAAAAAGATTTAAATGTTTTTTAAATACAAGGATTTCCCTTATTTACATAAATTTCTTAGAATAACTGTATATCTTATATATTTTTTATATATGTCATGTTTTAATATTTATATCTAACAATTTGTATGTTAAATTTCTATATTTCTATATATTTTTATAAAAATTCTAAAGGTCCTGTTTCCTTAAACCTGCGTGTAAAGACAGAAAGCTAGAGAACTTCATAGACGTCGCAACTGTCGCATTTCCGCATTGCAAATTACTCCTTTTATTCCATGACATTTTTTGTAATTAAGATAAAAGCGAACCCCGTCGGAACGAAGAGGAGAAATAAAAAGGACACAAAGCTCCTGAGAACCTGACAACAAAGCGCTTAAAGGCGGCACTTGAGCGGAGGACAAAGGCCGGCGAAAAGGATACCTGAACGAAGCCGTCAAGAATTGATTTAAGTCGGGTTTGACAGCTTAATCTTCTGATAGATTTGTATTAAACTTCAATTATTCTTTGGAATAAATTATAAAATAGATTTTAGTTTAAATAAATCCAATTAATTAAGGCAATGAAAATGAAGATTAAATGAGAGAACTGTTTACTTACGAAGAACAATCTTTAGATGGTCTCTCTTTTTATTAGACTTAAAAATTATAGTTTCTTAAATACACCGCTTACTAGCACTAACAAATTATTTAAAATATAATATTTTTGGATGCATCACTGTTTTAATTCTCCCGCAAAATACAGCTTAATCTCCAATCCGTGATGACCTGCTGAGCAAATTGAAAAGGCGCTTGGAAAATTGTTAAATGTGGCATGCATAATTGCAGCTAGAAAACGTCAGATTATCAAAGGAACAAAAAAAAAATGAGCAGCGGACACGCCCCCTGGAGTTGGGCAGATCGGCGATCTGAAAACCTCAGTCAGACAAAACATTGTCAGTTCTCGGACAGCTGCAACATCAAAACCCAAGCTCATCGAGGGCATTACAAGCTCATCAAAAACTCGAGCACAGCCTCAGCCTCAGCTCATCATCATCATCAACATCACCGCCCGATCCCTTTTCGTCCCCCTTCGATCCCGGCCCTCCCTCGATTGTCATTCAAATGAACCCGTTTCTCGTCTGGCGACTGCTCCTGATATATTTTTTGTGACATTTTTCATATTAAAAACGTTTTAAAAAACAACAAACATGCAGATTTAGATGCCGAGGGATGATTTCCCGGGGCAACAGCATCCGCGTTAAAATCTCCGCTCAGAATTGAAACATTTTGACCCAGGACCTTTCGGTCCTGAAGTGGGCGCTGCATATCGGAGATTAAAAACCAACAGAAATCATGATCTGGACCTCCGGACCTGGACAATCTCCATCTCAATTCCTTTATTTTGACACAACCCAAAACAATGATTTTCGGACAGAAAGTGAGCAGGATTTGAGGCAGAGATTCGGTCTAGATAAGAAAAACATATTTGAAGGACATGAGTTTACTATTGTTTTCATATTTTGACAGTTTCAAGGGGGGTATATAGGATAGGTATTAGGGATTATATAGAAAACGATCTGAAATAATATTTATATATTTTTGGAAGTTAAGAAATGTGAAATAAACCCTTGAATTGATTTGAAAGTTTACTGAAACTCAAGGGACTGTTTTCTAGATGAAAGTTAGAGGAGTAAAATAAAATAAAATACTTAAAATTATTTTAAAGTTAAGAAAAGTTAAAGGAACTTGTAGCATATTAATTATATATATTTTTTAGAAATTAAGAAATGTGAAATAAAATACTTGACTTGATTACAAAAACTCAAGAAAAGAAAAAGTAAAATACAATAAAATACTTGAAATTATTTTAAAGTTAAGAAAAGTTAAGAGAACTTTTTCGAAACCCAATAAGGTCTTTTATTTCATAATCTAGGAATATGATATGCAACTCCCTTAGCTTTCTACTGACCAATGAATATCATTTTTAATGAATATACATATTTCATGTGCCTAATGGCAATATAGAAACTCGATCTATTTAGAGTTCGTCCCCTGGAACACCCACTTTGGGTTTGGCAGGAGCCAGGAGTCCACCCGGCCACTCCTCCAAACCGATTTTTAACCCTTTTTTTTCTCACTCGAAGTTGGCGTGCAAATCCCGACAATTATGCGGGTTTTAAAATGATTGCTAACCCAAAGCTCCTGCCCTGGTGGCCCTCGGCTATTTGCGTAACTCTCCGGCATCTGGATGCTGTCTATATTAAATGGAATTGCCATGTACATTACAATTTTCACGGCTGAGCTGAGCGGACACACCTCGGAAAAGATCGCTTCGGGGCAACTGTATCCGAGAGAGGTCCATAAATGCAATCAACCACTCCAGCATCCAAGAACAAAGACAGTTCAGAGGATGGAGTCGGAAGGAGTGGCTCGTGTGGTGTCTGTACATTTGCAACAGATTTTTTCAAGTGCAGGCGACCACTTCAGCTCCGGACAATCCTCCCCTCAGCGTTTTTAACCCTTTACTTTACTGGTAATTTATGCAAATTAAAGCGCACTCCATTTCGCGCCATCACATACGAAACAAAAAAAAAGGAAACAGAACGTACAAAACTAGGGAAAACAAAAATACGAGGCACAAACATAAAATATATATTCCATACTTTGATTTGTTGTTTGTTTTGCTGTTGTCCGCTGGGCGCAGGCGCAGCTTCAACAATTGTTAATTGTTTCGCTTTAGTCGTTATTTTCCAAAAGGAAGCGGAAATATTGAAAATACCAGACAGCGGAGGAAGGGTAGCAAAGGACTCGTGCCAGGAACTCGTGGCCATATAAATTGCCGTTAATTGACGGGTTCCCTTATACGCAAAATGTCAACTGTACTAAACAACAGAGGGTATAGGTTAAAATTTTAAATTTACTTTTAAGGGAGTTGTAATTTAAGAACAGGTTTTAATATAGTATTATTAAATTCTGGTGTTTAATGTTGTAGAATAAAATATGACAACTTCAGTAGGAATTTAAAAATATGATAGGTTTGAAAATGATAACAGTTTCAAGATATATTATTCGATACCTTCTATCAACTCTTTGTTACCAACTTAATTAATTCTGAATCTATTAATACTAATAAACAGTACTATAAAATACTTCAATTAATTCATAAAATTAAATATAAATTTAAGATAAAGATTGCCAAGGACTTTAACAAACTTCCTTTCAGATTATCCTTATCATTAAAAGTATATTATTTCCTCATGGGTTGTTTTTAAGTTAAAAGGGAAATATTTCATTCCTCCACAAAAAATGGCATTATTCAATTTTAATTTAAAATATTTAGTAAAATTTTACTCACACATTTTTGAATGTTCCTTTTATTATTTAAATAACTGAAACTTACTGACAATAACAAGAACATGTTCCAAGAGGCTTAAATTCTTGAAAGTTATTGTTTCCCCATTTTTCCTTTACAGACTTTAATCCTGAGCACTCACCACTTCCTACCGCAATCGACTGACAATTATTGGGTATTTAATTTCGCACAACCGACAGCCGGAGATTTCCCCCTGCCCCTCCGCATCTCCTTCAGCTATATCCTCCGCTTTTTCGATTCTCCACGGGTGACAATTGCAGGCGCGGCCCATATTGAATATCAAAAACCGCAACGGCCAATGACAAAAAAAAAAAAAGGTGGAAATTAAACGCGAAGAAAATGCGCATTAAGGGAGACTGGCGAAATCATCAAGCACCGCAGGACATATTCAGGAAGGGGATTACAACGGAGGAGGTCTGCAAAAAAAGAAAGAAAAAATTGTACAAAATTAATCGCTCGCACGTGCGATGAAACCGAAATTCGAGGCACAAAATCAAATCAATCGCAGCATACTTGAAAATGAAATCGAAGATTCCGGTTCGTCACTGAAGATGATAATCACGAAGATGTTGATTATCAGCACGATGATGGGCATACTTGACATGTCTATCAATAATATATTGTACAATAATTGCTTCTCATGCGGTGACGAAAATAAAAGAAAGTTTATTTTTGTTTTTATACCTCTGGCAATGAGCCATTAAAATAGCTGCGAATGAGCTAAACAAACAATTTGGTAATGGAACTACATACACTTAATTATGTCATAATGTTCGATGGTAATAGACGTGATGCTGCGAGGAAGTCGTTACTTTAAATGGGGGAAAAATATACACGAATTTGGGGAATTATAATTATTAAATTTAAATAAAATTAAATGCAATATATAGATTAAACGTTTTACATTTAAAACTTATTATCTGTCACATTATTCAATATTCCATAACTCATTTAAACTAAAAATTTAATTCACAAATAATCAAGTTCATTAATATTCCCTCCAGAATCATATTTTCATAACCAACCCTCCGAAAACATTTAAATACAGTTTAACATCTCTTAAAATAGCAAAACAGCCAAAAATCACTGAACACAATGGAAACACTTCACTCGAATCATCCACCGAAAATCAGCGAAAATCATAAATAAACGTTGACAAAACTTTGACTAGGACCGATTATAACCACCACGTAAAAAAGTATCCTCGCATCCCTCGAACGTTTGTAGGAGGTCAACGCGGGGAGGTCACTCGTGAAAAGGCCGTAAAAAAATAGGGAAATTCGGCGTTACACAACTCCGGAATAGATGCATGATTTATGGACAGCTGGACAGGCCGAACGAAGGACTCTACAAAATTCAATTGCGCGCCGGCGCACAGCTTGACAATCCGAGGCACTTGAGGCTAATTTCCCACCAGTTGTCCCCGCCGATTGAATATATATATTTTTTAATTAAAAAAATCGACATGCATTCTTTCGGAATATCGAATGAGCGAGTGAGTGAATGAACGAACAAACGAATAAATGAATGAATGAGTGACAATGTTGGCGCACACGCGTATTGAGTTTCGCGCGCGCGGGACAAGAACATGTTTTTCAATTTTCATGCCAGAATAATTGCAAATGTGCGGAAAGCGGAGCTCGGCCACAAATGACACAAAAAACACTTGCTCGCCAAGCTGTGAAAATGGCCATTGGCCAAGTGGAAATCGGACACTGGCCCGGACAGCTAACACACATGGCATTGACCATGTCCGAGACCGGGTCGCTGAACACCAAACAAAATCAACTTGGTTTCGTTTGAGCCTTTGCTGTTTTTAAAATTTATTTAAACGGTTTTGCGATGCAGCTGTAAATGTGTTTTAAAGTGATAACTAAGTTTTGAGGAACTAATCAAAATTTAAGGAGCTACAAACTTTTATTTTTAACCTTAAAATGTTTAGGTTAAAGTAAAAAGATTGTTACTGATATATTTTTATTATTTTAGTGTGAATATTGGGTATATATTTCTTGTATTAATTAATCCCTAGGGTTAACTTCAGTTCAAGATAAATTATCTATAAGGTTAAATTTATCTTTTTACCAAACTCTGACATAACCCTCAACTTCAAATGTTAAATTCCCTTGACGATCATTTTGATTCAAAAACTGTAGTTCCATCCACATAAATCTTGCCAACTGACTTGCGATCGCACACCGGCCACGCCCCTCAACCCTTGAGAGCTGGAGGCAATTGTCCTGGCACCGCTGAACCACTCAACCACTGAACCACTTCAATAGAGGAATCGACACATAAATCTTCAGACAGGACATCCCGAAATTTGTCACTTTCACCGATGCCAAAAAAAACAATTGACAAATGGGCGCAAAAAAATAACAGGAAATTTACGGTAAAACTCCCGGAAAAAAGGATAAAGGATGCAGCGACCAAATCCCGCCACAATAAAGGAGACAAAAAATAATGCCGAGAGACAATAAGGAGCGATGTGAATTTTACGGTAAATTGACTGAGCACAAAAGGCGACCGCGAGAAGTCCTTTTAATCCTTTTAGCTGGGCAAACTATCGACGACGGCGAAATTGCCACTCAAAAGGTGAAAAACTGAGGGAAAACATTGCCCAGATTCGAATGGACACAATGTCCTGCTGCGAACTGCAGGCACGCGACTGCCAAAAGGGAGGATATCCAGCAGCTGCGCCTGCGCCAGCGCCAAGGATATATATAATTCAAAAATCGAAAGTGACCAGGGGGAAAGTCATACGAAATTCGAAAAGGGGTCGAAAAATGCCGCCTGCGCCTGCGCCTGCGGTCGGCGCTACAAATTGAAATGCCAAAATCATTTCCATGGGCCGGAATTATAATTACAAAACCAACAAATGCGATTAACTGGACCAGTCTTCGGACTCGACAAACATTCGAAAAGGAAGGGGGTTGAGTTTTGAGTACTAAATTCACGCCTCGCTACACAAAAGCGCTGTAAATTATATTGTTAGCCGGAGAAACTGACCGCCGTCCAGTTTCGTCCTCGGTGCCCGTTAAATTGCCAAATTCCCATAATTGCAGCTCCTGAAACAATGGACAGGCAGAAAAATAGAGCGGACAGGCGGACAGGCGGACGGATGATGGAACCCTCGTCAGAGGCCGTGGAGGGTTGGTTAATTTTATTAGTTTGCTGTCATATGCTCATCGATTGTTTGCTTAGGATGCTGCAACGGCCTGCGTTGGAGCAACACGGAAACACGCACAGGACATGACAGGACATAATCATAAATATGGCAACTAAATTATGAAATCGATGGGAGGAGGCGCAGTTTTCACATTTCTCCGAGGCTGAAATGGTCACGCTAGATTTCAGTGCATTGTTTATTGTTTTTTATAGAAAAAATAATAATAATAGTAGATTGTTTAATTGAATAAATATTTTAAAAGTATTCTTTACTTATAAGTTACAAAATATGCCTGTTATTAAAGAGAATACAAAACAGTGTTTAGATTATTATCATTCTTCTCTCTATTTGCATATGGATTTTTTTTATACTATTATTTTTAAATAAATTGTACGTGTAAAGAATGTACTTTAAAATATAAATAATTTTAAATATATAATATATAAATATTTTAATAATTTTCATGAGTTTTAAAAATATTAAAATAAACCTTTAAGTGCTTTTTTTTTTGATTTAAATTAAAAAATTTATGTTTAATCAATTTTTTTAATTGAATATAATCCGTTAAAACAAATTAAACATAAATATATTTACTCCTATATATTTCTTAATTAAAATAATAAAAGAAACTCGCAAATTCAATATGAAATTAACATAAATCTTTGAATTCCGATAACTTTCTTTTTATGAACAATGTTTGATGTGTCTTCGCTAAATATACTTGGCTTGGTTTATGTCCCAACTGAACCATCCAGGTTTCACACCCGCTAAAATGATGATTGCTTGCAATAGCTGCACACTGAGCTATTCAAGTACTCCGTACTAAAGCTAAGAGCCTTAGGACTCATAATGGTTTAAACAAATATTTATACCCTTGCAGGGTATGATAATTTCAGTCAATTTGCAATGCAATGAAGGAGTCATCTCCGACCCTATAAAGTATATATATTCTTGATCAGCCATGTCCGTCTGTCTGTCCGTCCGTTTCTACGCAAACTAGTCCCTCAGTTTTGAAGCTATTTGAATGAATCTTTACAGATAGTCTTCTATATACTCTCACTCGTACATAAGTCGGAACGAGCCGGATCGGTCAACTATATCATATAGCTGCCATACAACCGATCCGTAAATTTGTTGAAAAAAAATTATAACTTCACTGTTTTTCAAAATATCTTGATCAACTCTCGGTTAGAAGCTATATATATTTTTCAATATTTTTATATTTAATTTTATAGAAATCGGACTACTATATCATATAGCTGCCATGGGAACGGTTGTGAAATTTTCAGATACAAAAATTATAGCTTTGTCAGTTTTTAACATAATTTCTTCTACTTTGAGATACTAGTATTTCATATTTTTTCAGAATTTTGTTGTAAATTTCATAAGAATCGGATGACTATATCATATAGCCGCCATCGGTAAATGTGTAAATTACATTTTACTTTACATGTAAAATGTAAAAAAAGTAAAACTGTAGAAATTGTATGAATATGAAAGTAATTCATATTTTATTATATTGGAATAGATTATAATTGATACAATTGGAATCTGCAAGGGATAAAAATAAAGGTAAAACTTCGGCGTGCCGAAGCTAGCTTCCTTTCTTGTTCTTCTCTGTAATAGTTGTCCCAAAACTTCCCATGAGTAAAACACTTTGAAATAATTTATTGTTTTCTCGTTTAATATTTATTTCTCTCTCGGGGCTTGTTCCATTTTCCGGGATTATTTGGGGGTACATATACACAAGTAAATCGTAAAATAATTCCAAGCAAAATGGGGGAATACATATACGAACTAGGGGTCCCGTAAACAATGTCCTACGCGTCCATTAACTACGAATAATACACGACCATCTGAGGTCTTTGAATGGATTGGGTGGGGTTGAGTTGTGGATCTGCATTTTGGATTCGGGTCTGGATCGTCTCGGTTGAGTGCGACTCGCTAAGTGCGTGCGTCTAATATTACCTTCTATATATTTATATATATATATATATGATCGTAAGGGTGTATATATTTATCTTGTGTTCGATTGTGTGTGGCCTTGTGATATTTCGCTTGCGATACCTTAGTAAACTTGATTGCATTTCTGTATTGTATTTGCGTTTTCATACGATTATGTTTATATATACTTTCTGTTTCCGTTTGCGATATTGAGTGCTGCCTATATGACGTCTTCGAACTGAGGATACGTAACAAAGAAAGTGTAACTCGCTCGCCGTACTCTATAACTTGTGAACTCTGCCTCAGCATCTCTACTCCATTCAATGGAGAGTTCATCCTTGGCTTTATTCCTTCCTCTCGTCCTGTTTTATGTTTATGTTTTAGTTCCCTAAAAATGTATGCATATATATTTAAAATACGACCCGGTGAGGGAGGGCTTAAAACGATTTAGGCTACAGTAAAACATTTTCAATGCGCCAAGCTGCGAAGCTTTCAAGTCTTAACTATTCAATCAACTACCAAGTAAAGTGTATAATTCCGTATAATTCGAAAATTGTTATCTCTGTTTTTTGTTTTTTTGTATTTTGTTAAAAAAAAACAACAACTCATCAGCAGGATACTGGCTTCCTTTTGGTTTTTTTTTCGTGTTGTCTTGTGGCTTAGCAGTCTAGAGATTAGCTTCAGTGGAGAGATATTCTAGTTAATTACGCATTGCTGTAAAAGCAACCGGCTAAAGTTCAATATAAAGACAAAAATATTATTGTTACCAGAAGAAAGCTTTGGGTGTGAGTTTCTGTGTGTGTTGTGGGTCTAGCATAGGCGAAAGCAGCCCAAGTTTACGTTTATGTTTAGTTTTTGGAGTGTATAGAATGTGGGTGTCAGTGTTTTGTGTGATACCAAGATTAGAATTGCCTTACCTTAACCAACACTGGCTGTGTAGGAGAGTTTTTTAAAAAAGGGTTTTTGGGAATATTAAATATCAAGAACTAAAGAATCAAATCATAGTTTTTAGCTGAAATTATCTCACTTCATTCAATCTTCCTCTTGATCTTCATTTTGAAACTTCACTAGTAAAGAAAGGTTATAATTTTTAAGGTTATTCCAGTGTTGTAAAGTTGTATGTGATTAATACCGAAAACTCTCTTTTAAAAACCTCTCCCACCTAACCATCTCATACCTAGCCTAATAGTTCTATAACTTGATGGTTCCCCTTTCGATTTCTGCTATATTTTTTTTGGTTTCTTTATCACATGCTTTGCATTTCGGCTGCTCAAAACGTGTCTGTATGTGCGTATAGTGTATAGTGTAGTCCCCCGGATGGGGACCCTCTTAGAGCTTGTCCAGATCCGGCTGCTCCGGTTCGGTTGGACTGATCGGCGACATTTCCACACTATCCAGAAGCGGGGTCTTCTCCTCGCTGCAGCTGCTGCCGGGTGCATCGTCCATGTCCATCACGAAGATCCTCGAGAGATCGGCGCCGCTGAGGGTCAATCGGGACGGTGACTCGTCCACCGAGCTGCTGGTGCTGGTGCTGCTGCTGTTGCTGCTGTTGCTGTTGCTACTGGTGGTGGTGTTCGTGAGTGGAGTGATGATGCTGCTCTTGCTGTGGCTGCCCTGGGCTGTGGTGCTCGGGATGGCGGTGCTCTGATCGAGGGACTTGGAGGGCGTGCGATAGCTGGCAGTTGCTGAGGTGGCCACTAAATTCGATTGGCTGGACTGAGCGGACAGCGAGGTGGTCTTAATATTGGTCGTCTTCAGGTGGCTGCCGATGGAGCAGCTGCTGCTCCACCTGCCCCCCTGCGGGTGATTCTTCTTCATCTGATTGTAGTGGGGCTGATTGTAGTGTAGGAACCCCTGGCCCTGCTGCGATGATGCCGTTGCCGTGGTATTATTGTCGTTATCGTTGAAGCTCATCTCGTCCTCGCTGTGCGTGTTGTTAATGGCCGTCTGCTTGAGCCGCACCAGATGCCGCTCCGAGTACGACTTGCGGGCATCCATCACCCTCAAATAGTCGGAGGACTCGCCCAGGTCCTCGCTCTTGGAGCTGCAGTACCTGGCCGCATTGCGTGACCCTCCACTTCCATTGCCACAGAAGCTGGTGGTCACGCTGAGCATCTGTTGGCTTCCGCTCAGCGATCGCCGGCTGGCCTGGGAGCTGCTCCTGCTGCTCTCGTACTGATTGTCCCGCAGCGAGCAGGGCGAGATCCTCGGCGACGGATTGTTCTCCATCAAAGAGTCGTTGCTCTTGGCAATACGGTTCTTTCTGTAGAACTTGCTGTCCCGCCAGAGGGTCTGCCTGCCGGTGCGCTGCATCTCGATGCTGTTGCTCGGATGGCTGGGCGGCGTCTGGCTGGTGGGCGTGGCCGTGGGCGAGTCCTGGCCCTGGCCCTTGCTGATGCGAAAGGAGGCGTGGGTGAGCTTCTTGTACTTCTCACTCTGCATGTTCACGCGATTGTCCGAGTGGGTGCGATCTGCCATTGGAAGGAAGGCATTGTCGATCCGACGCTCCTCCTCCAAGGAGCGAAAGGCCAGGCGGTTCACGTGCTTCAGATGCTGCTTGTCGGAGGTTCGCTTCGGGGACATGTCCTCGAAGGAGCTCACCTGGAAGGGAAACTAATTAAGATTGCTTTCATAGACTAAGGTAAAGGTTATATTTGAAATTTTGTTCTTTAAAGAGAATAGATAAATGCTATCATAATTCTATAAATGTAATCAAATTAATTAATAAATGTTTCTATAAAATATCGTCAAATGCTTACTCACCCGATATTTCTGCGAGAAGACCTCTATCATTCCCGATCGCTTCGATGGCGATGTGGTGTAGATGGAGTTCTGATCGTTGACCAGGATCTTGGGCGGATCAAACTGCTGCTGCTGCTGCTGGGGATGGCCCTGTCCCGACGCCTGAGCCTGACCCTGGGCCTGACCCTGGCCCGCATTGCTGTTGGAGGCCAGCGAGGAGCTGCTCGAGTTGCTGGTAGCCGTAACCAAGATCTTCGGTGACAGCGAAACTGGAAACTGCTGGGGACGTATGTTCCCGTAGGAGCCACAATTGGAACCGGACGAAGTGGAGCCCGTGCCCGACATGGCATCGTCGATGTGGAGAAAGTTGTTGGGCGAACTCTCGCGGCATGGCGAGGAAATGGCCGAGTCCTGGGAGACCATGCTCCGGGGAATGGTGGCCAGCTCCAGGCAGGTCTCATTTCCACCCGTGGTGGTGGCTATGATGATATCCTCGACGCCCTCGTCAATGGGCGAGGAGATGGACTGGAAGCTGCTGAGCCGAATGCTCGAGGAGCCGATAGACAGGTCGTTGTCGGTCAGTGAACCGAAGGCCGAGTCCTGGGAGGGATTGCTGCGGCCGTACTTGAGGCACTTCAGCGAGTACTCCAGCCGCCGGCTCTTCGAGTTCTTGTAGTTGCACATATCGGCGGTGAGCTGGTGATTGAAGGAGGCTCCTGCCGCCGACGAAGTGCAGGCCGGGGCCTGCAGCCTCTGCGAGCCGGATGAGCCGCTGGCCTCCTCCTCTTCGAGCACCTCGAACTCCTCCACCTCCACCTCGTGGGCCTCGTAGCCATCCTCGGCGGCGGCCACTCCCTCAGCCAGCAGCACGTTCAGATTGCTCTGGCTGCTGGTGCTACACCGAATGGTCGGCGGCAAGTGCTCCTGGCCCGGCTCCGGCTCGTGGCCATTGTCATCCGAATAGAGGGCCGCCGGGTCACAGTAGTGGATGGGCGACTCCGAGGGCGGGTCGTACGAGTGGACGTACGAGTGGGCGGAGTGCCACTGCTGCAGGCGCAGCAAGTGCTGCCGGTGGCAGCTTCCACCGACCACAATCTCCTCCAGCAGACCCTCCTCCGAGTCGCTTGATATGTCAAATGAGTCCATTGTTCGGCTGATACTGTATGGCCGCATGGCGTATCAATGGGAGAGGGGGAAAAGGCCAGAGAATAACAATCAGAAATTCAGAATTCGGAATTTTCAATCCCAGACCGACTGCGGCACCTGGTTCGGATTTCTATTGTGTTTGGATATGCAGAGAAGCCATGGCATGTCACTGGATGCGATGAGTGTTGAGTGTTTTTTGTGAATAGAAGCGGGCAATACGTGCGGGTTTCCAATTGAGCCCAAGTCGCCTGCTCTCCAAAAACTCAATTAGTGACCCATCAAAACTATGGTTCTGCTGATTTTTCAGAGTTTTCCGAGGCAGTCATGTGCTAGCCGTGGTACAAGGATATCTCAAGGGAGAGCTTAGCTTTGTTTAAAAGGAATTTAAGTTTGGAAGTATTTCAGCTCAATTGAGTCTTTATAAAGGAGATTATATCTTTGGAAATATAGCTTTGACTTAAACTATTAAATACTACATTTAAAATTATAAACTTTGAGCATTAGTTCCCATTTTTTAATCCCCAAAAAAATCACAAATTACACTCTAATTTACTATTTAAAAAACACACTAAAAATTGAAAACATTTAACCTGCTAGGAAAAGGGCATTCCGTGCGTAATCAAAAACAAATATTGCCTTTGTACACATATATATTCTCTACATCATGCAATCAACAATATAAACAGAAACGTTTGTTCACGGGATTTATGGTGAGATTTAAGCAAATAAGCTACAACAGAGAAAACACACACAGATATAGAGAAAAATTGATTATGCAAACTATAAAGTCTAAAAACTAGTGCAAACAAAAGGCTTTGGATAATGCGGTTGGCACTCTTTAAATGAATAAATAAATATATAGTTTTTCTGCACTCTCTGCTGGCCCCTTGCCTCGATGGAGACTCGATTTGGTTTACTTTGCGGTGGTGCAAGTGGTGTTGCTTGCTTTGCGTGGCTTGCTGGCTGGTGGTGCAGTGGATCATACAAAAAAATTGCCACTTACCACAATTTACCTACGACATATAATGTTTATTTTTTTCTTTTTTGTTTTTTTGCAGTTTGATTTCATTTTCCATTTGATATAAAAAAATTACATGTTCGTACAAAAATGGCTTGATTTTAGCATACTCTGCAGTTCATGATTTTATTTTCAGGTATTCATTTTATTCAGGTATTCATTTTGTTTCACACGATATTCATTTTGAAAAATTTAATTGTGAGATATAATTTTTTTTGAGTTGTTGATGGGGTTTGGTTTGGTTTCTTTTTTTTTTTTGGTACGGTTCAGTTGGGTTTGGTTTCGGATTAGTACATACGAAAGACTTCATAGGGCGCAGGCAGAACACTGTTGTTATAGTTGTTGTTGTTGTTGTAGTAGTTGTTGTTGTTGTTGTTGTTGGTTTTTTTAGTTAGTCGAACGGGTTATGTAAATAAACAAATGCAGAAATGCAAGAGTTTGTAAATCAAAAACAAAACACACACATAGGTGATGTAAACAAAAGTGAACGTTGATAGACATTCGAGGGCGGATCGGTATGTGTGTAGAAGATGATGGGTTTGGTGTAGCGGCAACTGTAACGGTAACTGCAACGGTAACGGGATTCTGGGCGCTTTCGCAACACTAAGATTTAACACACATTTACACACACACACAACAGAGTTGAGTAGTAGTAGTAGTAGTAGTAGTAGTAGGCGGTAGTAGTAGTAGTAGTAGTGGTAGGAGGAGAGAAAGAGAGAGTAAAACATTGCATACGGAAAAAATACTTTAGTTGAAAAATCCTCCACTACGTAAAATGGTTTAATTAATTTAATTTAATAAATGTAAGTAAAAAACATGCGTTTGAGTAATTAATTAATTAATATATTTTTCTGAGGCAGCTGAGTAAATTTACACGGGGTCATTGGGATGCTTAAATATACATGAAGGCAGCAACAAAATGAGGACACTGCTGTTTTTTTGGGACTTTTTCTCTCGCGCTAGCTCGTCCTTTATCACTCAATTATATCCCTGTCTTGTATGCATAATTTTAAATTCTGCCTACGGTTCCGGTGAATGCGAATGGAATGGAATGGGTCAGAGTCCAGGGCATTACCATAATTACCTTTAGGCACGCACTCACACTTACACTCGCACTCACACACAGACACACACGCCCGGAGCCACACGCACATCATCAAGCTTTTGGCCACATTTCCCGCTCTGCCATCTGTCCGTGTGTTAGTTTCCGTCTTTTCTTTGTCGTGTCTCTTTTTTTGTTTAACCTCTCCATGAGTGTGTGTGAGTCTCTCTCTCTTTATTAGCCCGAAATGCGAGTGCACAGGAAGAACAGGATTAACAGGCCCAGAGCGTGGATTAAATTGGCGCCCAACGTGGGGCGGAGCTATGACTCTACTACAAGCAACGAAATTTGCATTTTGGTCAAGTCGAGGACTCTTTGTGGAAAAACAAAGCCGCAATGTTTCGCTCGAATTGAAATAGACTTCCGGACATCCGGACTTATTCGGACTTTAGGTCTGTTTTTTTCAGATTTCAGACCTTATGTTACAAACCTTTCTTTTATATTCTTAAACGGTTTAAAAAACGAATTCTAATTGTTCACAAAATTTAGTTTGTATTCCGTATGAAGTTTAATAAACGGGAATGTTGGTATAGATCAGTGAATGACACACGACAAACATCTGAGGATTAAGTCCCTGCCCAATACGTTGCAAGGTCCTTGAGATTTCGAGGCTCAGAAGAGGCTATTTGTTCTAAGGGAATTGTTTAAACTGAGTTTAAAGAAAGGTTAAACGATTGATTGTTATTAACACAAATATTAAATAAAATTACTCTAGAAACAAAACATCAAAAAGCATTCAAGGGTCTTAAAGTTAGTCATCATTTAGTAAAAGTAAATGAAAATTTATCTATATATCTATAAACTTTAAATTAAAGATTAAAAGTAAGTAATTACTTTATCTATATAACTATCAGTATTATTAAAACAAAATTCAAACCGAATCATATCCCATTAAAGGTCTCATATCTAAGCTTGATGGACAAAAAACACAACCCTAAGTTCTTATATGTCCTGATCCTATCACACCGATAATCATGACACGACGATGAACAGTGTACGGTTGGTGTGTCTGTGTGTGAAAGTGGGTTTGGTGAGGGACTTATGTGAGTTATGCCGATGATGACTGAGAAGGTGAAAAGTTGGCAGAGTTTGCTTCTAGGTGGAAAGCTAAGAAACAACTAAGCCGACAGAACAGAAACTCACCCAGTGCGTCGATCGTGCGGCGTCGAGGGCGGCGTGCAGGGTGAGTTCGCCTCGCTGAGGGAGTGGCCCAGGGAGGCGCATTGGCGCTTCTTAACCGCATGCAGCAGATTTAGGGTGGACCTGCTGAGGCTCGGCTTAATTGTCTGCAAAAAAAATATATTAAAAAATATAAGAATATTAAATTATATTCATATTATATATTATTTTAGTACGTACACTGAAACAGGGGCCACGCAGCTCGCGCAAATCGATGCTGCGAAAGAGATCGCACAGGACTAGGTCCTCAACGGAGGGGCAGACACCGCTAGGCGGCTCAAAGATTAGACCTAATATTTCCAGAATCTAAAGTAAACAAATACATTGTTATATATATTTTATTAATTAAGAATTACTAATTACCTGGCCAATTTGTGGGTAGTGCTGCATCTCCATCTCGAGCACCCGCATGGACGGCTTGGGTGTGGTCAGCTCCTGGCCCGTGCACATCTCGTACAGCAGGTGGCCGAAGCAGACAATGTCCACGTTCTCGATCTCGGTGACCGAGCGGGACCACATGACGGCATTATTCCGCGAGCTTAGCCCCAGTAGACCGTTCTCCAGGCCAGATAACCTGATGGGTGAAAACAGCAACAAAAAAAAAACACATGTCACGGAGAATGCATAATTAAATGGCGAACCCGTAAATATCCCCGCTCCTTTCGTTCTTGATCTTAATTATGCAACACATTCGATGGTGGTTCCGCTTGTGCCACAGCCATGTATTGATGGCCAACACGTGGCTACGACCGCCACAAAGTGCCTACTTTTATGGATTTCTGTGCGAGCGAGAGGGGTAAGGCCACATCCACCATCCACCGATGTGCCTTTGTGACAAAGAGCGTATGTCAGACCTGATATGACAATATTATGACACTACACAGTGCCGTATACTGCAGAATGTCCTTTGCTTTCGGCTCGAGGGTCCTGTCAGTGTTCATCAGAGCGCAGTATTGCTGACTAGCCGGGAAAAGACCGCCCAAATTGGCTGACAAAAGGCCTTCTGAAGATGCTGGCCCTAAGGGATAGTTGACGGATTTCACTTGCCAAAGGTATGCTAATTATCCCACAAAAATGTTAATTAGGCTTTGGAATAAGACCTTAAACTTCTTTAAGTGGATTTTAAGGTGTAACTCTTAAAGTTGAGTTAAATTCCTTAACAACTCCACTCTAAAAATACCTTGCTAATTGAATAAATCGTCTCTTAATTGGACTATTATCTTACTCTACTTTTTATAGCTCTGATTTATCTTTTTACATTTCCTAGATCCTTTCCTTCATTACCATTTCAAGTAGAGAAGGGCAAGGAGAGATTTCTAACGCAATCCCACTTGAACAAGTATTTTGCTTTGCCACTCCATCAATCAGCTTTTCAGCTTACGACTCTCCATTTCTCTGGCAATGGACTTTTGCAATCCTGTGACCCTATCGATGGCTGTACATATGTATAAGCAATTTATATGAAAATCAGCTTTTTTTTTCAATGTCCTCCCTCGCGACGAAGGCAACTAAATTGGGTCATGCACTTGGCGCAAACTTAAACAAAGAAAATCTAAAAAAAAGAAATAATATAGAAAAAAGAGAAGTCCGCTCTTTCATTGACTTTTACCTATAGGAATTTCTGGTAAGCCCCCCTGCAATATAAGCATTTTTTGCGACGAACATTTATTTTTAAAATGGCAAAAAGCTAAAGCTTTATTTTTGTTACACCCATTCGATGTTTCCGAGTGGGTGGCGCTGGGCGGCGCTTTACGCGTTGTCGCACAGCAGTTACATGGATGTGGAGGGGAAGGACAAGGGGACATGCATTTAAAGTGCCACGAAACGCCCAACGATTCCCTTGAATGGCTTTTAATTTGCCATTTAGGACGAAATCGTTCTCCCTTCTATATCGCTGAATTTTGCATGACTGAAATTTCAGGACGGGCGCCACCGCTCCGATATCAAATCTTTCTTTCAGTCATTATTAAATTAGTTCACGGATGAACGGTCGCTCGATGGACTCACCTGGCTGCCCCGTTCTGCAGGATGACATTGCCGCTGTGCAGGTGACCGTGAAGCGGAAAGCCGCGCTCCTTCAGGAAGAGCAGTGCCTCCAGGATCTGACGCCCCAGGCGCTGCACTTGGCTCACCGGCAAACCGTTTGGCTTACGCGTATACTTTTTGGCCCACGGCTCGTTCCACTGTGCCTGGAGGAGGATTTTAAATTAAAAATTAAATGCAGACTTAAAGAGATTATAGTGCTGTATAACTCACTTTGTATATGAGATCCTTGAGGCTGCCGCGCGAGTTGAAGGGCGTCACCAGGCAGGCATAGTTATGCGAGCTGTTGCGCAAGAAGCCCAGGTCCAGCACGGGATATATGTACGGATGATGCAGCGAGCCGAGAAGTTCCATCAGGATCTCCCGGGCACACTCGCTGGGCGGCAAATCCTCGAAGGCCACGCAGTCGGGGGGCAGGGGGAGCAGGGTCAGCAGACGATCTGTGCGGACCTACAATAACTTTCAAGTTAAGACACAAGCTAAGAGATCTCAAGAGTAACACCCTACCGAAGCATCCGTGACCAGAAACCAGTTCTTGTTGTGCCTCGAGCCGATCTCATCCAGATGTGCAATCACCTCGTAGCGTCCGTTGGCACTCTGAATCCATTCCTGGGTGGCGTTCAGGGCCTTCTCCCGCTGGGCCCGCTCCCTGGGACTCCGCTCCACGATCCCATTGCCGCTGTCCAAGGCGGAATACTGATACTTGATGTTCGGCCTGAAAAGTGTTCATTTTTGTTAACTCTTGTGTCTGTCTGAGAACGCAAATCAAATTGTTGATAGAGAGCATACGTAGTTAAAGAATTGCTAACTAAGGAAACTTGTTTTTTTTGTATGTTACAAACTAAAACTAAAACTAATCATGAGTTGGCTTTGTTGGCAACGCTTTGACATTCATCGCAAGATATTATTTACAACGACCATCGGGGAGGGAAACAATTAACATAAATTTTCCCACAATTTGCATAAGCGACCGCACTTGACCAGCGACAAAACATTTTCGTCCTTCCATTTCAATTATGTGGTCTCATGTTGAATAATTTATTTACAGGGATTTTGTTTACTGATTCCTCAAAATCAGGTTAAGTGTATATATATGCAGGAATTTTTGGGGCATATACATTTCACAGATTCATAATTAATGGAGATTTCTTGGTTTTTGATAATGGAATTTTATGCATACGTTATGTTATAGGTTAATGAATAAACATTCAAGGATGTTAAAGTAGTTATTGAAAAGGAAAGCCTTAAAGGGAAGCCTTTTCTATATTTAATGTTAGGATTATTTATTGATATTTTATCCTTAGAAATTCAGATCTTTATTATTATTAATGCAGCATTCTTATCATATTTTAAACCAATTGTCATCATAGAAAAGTTTATATTGATTATAAGTCGATATAAATTCAAGGATATATATTATAATTCCAATGTAAATTTGACGAGTGTAAAAAATTCAGAAAGAGGAATACACAATGTACTAGCTCAACCGCTGACCGAAATATTTAACAATTCAGAATTGACCAGAAAACAGTGCCCTGGAGACCCCGAAAAAAACCTCATCACCATCTGCACAGGCCACAGGACAGTTGCCAAAAAAAAAGGGAGACACAAAATAATTTGCACAGCAACATTTTTTTTTTCTCGTTGGCAGGAAGTTGAAAGGTGCCTCAGGACGAAGGAATTTGCAACTCAATGAGGAGAGCGGAAGGCAGGGGACGGGCCAGAGGAAGAGGAAGTAACTGCCTGCACAATGGCGCAGCGGAAACGGAAGCAAGAGTTTATCATTTCATTTCGTTTAGCTTGGTCTCTTTTTTCTCGATTTATTTTTACGTGTTCTTTATTTTATTTTATTTATTTGTTGCAAGTGAAGAGTTGTACAAAGAGCAGAGTGCAAAAAAAAAAGCAACAAAACAAGGAAACGGTGTCAAACGAAATGAAAGAAGGAAGAAATGCCAAACAAACTGCACTCACTTGGAGGCTTAAAAACGAGACAGAAACAGAGACAAAAACTGAGATTAGGAAGAGCAAGAGAGAGAGAGGCAAAACAACAAAGACAGCAATTGTAACAAAAGAGGAACAAAATAGAAAGAGCAGAGAAGAGAGAAAGATGGGAGAGTGGGAGCGGGACAGGCTCATAAACAAACACTTACGGCCACTCAATCAAAACAGAGCGAAGGTTAAGCACATCCTCGGGTTAAGTTTAGCATGTGTTTGAAAATTTAATAAGGCACAAAACGAAAGGCAGACGCCGGGGGTGATGGGAGGGGACACAGGAGGACAGGACAGGGTGAGAGTGAAAGTGTGTTCGTGTGCGGCATAAAATGTTGGCCAAGAGGCTTCTTTCTTCTCCTTCTCCAGCTCCCCCTCTCCCCTCTTCCCCTCAATCCATTTCACTTTCATTGCGTCACAAGAACTTGCAGAAACGAAAACAAAATGAAATGAAACACAAATACACGCTGAGAAAAATGATAGTAATAAAGGTATCAAGTTCAATATTGTCAAATGAAAACGTAATACTAAAAGTTTCGTAAGAAAAATATTTTTTTAGTTAAGAATAAAAATAAAGTATAACCTTTAGCAAAAATTATTTGAATAAATGTATAAAATAATGAAATATTTAAGACATAATTTAATTTACTTAATTGATTTTAAATCTTCAAACATAAAATAAACTTAATTTAATAAATTAATCCACTCCCTCAATCAGTCTATTATTTTTTTAAGAGTGTAACACAATTTTTTGTTATTTTTTTATAACCAATTGTAGCGCTATTTTCCCTCTGTGTACTCGTGTGTGTGCGTTAGCTAGCCCAGAACAACCAAATGCTGGGAAAACTCTTTGCCCGTTTGCCTGTCTCTTTAAGCGCATGGCTTGCGCTTTTGGCCAACGGTGCGTATGCGAAATATTTCTCATTTCCCTGCTGTTCAAGGCCTTGACTCCGATTGCAGCTGTAACAGCGTACTCTCACATCCCCATGTATTTGTGTGTGTATGTTCAAGGGTGTTTCACCAGTTTGCTTGTTTGTTTGTTGATTTAAGCTAATTTTTGTTGCAAAAACGAAGAGGTGACTTTCTTTCGTTTATCTTCTTCGTGATATTGCAGTTTAAATATTTGCAAAACACTCGACACACTTGCTGTTTGCCAACTCTGGAACGTGGGTGGTGAAAAGGTAAGCCAAAAATGAGGAAAACAAGCTAAGTCGGGCAGATTTTGAACTCACGGATGTAGTAAAAAATAAATTAGATTTTTTGGGGATACTCCGTTGCCTTCTTTATAGAGAATATTTCGGGAAACGCTTGGATTTATATTTATTAAATAAAATCTCAAATTTTCTCTTGCTAAGAATTCTTTATTATTTACCCTTTTAATTTCGAAAGCTACACCAATAACCTTTAATTAAAAATATTTATTTAAAATAAACCCCTTTTCAAGCATCAGGTTGCGCGTTCATTAATATAAATACCAAGCATCTGCGACTCATGGTAGCAAACGAACCGAAGAGCTCCAGGGCCAGAGATACAGGCATTTGCCAGATACATAGATAGATACCTGGGCCCAGGAGATACCACCTCTATCGGCGCGGGGGACCTGAAGTTCTTCAAAAATGTTCGGATGCCGCGCGTAATTAACGTGCTCGTGTGTGAAATTTTTTATTGCATACTTTGCAGCACTCACACATGCACACTCATCTGCTCGTTAGGGGCGCGCACACATACACACAAACCCACACCTATCGCACACCTGCACATTGACAGACACTTACACACACGAACAGATGCTCACGCTCGCTTGCACATTCATCATACGGCTCAGCACGTGGCCGAAAGGGGGGAAAAGGGGAGCTGAAAGGGGAGGGAATTGGGCGGACACTCACCCATACACACAACACACACACACATAGCAGGCACACAAGCGCGAATCAATTTTTCGCCTTTTTCGAGCGAACTTTTGCTGAGTTGATAATTTAATTTGCAATTTTTCAACACTGAAAAGAATTTCAGTAACATAGAAATAATAGTAAATTTTAGAGAATATATAAAATATCAATTTATAAAAATTTAACTGCAATAAATATCATTCATTGATATTTATAACATTATTTTTTTTATATTTTACATTATTTATTTTAACATTAAATAAATCAAATCAACCCTCATTTCCACACATTTTTTTTGCTAGTGCATTTGTATGGCAGGGCATCTAATTTGAGGAATTTTCACCTTGGCAAACTTTCACCTGCCTTTTGGAACAAAAGAAAGGGGGAATTGGGCACGGCGGAAAATGCATTCTAACATCGCATTTAATACTTTGACTTTGGCACTGCCTTTGGCTTTTCATTCGAAATGAGAAAACTTTCGAGAATAAAGTTGCGGGAAATATTTCGCTACAGAGGAAGAGAGAGAGTCAAAGCCAGAGATATCCGCTGAAAGTCAAGGGAAATAGGGGAAATTTCTCTTATATATACAAACATATACATCTTTTTTTTTTTGGCTGTTTCAATACAAATATCATGGCCCACAAAAGCTTTCAAGTTAATTATTTTTTGTCCCTCTTGAAAATCAGATGGTTTTTCTTCTGAATTACTTGTGTTATCTCTATGTACGGGTGCATGTGTATTCGAATATACTTTGAATAAAAAGAATAGTTCAGTGTGGTGTTCTTTGGTTGCTACGGAAAATCTACGTGTGGCAAACATTAAAAGCATTTTCGGTTTTTAATTCTATTCAATTTTTTTGGCATGCAAAGTGCTGTCGAGCTGGAATAAAAAATCAACAGAATCGAAACAAAACGAAACCGAACGAAACGATATGAATTTTTTGGGCAAGCAAAAGGAAAAAGAAATGGCACTTGAGAATATGGCATCGAGATCTGTACACTAGTGATGCTGGACTGATGCTGGATCTCAAGTATTAGTACAAGCTAATTACAAAATAGTATAAATAGTAAGTATATAGTATAGAGTAGAGTAGTAAATGCAACCTTGTATTCAGTACTGAATCTATGGTATCTCTACTTCCGGTTTCCGCTGGCATCGACTTGCTAAAGAAGAGCCTAGCTAGATTGTCTAACCTCGCGCTAACCAGCGGCGATTTCTCCGAGTGCTCGGACTGATCTGAGTTATCTTGCTCCGAGCTCGCCGACCGATTGCTGCAAATAGAAGGGTACACAATGGTGGTTGCGTGGTTGGTGGGTAGTGGATTTTGGTTTTGGATTTGGCAAAAAGAAAACATGGAAATAAAGGAACAAAATCAGCGATAAGTGTGTGTTCTCTTCCATTGTCGGTCTGTCAAAGAAGCTTCACTTAATCGAAAACCGAAAACGTGTCACAAAAACTAAATAATAACTCTAGGAACCTGTGCACTGTGCTAGGTGTTGTACGCCCACACATTGCAAAAGTCCTATATACACACACGGACGGGCGTATATATATATATATATATATATGTTGGATCGGATCGGATCGGATCGGGTACTCACCTACTGTAGATCTGGCGCCGATTGGCGGCTGTCAGGGCCGAGACATCGAACTCGATCGCCGAGTTGGAGCGTTTCAGGCCGTTCGCCTTGTGCAGCTTCTTCATAATGTGCTTCACTTTCCTATCGGATTGGTTATCGGTTATCGACATCAAATCGGTTGCATATCGAATTGAGAAACAAACACACACACACACATTGGCAGTCATACTCAAGGTTTTACTTTGATTCTTTACGCTAAAGTGTTGGAAAAGCATTGGCTGTAAATACTTGACTTTGATAAACAAGTATATTAAAATTATCGATATTTTATCGTTTGTTTCTGGTAAGCGATTATTAAAAATTTGATTTTTTACAAATAACTTGGCATTCAAATTGGTTTACGAAAAATGAAAGAAATATGTAATAATTATTTATAAAATTATTTAGAATTCTAATATATGTTTAAGAATGGTAAAAAAAAGGAGTTTGTGGAATTTTGATTTCATGTTTGTTATAAGAATTTTAAGGTTTTATAAGAGCCTTTCGTTGGAGGCTCCTTTTAGGAATAAATTTGTGAAACCAATAATTTATATGTTTAATTTTTAAAAACTAATACAATTTACTTATAGTTCTCTTCTTAAAAGATCAGTGCAACATTTAGGTCTTAGCATTGCTTTTCCAACCTTTTTGTCCACACATTTTTTGGGACTCCTCTTAGCCAAAGGATCACTCACTTTTCGGGCACTGGCGGCCGGACGAAGGGGTCGTGTCCTGTGACGGCACTGGCCCGGTTGTCGATCCGCTGCTGCTGGGCGGCCTTGTTGAACTTGAACATGGTGAAGGACTTCTTGGTGCTGGCCACCTCGCACACGCGCACAATGATCTTCCGGCTGCTCTTGAAGACCGTGTTCAGGGTCTTGTAGACGAGGATCGAGACGGACTTGGAGGCGTGCGGATTGTGGTTGTGGCTGCTGTGGTGCTGCGAGGGCGGGGGGTTCGGCAGGGACTGCTGCTGCTTCAGTTGATGCACTGGAGCATGCGGCGCCGTCGACGCCGAGGATTGTGATCGGGTGATGACTTTACTATCCCTCGGGAGATGATTCCGTTCGCGCTGATCCCGCTGATCCCGGTGGCAGCTGATGATGAGCTCCGGCTCCGGATGCGGCGCTGCCGGCTGGCTGACCTCGCTGGATGTGTCCTGTGGGAGTGTATTTGTTGTTTGTTTTTTGTTTTTTCGTTTTTTTGGGTTTTATTTTCGAACAAAAGTTGAGTAGTGGCCACAAGGAAATGGAAAGAAATATGCGATAAAGACGTTTAAGAAATATATATTAATCCAGAAACGAGGTTTTAGCGCAGCAACGAAACGAAAGCGAGAACTGACAGAAGCGCTTCGTGGATCGTGAAATGGGTAAATCATAAGCTATATAAGCTATATCTATCACCCCGGCAGTTGCACTTGCTCAACAATCGTTCAAGGAGTGTAAATTATTATTGCTGTAAAAGACAATCACAAAAGCATTTTGATGGGGAACTTTGCCAAGTTCCTTGGTTGTTTTTCATTGTGAATTGTGGTCTGTGGATTTTTGTGAAACGGAAGCGGAAATGTTAAGGAAAAGGATAATCAAATGAAGGATAAAGCATGCTTTCGGTCATACGCCAATTTTTCAATTCAACTAAACTAATTTGCAGCCAATTTGTATAGAAGCGTAATCTAGGAAATTTGCATAATAAAATTGTGTGAAGTTCAAACGAAAAATTCAACTAATTTCAGCGTGTCTGGAGTGTTTAAATTTTGCAGCCAATTGGGAGATTTTTGGAAAATCATAAATCGTATTGCTTTTGGAATAGTTGTGGGTTTTCTTTAGCTTTGCTCTGGTGACTTGATTTGCTCTCAATTTGCTGACTAATTTGCTCCGCTCGGTAACTTGACTTGCTGATGCAACGAAAGCAAATTTACCTACCGATCGCGATCGCCTAGGCAAAGTTCGCTACAGTCCAAAATTGCACGACACCTAAATTCGAGGTTCGATGGTTACAGAAATTTAGTTACACAATTCGATTCTTCAGTATTTTTTTGCGGGGGATTAATGATGATAGGGCAGAGACGGTTGATGATTTGTGAATTCAGTTCGCAGGCTTATATCTACATAATTAATTACATTTTCTGGCATTCAAGTGAAATCAGAAATCAGCCAGATGTTCAATCGATTAGTGTTTGATATTTGTTTGATTTTCACAGTTCGAATTCCCAGCAATTGAAATATATTTTGGGGGAAGATACAGTCTGAGTTTTCCCCTCTTTTATTTACCACTAAAATATATATAAATATATACTAGAGACTTGTTCTATATATTTTTAAAAAGGATTACTATACTCCTTCATACAATAAAGGAAAATATATATATCTTTGAACATTGCCTGTTTTAATAATATTTCCGTTCCTCATCTACAAATATAATTACATTTTTAATTCTTTTCTTGAAATTTAATTTAACAATTTAATTAATTCACCTAAAAATCACATAATTTTTCTAGTTTTTAATTAATGTCCAACAGAAACCTGACATTTTTTTTTAAGAGACACGCAGCGTGTGCGATAAATGCCTTTGAACATTAATTATAATTGAAACCTTTCAGTGTTTATAATCTAAATGTTTTGTTTTTAGGCCGGAAAACCAATTAAATCATCTAACAGTGGCATGATAGATCAGATTTCTATTTGAAATGCCGCCACACTTGGTGGCGCTGCTGGCTCGTTAATTAAAAAGTACACGCCCCTTGACAACATGCGAAACTTTTGAAGTTATTTTACCGAAAGCAAATGCGTTGCAGTTCAACGAATGTCCTTCACACGGTGAAAAGTAAACCACAGGCACGGCGAGCACAATAAAAACAACCACTACACACACACTCGCTGCGCGGCGGAAGAACAATGGAAAGGACTTTAATAGACGCTTAAATAAATCATACGCCCCGTGAGCCGCGCACATCTCCCCCTCGAGTGATGCGAGTGTGTGTGTGTTGTGTGTTGTGTGTGTAAGAGCTGCGTGACATTGAGCTCTATATAGAGAGTGTATAAACCAGGCAACATTTTTTGCACGTGTTTGCCGCACATTCTCTCGCCCCACTACCCTCGCCCCATTTGTCTAATTGTCTAATTCTAATTTTAAATTGTGTTTTTTAGTTGCTGTTGTTGTTGCAAGCGCCTTGTAGGTTGATTTAATCGTATTTGTTCTCTTTTCCAGCACCAACCCCAACCACAGCCCTCAGGCCATTTATCTAATCAGGGACAGCACACAAATGCTCAAAGTTCGTTTCTGCCTTTTACTTTCAAGACACTTTATTGATTTTCCTTTTGGGAGCGGTGTAAGTGGTTCGCTTTTTATTTTCTTTTGCTGCCTTTCAGGTGTGCAGCAAAGAAACCCTGAGGCCCCCCATCCCCCTTTCACCTGTCCGGGTGTCAAATTCATATTCATATTCACATTCACAATCACGATATGCGAGTCGAGCTCTGGCTTATTCTCCACTTTGATTATTGCATTATCCTGTCCGTCACTAGCTTGTTCAGTGCAAATTAAATTGTCAATTTCGGTAAATGGCCAAAGAGAACGCGATGTGGAACCGACATTGTTTGCAACGTGTTCGACTGGAAACAGATGTCATTAATCCATATTGTACTGCTCTTTCTCTAGGACTTAGCCGGGGCTTAGTTTGCTGCTTCAGACATTAATTATCGGCACTTTAATTGAAACGCTTTCGGTGGGAGCTCAGTGGCAAGATATTACTCATGCTGAGAGTTAAAAATAGGCAGGAAATGTCTCCCCATGCCCTTAGTCAATTACTAATTGTTTTTGGCGGGTATTAAGGGGGGGTTTTGTAATTAATTGATAACTAAGAAAGGGGAAAAACAGCCGGAAAAATGATCAATTTTAAGTTATTTATTTCACCGGTTTCTTATACGTTTGAATAATTTAAACACATTTTGTAAACTGATGAAATTCACGCTAGTTTTAGGTTACTTTTTAAGAAAATATATATCACTTTTGAAATACATCTCATATATTTTACTTTCTTAAGCAACGATTTAATCTTCATTTTTCACGATTTATCTCCCAAGAAATACTCTCAGAACAAGACCATAATTTTGGTCATTACATTCCACCCAGCTCCTTTAATCTTCTACCGCAAATTGCTGCGACCGAAATAGAATTGCACATTAAAAATGATGATGATGATGATGATGGAGGGATGATAAGCAGACAGAGTTCCCGAACGAGTGGCACCTGCTTTTGAAGGGGAGTTTTTTCTTTTTCCGTCCCAGCACTAGACCAGCACTTTCCACGACCTCCTTGGCTCCATCATGGATGCACTCATTGTTGATTGGGTCAGACGGATTTTAATAAATAATTAAATAGTTTCAGGGTGCGTCACAAAGTTGGCTAAAGAGTTGACTTTCCGGTGTCAGGGCGCTGCGTGCCATGTAATGGATTAGAAAATATTCGGGACACCCAAATTAACTTTTGCAAGTTGGAAAGTTACAACAAGTTCTCAAAGTTTTTACACCCGTTGTTGACGCGACGAAACTGTGCGGTATAAATTACTAGAATATTTAAGCCATGGAAACGCGGCCAACACGGTTCACGGGTCGTCCGTTAATGAAGGTGCGATTCGAATATCGTTTCGTTTGGGGCGAAAACTATGAAATTCTTCATTCCAGTCCGGACCGAGGTGTGTTTTTCAGGTATTACTCGTATATAAGGCCACGTCGGTATGTATGTACATATATATATAGTGGGCCACAATGTTTGCGTGCCCATATCGCCGCCTCTTGTTTTGTGGCTGTATTTGTGGTCGGTCGCCTCGTCGGCTGGCCCCCACTTTGTTGTCTGTCCCGCTTTGGTCTGTGCGTTTTTCCCCTTCTAACTGGATTATAAAAATTGATTTTTAATTTTTATGACAATTTCCAACTGACTCACGACGAGAGCCGCTCGTCGTTCGTCGTTTGCTTGGCATTCGCCAAGGAATGTCGGCTATGTATTCATTCCACTGTTATTTGCTCTTCCTTGGCCAACCGAGCCTGCTAGCCAATCCCCGCTTAAACTTGGCATGCCAGTCTGTTTGGCTAACAATGTATGGATAATTTACTATGGGGCGAAATTACAGGACCCAAATCCCAGGGGGACAAGGTCAAGTTCAGTTTGGTTTCTGGTAAAGAAGGTAGTAGGTTCGGGAGGTAACAAAAAGTTCATGAGTTCTATTTAATTGTTTTGTCAATAATAATAAGACAATTCGTAAAATATTTTTACTGACATTGTTATAACTTTAAGAATACCAAATAATAAAATGAATCATAAAAAAAGTACGTCCTTATTCGTAATAAAGTCTCAGATTTTGACTAAACTTAGGAACTTTGGAATTGTTCTTAGAACTTCCTCAAGCTTATCCTGAGATGATTCTTTATCTAACAAAAATTTTAATTAAATTAATTAAATAAAATAAATTTATCTATTCCCTGATTTGTTGTGTTAACAAAATTAACCCTTTAATAATCTTTTTTTCCCCACTGTGCCATGTCCGCCGTTAAAACATGGTGTGTGTGTGGTGTGTTTGCGGCACTTCGTGACACATTAATCATGACCCGCTCAACGACTGTTTACCTTCGCTCTGACCAGCACCAGCCCCGCCTACATACCCACACTTTGAGCCACACCCACACCCAGTTTGGCACACTCCCACTCCGGTTTTCCATTACTCCCAGGACATTGGACTGTATGCAAATATTACAGTTTGTTTGCTTGCGGGTTTGCCTTTGATCGCTCCATATGGAAATTGGAAAACTTTTTACGCGCTGGCCTCGCGTGAAGCCAAAATGAAAATAGAGGAAAAGCGAGCGAGGAGCTATGGAATGAAAATTGGAAATGGAAGCCGTTCGGTCAGTTGTCCTTTTTGGTGCGTGTGTCCTTTAATAAATATATATTATACGGTTTAACTTCTATTTAATGAAAATTTTAGTGGTTAATTTGGGATAGTTATAAAGGAAATTATTGCTTGAAAATTAACATTTATCTGTAAATACTAATGACACTTCAGAATGCTATTAATCTTATACAAAACAAATTAATTCCGATCTAAATGCATAACTTGTTTAATATAAATTAAGACTTGAGCTCAAGCTCTTTCATATATTTATTTATTATTAATTGCATAATATATTTACTCTTCTTTCTACCCTCCGCACATTAATGTTAGTTCCAAGGACGTTCTACTGTATGTTTATGGTATATATTTTTCACTGTCTGTCCGGACGGGCTGGCGCCAACAATCGTAATGGATCCCCGGGCTGGGGGAGTGGGCTAAGGATGGCCCCTCCTGGTCACCGCCCTTTTGAAAGGCTGAAAGTCAACTGCGTCACTGTTTGGGGGGAGGAAAGAGAGCCAGCCAGCCCCATTTTCGCCACTTTCCGGGCTTTGGCCAGGCCCATTTCCAGTGACCTTGCATCATTAACTTAATTGCTCAAACAGTCGTCGTCGTTGGTCCGTCCAATTGCCGGCCTGAATTATTCAGTTGTTCTGCTCGGCCAACTGGCAATTTTGCGTCTTTTCTAATGTCACCACAGGCTCATAGAGCTGGTGCAGCTGGAAATGCCACCCGAACACACACAGTCCAGTTTTCCGCAAAGGCTGGTGAAAATCCCCCCCACGTGCATTCGCTGTGGTCGTTGGCCCGTTCACGTTGTCTCCGCTATATTTTCTTTTTTGAGAAGCGTCACGTGTCACGGGGCTTATTCCCCCGACAATTTTACAAATTTTTCAAAAACAAAACGGTGAGATTCAGATAGAAACCCATGCCCAGCCATTCGAACTTGCGGCCGAACTAATTGGATTGAATAGTTTTCCTGCCACGCTTTTGCAGCAGACATATTTTGTAAATATAGTTCTTATTTTCGAGAATTCATAGAGGGGAAAATTCGGTACAGACTAGCCTTGGTTGCCATACATACCTGCATCGTCTTATCCAGTATGAGATGACAACAATTCCACCCAATATCAAACCTCCTAAGGCACACCAAAAAAGGGTCTGAAAAAGGGGGAAATTTATCAAAAATATTAGAAAAATTTGTTATATTGTAAAGTAGCATTAAAAGAATAAAGTTCTTAATAAATTAAATGCTTTATAATTATAAAATGTGCTTTTATCTTAAAGTTGACAGAGCTTAAATCTCTTTAAAGCTCGTAGTTATGAAGAAATTACTTCCTTTCTATTCCCAAAATTAAATACAACCCAAAAGTAATAAATTATTTGTTATCAGCTGACCTTTTAATAATCGTTTCTCATCGCAAGGTACAAAGGTCTTTGCCCCTACCTTTCCTTAAGCAAAAGTTCACTGAGCAACTTGACATCTTCGTTGGCCTCTTTTTCAGCCAAGTTAAAGGTTCATTAGATGGTTGCTGGCCAACTTTTCAATCAGCTTTCCCCATGGACAAGGCCACGCCCGCTTGGACTTTTTAATCAAATTGTGCATTTGCTGTTTTCACGCTTCGCGGCAAAGGAGGTTACAAATCATTTGCGACGGGAATCTTTTCAATTTTATGGGCAGACGGACAAGTCAGACCCAGATTCGGAATCAGATCCGGAGGCGGATCATCAATTTTGCAGCCAGAAATGTCAATTGCAGTTGGCATTTCGGGTCAGAGACGAGGCCAAAGAATGTCAATCCGGAGACAAGGCGATAGAAATCAGATTCCTCGTGTGGGAATCTGTCGATTCATTGCGGTGAAGAGAGAGGGGGCACCACGAATGATTTATTGACTATATGTCTGGGATGGGTCATGAAATATGCATCAGCAGGAATCCAGCGGATGGAAGAGATAGATGCTGAGGCGACAAGACATCTTTATCTAAGTTGGTCAATTAAATGAATTGCTTTCGGGTTAAGCCTTAACTCTTTCAGTTGAAATTGTCATAAAATGCTTTTTGAAGAGATTAAACTGAGATAAAGCTGATGAAGTATTTTAAAACATAATTATTTATATATATTTCTGGGTAAGATTATGCTTAGCTGCTCAATTAAATAAATTGCCATCGAACTTGGCTTTAACCCCTTACTATTTAGTCTTGAAAGAAGGATGCCTGTAGGCCCACAATCTTCGACAATTGTGTCATTTTCCGAACAATTTTGGAGCAATAAAATTCTATTGCCAGGACACACACTCAACAGCAGCCATTGTCTCTGGCTCTTGGGCTCATCCTGCCTCTCTCTCCGATGGAACTTCCTGCCCGCCTGGCATCCTGCCAGTTTTAGAGACAATGCCACATCACAACCATTTTCGAGCACTTTTCCCGGCTCCACTATGTTCATTTTGGCAACGACTTTGACTTTTTGGCCTAACATTTTTATGCCCCGATAATTGCAACCGCAAGGAGTTGTCAAGTTGTGGAAATTATAATAAAATACTAGAGAGTTCAAGGTCGAAGCTGAAAGTTATAGATACTCACAATCCAGTAGTGCGTTTCAGTATGTCTGCTTGGATTCAATTGCATCGCACGTTCCTTTCATCTAAGAGCACGTCACAGTTGGTTTGCTGCAAAGTAGAAACAAGAGACTGAGTTGAATTAAGGCGGAAGATGAGACTAACAAAGTATCGGCTTGGCAAGTTTCTGCAGAACTCTGAGCGGAAATATTGTTTGCATACTCGTAGCTCAAAGTTTATCCAGCTCGAAGTTAGTTGCAAAATGGGATTAGATTACAGAAGACGTTAAGATGTAGATGCACAAAGGGAAATACCTAATGGATTGATTTTCTAATAAATCTATTTATGTTTTTGGTTTAGATTAGTTTAAGATAGGCAGAGATGCAAATAATGTATTTAATATTTAATGTTTCTACTTCCTAATAAGATAACTATATAATTTCTTCAGGTGCTGCTGAAACAAGTTGGAAAAGAAAACTCTCTGAAATCTTACTGACTACTTCTGCCTGTTTTGATTAGGCTCACATCCTCGTTGCCTGATAATCGGCCATTTCCCAAAGTTCTGTTCCTGTTCCTGTAATTACACATTTATTGATTTGTTCTTGGCCCGAATATAATTGCCAAAATAGCCAACAATGACGCCCACCCGTTGATTAAGTGAGCTCAGCTGAGCCAACAGCGAACGCGATTAGCTCAGCTCATCGAATTTTAAGGGTACTTTGTTCAGATTTGAGCAGGATTGCGGGTTGCTGCGATGCTGGGCATTCGTGGGCGGATGTCCTGGCAAAGTTTCCACCCGAGATTCGGAGCCCATTGCGTTTGATTTACGAGGACTTGTTCAATGGAGCGTTCTCAATGTCTTAGTGGACGACGCCGCCGTGCCGCCTTCGCAATTATCGTCCATGGAGGGTCCGAAAATATGAAGAGCGAAAGGAAGACATCTTTGGCTTAAATGCTTTTGCTTACTTTTGGCATTTCCGCAGGACGTAGGGAAATGGCAAATGGCAAACTGTTGATTTCTCCGCGTTCTCCTTCCCTGGAGAATTGTCAGTCAGTCATGTTCCACGGCCACGCGTCTGAACTTTGAACTTTTCGGGAAAAACAAATGTTGGCTCCAAGTACACTTTTATGGGCATATGGCACACTGTTTGACATTAATTTATGTAGGAAAAGTGTAGGAGTGAGGTAAGGTTGCCTTATACTACATTTTTACCAAGAAACTTTTAAGAAAAACTGAAAATAAATACTTGGAACATCAGGCCAAAGTCTTCACTTTATTCTAACTGATTCAAATTGACTTAAAAAACCTGCTGTGGCTCCTAATTTATGCAAAAACTTTTGGAATTTACAATATATTTTTAAGAGAAGTACAGGTAAAAGATTTGTTAAGGTTTTAGGTAGTAAAATACAGGTCTTATTATTTTCTCGAAGCCTAACTAAAGTTATTTTAATATTGCAGAAATTCTTTTTAAAACTATAATCTTTGACCAAAGTTAAGTTTTTACATTTATTTTGGCAACTCTTTGACATTTATTTGTTTACGCAAATTCTAGTCGAAATAAATGGTGGAAATATAAAAACTTTTTCACAAATTTTGCCAAGAAACTTTTGACCTAAAACTTTAAAAGAAAACTTACAACACAAAACACACAAAATTCTTCCTATTTAAACTTACCTAAATTGTACAAATATTTATAGGGTTACAACTTAAAACCTAAAGATATAACTATAAACAAGGTCGCTTTCGATCCAATATTGATCTTGAGATATATATCTCCCCATTCCACTCAATAACTCCATTTCACTTGACCTGATTTACCGATTCTGTATATTTCCTGTACGAAAAAAATATGCAAATTCCCCCAACTGACTCTTGAAGTGTAATCAATGTTTTCTCCTTTTTTTTCCCCGTATTTTCTCTGCAAGGCTCTGGTGGCGTTGAATTTGCATAGTGGCACTTGCGTGCATTGCATAAATGGATTTTCCACTCTCCAAAAACCCGAAAACGGCAAAATTATGCAGAAATAGTAAAAGAAATGTAGTTTAAGAGGCAAACCGACTGAAGGGAGCATTGATTTTCAAGTGTAATGCGTACAAATGTTCAAATGGAGGCCATTCCTGTTTGAAATTGATAAAGAGAAAAGCCGATTTGAGTTGGATTGCAATTGGTTTATAGGTGATAAGGTTTAATGGGAGAAATCAGAAGGTAAAATGGGTAAAATAAGGGAGATACATAGAAGACTGAGTGAGGTTCTAAGATTTATTTATATATTCAAAGAAAAATTTAATTTTTTTAGGCTTCCGCAAATTTCGTTAAGCCTGCATTTTCATTTCAATAAAACGAAATTAGCAATTAGAAATCCAGTAGCCGCAAATCAGGTAATCAGGCTTGATGACAAACGATCAACGACTGCAGTCCTTGCCAACACATTTGCCTGTTATTCCCCAGGCTCTGATGTCGTTTTTATGCCACACATGAATGCTGTCAACGTCCCATCAACAAACACATCGTCAAACACAGTGGCAACTCTCCCCCGGAATCCGGAATCCAAATGTGTTGGCATATGTTATGAAATTAACGAGTTTACTTTATGCGGGCGGCATTATAAACAGGCAAACAAAAATGGCCTAATAAAATTGTCAATAATGCGACAGCCACAAACACTCACACACACACGAAGCGGAAATCAAATAAGGGCATTGGGTATGGAAATCGCTTGGCTTCGGGGTAATGGCTGATGACAAGGACATTACTCATACGCAACGTGTGCACGCTTCGCGTGGAAATCAACTGCAGCTGACCAAAAATCAGTGTCACTTTCAGCGGGTTCATTTATCATCGCTTTCGCCTTGGTAGCAGACAGGACAGGAATAGGGCTGGAGGTCCTAGGTCCTCGGGCAGCTGTCATGTTGAGCCAGTCAACGTGATTTGTCTCGACGCCAGTCAAATCAACTTTTTACCATCGAGAGGGGTTACTTTTGGGGAGCTAACACTAAGGGAAAAATGCTGGTGAAATTCTGTTTAAATTATTCTTGTAAAAAGTTAACATCCTGATTAAAATAATTTAATTAATATATTTTAAATATCTCATCCAATTGTTTTAAAATCTACAAAATATCCTAAGTTTCTTTTATGAAATTTTCTCCTTGTGCATCGGAAAACCGCACCCATTTCTCAAGGGGTAAAAGTGCCAAGTGAAAACTTTCAAGGCCCCACACTCTCAGCTCCTCGCTGTTGCGTGTAAACTCATAATTTGGCGGCACGGCGAAAGTTTCGCTTAGAAATTCGTTGTCGCTCAATTTGATGCGTGCAGAAATGGGCGTTGAGCGTGGGGCGTGTCAGGCCATGCTGCGAGTATCACGATTATCGCTTGCGAAAACATTAATTAGAAGGTCATTGGGCGAGCAGCGAGAACTGTTGGTTAATAATATTAATTAAGCCATTACGTTCTACTTCCAGTTTTGTTTTCTCGCTGAGTGTCAATGGAACGGTATTACGAAACGTAATTAGTACAAAATATAATGTGACTCGAGAGGAAGTTGGTAGTTTTCGGTGCGGGTAATTAAGGGCACTTAGTCTTAAGGATGTATATTAGTTGAATTTGTTCGGGGTTTTTCTGAACTAAAGTGCTTCCTGTGCTCGATTTTTAGTTTTTAGGAAACATGCAAGATTTTGTTTAGAGTCAAGCGGTTTTTTTAAAGACCATAAATTTTATTTAATTTCGGTTTTCTAGAAGAAGCACTCTCAAGAGCTCTTTTATTGATCTTACTTGTACCGTTTTTTCGCACAATTTAACTTAGATATCAAATTCCCCCCAAAATAATCTTCGTGGCACTTCGTTGAACGTTTAGTTGCAGCTCAGATGGTGTGTGAAATGCTTTTCTCGCATTTAGTTCTCTCGCATTAGCCATTTCTTACGGCTCATCTCTCGCATTCTCCCATTTCCGCAGATCGAGCGAACGGCAATGGCCATGGTAATGGCCAAGAAAAGCGACCAAGCGGCAGGCAGGAAAAACAAATGCCTCGCATCGCGGGGAAACTAGATAATGTGGCAAGCAAATAAATAAACAAAATCGGCCTGTGAGCCATCGCCATATAGTATAGCATACTATTCCCCGTCAGTTCCGCACAACTCGGCGTGGAAAATGGACGCCGGCTATTCGCCCCGAAAAGTACGTGTGAATTTTCCCAGAATTTATCTACGAATCTTTGTGTGCGAGAGTTCATCTGCGGGAGTGTGTCCTATGAGTTGGCGAAATTAAATTCCACAGAAACGTAATTAAAGAGAGTGAAACTTGAGCGAATTGCAATGCAATCAAACGCGAATTCAAATCAATAAAATTGATTGCAGGCCAGAAAAGCAAGAGGAAGAGCGGAAAATAAAAGAAAAGCCAGGAAAATGCGAGTGGGGAGGCAGAAAGCTTTTGCTTTTGCACAACAAGAAAATTTAAATGTTATTTTGTTTTGTAATAAATTGTTAATTTAATCAAAAATATGCAAACAATAATTAAGTAACTTTAAATATGAATTAGAGACGACTATTAAGTACTGCTTTTGTGGTTTAATCTGATTTTAATGGTTAATTCTTTTAAGACTTAAAGTTCTTTTAACTATGTAATAATTTGGCAAGCACTTAAAACATTTATAACTTAATGGCTACTTAATTTTATTATAACATAAATTTTTAAATATTTTTTTAAGTGTTAAACTTTAAGCAGGTGGCTGGCACCACAAAATTGACCGTACCTCGGGCTTGAAATGCGTTTTTAATGTTCCAGCTACGCGGTAATGACAAAGAGTCACCATCTGCGTACAGGCCGGACTCCATGGCCATGTTTGGTCACCTCCAACTCCGCCTCGCTTCGTTCCAACTTTCACCTTTCACCTCCTCCTCCCCGCCCACGAAACCGGATGTAATAAAAGCGAACGAAGACGGACATGCAACGGAAGTGCAGAAACAGCGCCACCCAGTGCCCTCGCCCGAATCGGATGCCTCGTAAATTCGGATGGTTTCTGTTATTTACGGTCCGTTTGATTGCACAACAATGTGTTTATGTGGAAGGTGACATTTGTAATTGCCAAGGAGCCCGAGGAAGCCGAGGAAGCAAGTCAAGTCCGACGACAGTCGAACAGAGCCATAAAAAAACGGCGACGACATTGGCTAAAACTGCACAGGTGGAGGTTGCTTTTCAAGGGACTAACCATAAATTGCGATTTCTATCTAACAAAATAAGGATTTTTTTAAATGTGATTTGGACAGGGTTAAAGGTCACTTGGGTTCCTGTCGAAGGAATGTTAAATAAAATACTGAAAGCTTCAAAATATTATGTAGTTTTTAAATGAAAACTTTAAAACGAAAACCAAATATTTCTATATATTTCTCTAGAAATATATTGAATTATACGCTTAACAAGTAATAAGAAATTCCTTGAATTTAATTTATGCTTTTAAAGTCATGTCAATGTTTTTATGACATTCGATTATTCTGAGAAAAATAAATCATAATATTATATACAGCAATTTCAAATTTGACACGATAATTCCATTTTATTTTCAGTTCATAACCAAATTTATTAGAATTATTTATTTCCATTGTCCGGTGTGTTATCTCGCTGTGCTGCTGGCCTTAAATAAATATTATTCATATGCGAAAATCGTCAGCCGCAGGCGTCGAATGTGGAAAGCGAAACCGAGCAAACAAAAGTGTTGATCGAATTTATTTTTATTAAAATGTCATCCCAGCAGACACCGCCTTACAGGCCCTCGAACAAAAAAACCCCAAAATCCCCAAACAATCGGGACAGTGAATGTGAATCCTGGCAGTTGCCTGTTGGCTGCCATGTCCTTGTTGGCGCTCTGTTTGTTTTCCTCACGCCGCCGCCACCGTCTGCGTTTGCTCCTTCGGTAATTTTTTTTCCTTGGTTTTTTTACCAAGGAAAATTGAATTCAGCAGAAATCTCTTTGAGTTGCTCACACGTTTTTATTATTTTATGGGACAAACAGAAAGCCCTATCCCCTCGGAGAAGGCTTCTCTCGTCGCCACGCCTTGCCTTCTGTGTTCGCTGTTATTTTCTGTCAAAATTGAAAAGTTTTGGCGGAAGCGTCGGCTGCGACGTAAAAAGTAAGAAATAAGTTTATAGTGCCAAGAAGGATTTCTGCGATTTGTGGCTCTGTTTGCTTTGGAAAATGTTTTCACCACTCCGATTTGCATGCAAATATTGTCCAAGGACATCTGTTTGGCCGCCTCCCTTCCTGCCGCAGAAACATTCCAGCCCTGACACACATTTTTGGCCAAGAAAGAACGGAAGTGCCACCAAAATGCGGCTGAAACACTTTCGGTTCCAGTTTCGGTTTCGCTTCGCAGCCGGTAAAGAGATTAATTAACCAATTCCGGCTGCCAGTCGGCACATTTCCTCTTCTCTCTCGCAGTTAATTAGCGCATACTCGAGAGGGGGGGGCGGGAAATGGGTGTCATTTCCCAGGGAAATCATCGCACTAAGTGCTGACGTCATTGACATATGCCCCAAGTCCCCAAAGATGGCGAAAGGGAGCCCGGCCACCAGACAATGCCTCAATTAATCCCCATAATGGTCGAAAACCGCAGCGAACAGCGAACCAACTTTGATCATTCGGCCGACAACGTCAGTCCTTCCAGTCAGCCAGTGAAAAGATGTTGACAGTTGTCAGTGTCCTTTGTTTTCGCGGCAATCCGCCGAACAAATTGCTCCGGAACACTGCGGAGAATTATGACTGGCAATGGGATAATTGTTAGCTGCTGCGAACCGCTGACTGATGATATGCAAATGGGCTTGAATCAACGTCTGAGCTGGCATAAATCAACACGCGGATTTCGAGATTGACCCGAAAGATGAAGGCTATAAACAGATATGACACAAGGATTTAAATGAATTCTGTGGGAATTAAACGGAAAATATATTTAAAATTTCACAGACTAAAATAAGTCTCAATCTCAAATTCAATTCTAAATATTTCTACGTTTCCCTAACCAAAATAATCTCTTATATTTACTCGTAAAATTCTATAATTCTTGGCATTGAAACTATTGCTTGTCTGTTTGTTTTTACGATCTATAATTTATGTTTGCCTTACCAATTTCGTATTCATTGATAACCAAGTTCACGTAGCTTAAATCAGCCATTAAATTAATAGTCAATAAAAACTTGTAAATCTGATTCAGCCAATTTTAAGTCCTGTGACCCACATTAAAGCCGAGTTACCACGTGCAACCAGTTCACTTTACTGCCGCACACATTTATAATCCCTTAAATAGCTGGCAGGAAGCAGGGAAACTTTACAGATTGCCTTGCGGATAGACCACAATTATGAGGCCTTAATGCCCTGAACTACTGTTAACTACTTAGCACTGTTTGTTGTTAGTTAATTACTCCTGCTGGGCGCAAGTGTTGTCAATTACTTTGATTGACATCTGATTAAAATCTATTCATGTATTATGCATTCAATTTGTGGTGGGATAAGCGCTCCAAGTCCTGTGCATAAATCGCTACACAATGGTCACACGTGCAGTGTGTTTATCCCCCACTTATGGCAGTAGGCACTGAGAGAAATAGATAAAACCAACTGGGTTGTGCCAAAAGAAATGTAATTAAAACGATTTTATAAACAAAAAATATATATTAATTAAGTTTCTAATATTTTAAGGTCTTTAATATTACTTAACTCTAACTGAATTTATTTTTTATTTTATTTTTATTTATTTTTTCCCAAGTGCAAGTGATTTGCGTGCCTGAAACGTATCCAATTAATAAGGAGACCAGCCAGGCGCACACACGCAGATACACCACGTCTGTGCATAAATGATTAATGATTGGTCCTGGCTCTGTCCTTTCTATTGGCAAACGATGCGCAAAGGACCGTTTACGGCGGACGCCCTGGACAGCAAGTCCACGCTGCTTTTGCATAATTAAATTACCCTCGATTTTCCCGGACATTTTCCCCCACATTACTCTTTGTCTAGCCGCGGTGGCTGTCACTCAGTTTGGTCGCTTTCCTTGTCCACAGGAATTATCCTGACCGCTGGTACTTGGTCCCTTTTTTTGACTGCGGCTTTCCTTTTTTTTTCTCTCTCCTGCCAGGCTATCACTTTTCAATAACAGCAACTTAGTGGCTATTTGAGATTCCGCAATGACTCAATGAAGGCAAGTCGGTTTATCTTCGATGCTGAAATGCTAAGTCAACTGTGTGGCAAAGTCCTGGGAGAGTGCGTCACTCGATCCCATCGGAAATCGGCTGTTGCTGCCACTGTTTATATAGTCTCAGCTGGCTGGCTGAGTCAACTTCTCATTCGCAATCGATTAAACAGTTGAGCTCTTGCATACGAAATGTATCTTAGAGTGCCAGAGAGCTTTAATTAAAGCACTAACGGAGAGAAGCGCTCAAATTGGACACTTTTCGTTGGATATTTGTCGAGAACACCTGCTAATCCAATGCAATGCAGTTCGGGGCCAATTCCGGTCCCCTTTCGCTCCGTTAGTTCGAGGATTATGCAAATGGATGTCCTCTCTCTCGTTGACTTGAGCCGTCCCCAAGCTGTGTTCCAGTTTCCATTATCTCTGCTGGATAAGTAATTATGCCAGAAATTACAATAAACTTGCATTTGCACACAAATTCATTTGCATACGCCCCTCTGGGAGGTCTTTGGTCATAACATGCGACCACAATTTGACATTTTGCTTATTGGGACAGCAGTGTGTGGCGACCCTTGGAACACTGCGGAATATGGTTTTCTAACTCGAGAATAACCTGAGATTCTGTGAGTAGAAGAACAAACTATTTATCTATAGTAATCCTTAATTTTTTGCTGTGCATGTGGGTGTGACCTGAATACTCCTAGAGGTGGGTGTGGTCTCGTCCTGGTGCATGCTAAACTGCGGTTTGCGGTCACCGGGGTTCACTCGGTGATAGGCCCCTTTGGCATCGGCTTTGTGTGTGATATATCCAGTTTCCTTTGTCGGCCTTTATGTCCTGCCTTTATGATTCCATTGAAAACTGACTTCAATCCCACCCAAAAGAGTGGAGTGTCCCTGAACTGTTGGCCATTTTAATTATGATTGCCAGCGTGCGAATCCCAGTTAAGCCGAAAACGAACGACAAACGATGATTGACCAAAGGAGGTTAAGCAGGCAGGAAGGAGAATGGAGCACGAGGACTAGCCAAAGAGGACACCGCAAGAGCCATTTGAGTCCATTAGCTGTTAAGCCAATGACAGGACAACATGGCCAGGACCAACAAAAGCAACAGCGGCCGCCGCACATCGTAATAATGTCGTCAAAATGCGGCTCACCTGCTAAACTCAGCTGTTGCCACGAAACGCTACACGCAGAGAAATCAGTGTAAGAAGAATATAGAGAAGTGTGTGGATAATATTCTGAAAGCGAAAAAGTTTGTTACTGGATCTTATAACTTTGCTAAACTTTATTTACTAGCAAAAAGTTGTTCTAATTAATCATAGCTGTTCATTACAGTTGATATATGTGCTGCTTGGTAGAAGATCCTGCACATCCTGTGTGTACCTTATTCCACCCACCCATCGAGACCAGCCTGAAAAGTTGCCACCTGCAGCGGCAACTGTTGAAAGCTCCATGCTGAGGTTTCTGTTTGTTTCACTCCTCTTCCCTTCGTTGTTTTTGGTTTTTTCTTTTTTTTGCGGATAAAGTAGGACAAAAGAGGACTCTCACCCCGAGTAATGAATAAATGAAACTGTCCCCGTGCAACAGCGAACCGGAGCGGACCGGACCGGAAATGCGCATTTCAAATGCGAGCGCCATGTTTCATTTTGCAATTAAACGAGTGTGTTTCGTATTTATGTATGCAGGTTTGTGCTGTTTGCAATTAGTCGCAATTGGCAGCAAATTTGTGCCATTTACCTGACATAACCGCTTCGGTCTCGCTTTTTTGTATTTAGGGTCTGGCAATGCGAGGCGGAAATATGATTTGTGTGTTCAGTTTCGAGCAGCGGAAACGGAAGTTGCTCGCATGTCGAACCAATATCCACACACAAACACACTTACACTAGCCCTGCGAGAAGGATTACCCTGTGGGTGTGTGTGTGTGTATATGTGGTCAGGCCGTACAATTAAATAAATAAACATATGTGCGCACACAATTATTTATACTCTTAATTGTTTGCCTCGCTCGTTTGTTATGCAAATTGATTGTTAATTGAATTCGTAATTGTTCATTCGAGGGAATATTATGGGGAAGAATAGCTGAACAGTTAAATTCCCTGCACATTAATTAATTCGATCGAATTAAATAGCAAGAATTCAGTTAAAAAGTGGCCACTTAGTGGGGTTTTATATTAAGGAAACTAGCAGAGAGAGTTGCCTACTTTTGAGGCTCGTTTAAAGTTTAGTTTAAAGTTGCCTCCCTTCCAAAACAAAGCTCACTGAAAAACTTTCTAATTAGTTTTCCTGGAAAAGGGATGCAAATGAGCACTCGCCTCACAGTTTTCACTGACGCTGCACATTCGCAACGATTTCAGGTTCACATAAATTAGAATTATATTGCCGTGTGCTGTCAATGAGTTGACACAGGGAACATTTGCATATTCCACGATTTACGACGGAAGGGGGCTTGCCTTGAGGTCATAATAACTTACCCAAGGGGCGGCCCTGGGGGAGAGCTGTCATATCGATGAGAGCACACATGATGGGTTCCATTCCCTATAATGCAAGTACCGAGGGGAGCAACCTTAAGTGTAGATAGTAAAATCAACTCCATAAAATATAGTTTACTATCGATAAACATAAGGGGATAGAGATAGTACCTAGAAAGAGAGGTTGTGCTCTAGATTTTTGCCAATATATATAAGCCTTGAAAATAAATATATATTCTCTGAAACTTATTTAAACCTAATCAATATATTAATGATATAAAGAAAAGTAGGAATATAATTAGATCTTAAAGTGCAAAACCTCCCTTCAAAGAAAAAGAGTATTCACCAGCTGCTCTCTGCTTTCCATCCAGAATTTTCCTTTACCCTCTTCTTGAGTTTTCCGCTGCTTGTCAAAGTCATTTACCATCACAAGGCTGCCTCCATTTTCCTCACTTGCCAGCGCCTCCTGGCTTTAACAAGCGCCTCGCGAGTGAAATTCGATGCGCTAAATAAACGTTATTTAAGTTAATTTTATTGCTGGCATTTGTAAAATGTCAGGCCCCGCCCCTCGATAAGAAAATATATTTCCTCGAGCCTGACTTTCGTGAGGGGGTGTTGTCTTTGATTTCAATTTTCTTATCGCAGATCATGTGTTATTGTCAACAATTGGGGCCACTTTTTCTTCGTTTTCTTTTTCTTTTTTTTTTGGGGTAGTCAAAGGTCAAACCCTGACCTTTTCGCAGGCCTGCCCATAAATATTATGACTGCCCGAGTCGATAATCTCTTCAAAGTTTTCAGGCTCTGGCCGGACTTTTAATGAATGCCAGAGAAGCACATAAACAAAATTTCGAGAGCCACGCCCACCCACAAAAGGCGCCTCGCAAAAACACACAAAATCCAACACATACTAGCGAACACGCATGGGCGAGAGGCCGACGCGAATGTGAATGCGAAGGGAAAATGTGGCCAACTTTGACCTTTTTCGAAAAGTGAAATAAACAAACAAATTGAAAGCAACACACAAAACAAGCCCAGCGCCCAAAATGGGGGCGTTGTGAGCGACGGGGCGTGGCCAACAACATGGCAGGATGGACTAATTCCCTGGCTCTCCAAAAAAAAGGGCCTCAAAATAAACATTTCGGAAGGAAGGAATACTACGCATAAATCAGCGCAGACAATATTTGGGATATATTGTCGATACAGATGCTCGAATGGGGCATACAGGGGGGTTAAGCGTCGCCAGGAGCGGGTTAAGATGGTCCATTTTCATGAGTAATGGGCGTCCTGTCAAATCAAACGCTCGGGAATCAAGACAAGGCAACTTCTCTGATTCCCTGACGATATGGAAAGGGAGTATTTTTTCCTTCCTCCGAACGCCCCCGCTCCAATTTCCATGAGCTCAGATTTCTATTTTTGGACGCACTGCCTAGGAAATCTCAGCACCGTACACGACCTTTGTTGTCTTTGTCAAAACAAAAGGGAAATATTTTGCTGTAAATATTACGCATACGCAGCGATTGCCGCTCGAGCAGAGGCGTTTGCATAATTAGCATAAATTTCGGAAATATGGTAGGCGACACTTGGGCGCACTTAAATGTTATCTCCGCCCGTAAAAGTATCGATCCGTCGGAGCGATCAAAATTAACATGAGAATCAAATCAGCAAATGAGAAAAGCCAGCGAAAGTCGGCGAAGGCAATCGAATAAAAATGTTTGCACAAACACAATAAACTAGGAAGCAAAAACGAAAAACGAGAACAAAAAACACTCACAAGACAAATCGCTTTGTGTTGGGTTAACTAAGGGAATCGGCATGCACTGAAGAAAGCAGGATAAGGGAGCGAAAGGTAAACGGGAAGACTTTAAGGCCTAAAGGATATCCTTATAGGTCAAACAAATTGAATTTCCTTTCACTGCCGCCTACAATTTTTTGTATCTTGTTTTTATTTTTTCCATCTTACGGTGTGAGGAAGTTAGGTGTCTTAAAGGGCAGTGACATTTATCAATGTTACTTTATTTATTTGCAAAATTAAATACTTAGAAATTAAAGTATTATTTTCTTAATGAGAATTTTTTTACTAACAATAATTCTTTACTAATACAAGCTTAACTGTACAGATTTCCCCCTTTTTTCTCCAGTGTTAAAAAAGTGTAAAGAAAAAGGCAAGTGTCTATTTTGGGGCATTCAAGCTTCCTTTTCTTTGGTTTAGTGTTGTCGCCCTTTGGGCAAATGCATAAAATGGTGAGGAGGAGCAAGCATTAGCTGTCTGCCGGCTCGGTTTTTGCCAACTTCCAAATGGTTTACGGCTATAATCCGGCCATAAACTGAGTAATGTACCGCTAAGGCAAAAGGCCTCCTCTCGGACTGGTGATGGTCCTTCTGCCTTTGCAGATGTCCTTCGGCGCAATGCATTCCAATTGAGATTGTGAGCGCACCGAAAAGGCATTCAGAGCTAGCCAAGCGCGTTCCTTAAGGGTTCCGTTCAATGGATGAATAAGGATAATGGGTAGCAGGACTACTGCACTGACGATTGCCTTTTAACTGTCTCATTAGGGACAATTCCTGCAATTACCAAAAGGGTAAATGGGCGAGGATCTAGCCAAGCATAGACCATTGACTGTTCGCTTTTGTCAGACGGGGCGTATGCGTAATATGCGCTCATAATCATTCCCGCATGCAATCTGGATGCTGTGCGAACGAGAAATTTACTCTGAATTGCTGGCAAATTGCAATCGGAATTGAGCCAAAGTTGTGGAAAGCTCTTACAAAAAGTTGTTGAACTCTCAGGCGGGTGGAGAGGGTTTTAGCTCTCTGGTGGAAATCAACAAAGGAACCAAGGAAAAGTCTTGCATCTGTCTTGGGAAAAATCCATTAAAGTTTTTGAGAATTTAAGAATTCTTTTTAAGCTTCCTTCTATGTTTAGTTTATATTTTAGTTTAACTAAGTTTTTGGTAGTTTTTTGCATTGATATTTAATGGGGTTTCGGTGTTAGAAAAGTGATTAATTTACATGAACTATAATATTGAAATCTTAAGATCTTATAAATCTTTGTCACTTGATTTTTATTGAGTAATTAAGTATGATCTCAAGTGATCTTAAAACTTAAAATTAATCCTTTTTTAATTATTCAATCTTAAGATAATTTACGACTTTCGTTTAACATTTGCAATAACTATTAATAAAGATACACTTCTACTTTTTTATAAAATAAAATTTAAGTTGTCTTAATCTTCTAAGGATAATTAGATTGGAAGAATAGGTTTCGTCAGTATTCATTTGGAGTAAACTCCACTTGGAAAATTCTCTAAATTCTTAATTACTTTCGGTTTAGGAAAATCCATTGTGGTTGCCGAATAATTGCATTTAAAGCCCTTCACTTCCAAATAGGTCATAAAGGGCCCAGGACCACCTTTCCTTCGGCATTTAACCGAGGAGTCACGGCACTCACCTGTAACCAGGAAGAGGTGAGCAGAGCTTTGAGCTGATTCTGTGGAAATCTTCGGCGTTTGCTTCTTTTCTTTCGATTCCAACGATTGGGGGACCTATTGATGGTCTTTAATCTGGGATTCGGTTAATTGACAGGCGGCCGCTGCAATCTGCACTCGCGATTGAATCTCTAAAATCCGGATGTGTCCCACAGATGTGAAAGTATCTTGAGGATGCAGTGCGTTGCGGTGCGGTCAGATGCGATGCTCTCACGCGACTGAATGGGTTTCGGCGTCGTCTCTGGTGTTTGGTGTCCCGAGCTCCGAATGTTTGCCGTTCGGGCCTTTCGGTGTCCGTCGGCTCTCAGTGTTCTCACTGCTCGTCGTTGTTTTTGTCGCTCCTGGAGGGCAAACAATTTCTGTTTTTGTGGGACAAGCAGCAGCAACAACAACAGCAAACGCAACTGAATCAAAATAAATGCCTTAAATAATTTATGGCATTTTAAATGCCAGCCGAATGCGAGCCGAAAATGTAATCAAATTGACTGGAATTTGTTCCCCAATTTTTCTGATTTTCTATACTTTTTGATTTTGCTTTAACTGAAATTTATATATATTTTTTGTAAAATTTTAAAACCGAATTTCACTGTTAACTTCGCGGCACGCGAGAGTCTCACGAGAGAGAGAGAATCACACTGAGAAGCAGGACGTCCACTCCGCTGGCTGACTCGAACTGGATTGAAAAGTTGCCAGCCGCTAGCCGCCATCAAGAAAAGTGAGCGGAAAACTCGCACTCGCAGAGAGCGAGTGTATCTATAAGATTCCATTCCGAGCATTTCCATTGACACCCTTTTTGCCCATCTCACTGGCCAACTCGCTCTCGCTGGCAGTCTCTCTCTCTGGACTCCTCCAGCTGATTCCCTTTTCCAGTCAACGCGAGTCCCATCAGTTTAGGACTAGGTCTTCTATATCTCAGTCATTAGCCAGTCAGCTGTTGGATTTATATATTTCTGGGAGAATAAATATCTTTTTTTCTGCTAGCTTAATTAATTTGAATTTTTTATAGTATTATTATTAATATAAAAATTATTAAATGGATGACATTCTCCTAAAATATTTGAGGTGTCTTTTCCTTGAAAACCTTCTCTGACATTTTTAAATCTATTATTTTTTCATATATTATTTCTTTTATAAAAGAGGTAATAACTATGAGGTTTTTTTATATTTCTGCATATACTTAATCTTTTAAATTTATTAATTAATCTGTTTTAATTTTTCGCTATCATATAGTGTAGACAGTCCCTCGATAAGTTATAGTCTTATCTCTTGAAAAGTTTTTTTGGGGACAGCAGCTTTCTCTTCCAGTCCCAAAGCTCAGCCGCACGGAGAGACAGAGAGACATGACAGCTTTCCTCCAGCGAAGCGGCTACTTGGAGCTTTTACTCAACTCACTCGATAGCATTGAAAAGGCGCTGCTTTGTTGGCCACATCTGCTCGCGTTTCATTGATGCCCAAATATAGGTCAACGATGTGTTCGAGGGGCTGCACCAGCCAGCGGGGGGTGTGAGTGGGTGTGAGTGCCGAACGATGGTGTTGTATATATCGCCAAGTGAATTATCAAAGTCAGCGAAAGAGTGCAGCGCTATCTGAGGAACATGGCAAACATTGTAAATTGTTCGCCTGACGATGATTGCTTGGGTTCACCTCGCAGCTAGCATCTCGCATCTCACATCTCACAACTCACAACTCGTAACAAATTGCTCGACATTGCGCATACGCCGCGTTATCGGCGTGGAATTTATGACGGCACACTCGCTTGCCGTCCATGTCCACGTCCATGTCCGTGTCCGTGTCCTTTGGCTGCCGCCGCCGACTTTAATGGAATTTTTATGCGCCGCCAGCAGTCGGCAAAGCGCCATAGGAAAGTGAAAAGTCTTTGCTGTCATCTTGCGCCGTTTCCTTTTGCCATTTTCTTTGCAGAGAAAAAAAAATATTTGATAATGCAATTTTTCTTTAAAAATAATTTTGTAGAAGAAATAGTCCTGCAAAATAAGACTTAAATAATCAGTCTTAAATATGAAAGTGTGTAATTGAATTTATGTTAATTTTTCACTAATTGTTTGCTCCCTTTTTCAAAGAGCTATTAAACAGAATAAAGTATTTTAAGGGATTTTACTCGAAATATCAATATATATATTTTATTTCTCCCCATGTATTATTTCCTTTCCTTTTGTCGTCCGAAATTGGGTCAAAAGCTGAGCTACCCAGCTGCTGAGATGACCCGGCTCGTTCCCCGCTAACCGCACTCGTAGAATAATCCTAATTGCGCTTTTTGTACGCGACTTTTGCCAAGCTTTTCGCTCGGGTTCGTTGCATTCCGCCAAGGACTCGCCCAGCTAGGGGGAGCAGCAGCAGCAGCAGGACTTGGGGGGCAATGGGAATTAATACGTGCAGCTGGCGGGATTGGCAGCAACATCGTTCTCCACTCGGGGAAAGTCACACCCCAGATGCCGCAGATACCCAGCCGCGTTTCCATCGGCACGTGCCATTTCTGCGTCCCCCCGGGGCACCTGAAATTTATTACAGCCACTTGGAGCTGCTCCCGCGCTTATCACCAAACAATTTGCTAACGCCACAATAATCTACTGCCAGCGATGACGTAGCAGGCAACAGTAGAGTCAAGGGGGGAGAGTCAAAACAAAATTGAGTGTCAGCCAGATAAAGGTGAACTGGAGTCATTCCAAGAGCTCACAACGCGATAATCCGCCAGGACAGTATTTAAATGTGTACATCGTGGCGTATGAGTAATGTGCAAAGCTGACTGGCAAAATGGGGGAAACAAAAAGTGGCTTTTTAGTCAAAGGAATTTGTGGGGATTACAATTTACAAAAGGGTTTTTATAATCATTTTATTACAAGTATTTACAAGACAATGCCCAAGGCATATTATCAATGTCCCACGTGTCGTATGAGCTATAAAAGATGCCCCTTACTAACACCTTGTAATACCTTAAATAATATTACGATATTAAGTGATTAAAACAGACTTAAAACAAACAAAGTCGTTGCACTCAGCACTATAACAAGTTTTGTTTACTCGCTTCTGCTTTTATCTCTTCCCCTGTCCGATGTATAAACAAACCCATTCAATTATGATTATAATGCTTAACAAATTACCAAAGTTGATGACAAGTGCTGTCGAAGCAATCGATAACCAAACGCCGCTGCGAATGACGAATAGTCAACAAATTTTCAACTATTGGACTTTGTAATCTTTATGGAATTTGAAACAATGAAATTTGAGAATAGTTCGTAGGTTAAGAGGGGGTAAAAACCAAATTACTTAGAAGTTTACGTTCTTTTACGTAGTTCAGGGAATTCATTTTCCCAGAAATGACTCTCAATTGTGGTATTTATTTCATTAATTAAAACTGCGTAATAAAGAGTTTGCTGTTGTAGATAATTGTATATATATTAAATTATATTATAAATAAATAAATTTAATTATCAAATTCGAAATCGGATAATAAAACCGATTGTCAAACAAAGAAATATATGTAACTAAATAATAAAAAAGGAAATAAATTATTAAACAAAATTAGTTAAAGAAAAGACAGTAATTGCTTGAGCATAAATTATTATTTTTAATTAAATATATATAGAGGCTATATTTTATTATTCATTTCGTTTGAAAAGTTATCTAATAATGAGTCCCCCTGGCATTAATTTAAAGACTCACTTGAGATTTAAACTTACTTAAACTGTAATCTTTGCTAAAATGGTTAAATTATCGCCCGCCAAACAGATGTTCACTCTTTTTGAATTTAAGCGATAAGAATATATGAAAATACATATATAAAAAGTTACAATCAAACGCGTAAATTACTGCAGGTTCTTTCCCCAATTCGCAATCGTTAAAACACTGTTTAGTCACGACCCCTTACAGGCAAAGGTACTCCAGATTGCACTACATTGGCATTAACTTGCGTTATACATTAACCCGGCAGACATATGACCAATCACATGACTCATGGGCAGGGTCAGTTACGGTGGAATATGCATATATATAGCTATATACTTATTCCCGGCTCATCGCCAGATAAGTCTATCGATACATTTAACGGCTAATCATGACGTATGCAAAATGCAAGGGGTGAGCAGTGAGCAGACCCCCCCCACAGTCGGAGTTTTGCGCTGAGAGCGCCGCCATATGGAGACGGGGACGCCGATAAGAAGGGCTGCCAAAAAGCATTCAATATTTATTATCAGCGCGATAAGAGTTGGCAATACTCGCTCCGCCACACTCGAGGGGCCCATTGAGCGGAGCTCAGACGTTGGCGGGACTCCGGACCGAGCAGAACTACGGAAAAGTTGGATCGTGCGAGAAAACGGAAAACGGCTGTGGCAACAGAACCGAAATCTTTGGGCAAATATTTGCCAATTAAGATACATTGACGGGGCGCGTGTGTCTGTGAAGTGGAGTGAAGTGAAATTGGCTCAGACCGAAAATAAAAACCAGCCATGTCCGAGTTTGTGCGGCAACATGTAAGTGTGGAATGGAAAGACTTCCTGGTTGTCGTGGCAGTTTTCCCATTTGATTCGCTCTGGTTATCAGAAAATTGCCCTGATAACCGAATCGTTTTATCACATTCCTTCGGCAATGCTCTGCTTTATGCCCATCATGGGGCTCATTTTAATTTTAAACTTGCCACCTTATCAACTACACTCGCCTACACGTGTGTTAATTGGAATGTGTTAATACCCGTGATTATGGCCGCCAAGTATTTACTGCCAGGAAGCTTAACGTCCGATTGTGTCCGTCACGAGCTCTCAAAGAGTCTCAAGAGAAACCAAATACAGTTGGCAATAAATACCGGATACTTCCTTCAGACGAGAGCTCTTATCGAAAGCTAAAGCCAATTAAGGCACAGGAAAAGAGATACTGATAACTTTCGGGATTTGGCATGAAAGGCTTTGATATATCATAAAACTCTTACTAAAACTTATTGTTCTTCCTTGAAGTCGCTTTATCAGAGTGTTATTTTCATAAATACTTCCCTGAATTAATGCTGAACAAACAATTAGTCGACTAATTGCAGAAATATTTATAGATTAGTGACAGTTGTGAGTCACACTTTATGGGGGTGATCTCATAGTCGGACACTTCGATTAGCAGAAATGTCTGATTGCCGATCAGTATTTATAACGCAAAGGAAAGTTTTAAAATATATAATTCAGTCTGGATTTTTATGGCGTGGTGTCCGTGCTATTTTCAAATCGGTAATTGGTTCTGGATGACATCAGCCAGTCCTTAATCTTATCTTGCCTTAGATAACCAAGGTCGTTGAAGATCGATACTGCCGAAAAGGAAGGAGCTAAGCTTTTGGAATCAATTGGGACTTTTGCAGCCTTAAATACTCTGTCTCACCTGTGGTGACCTCTTCCTTTTTTATTTTGCAATTATCACCCGTTCGGTTGCCGTGTCATGTAGTGTTCCTCTGTTCACTCCGATTCCCGAAATGCCGATAAGACCTTTTTGTGTATCGGCATTTTGGCGATAAGATAACGCCTGGCAACAACTACAATTATTTGCCAAAGTCGGCTACCGTTTGTTTTCATTATTACCCTTATTTAAATCACCTATTTCTATGAGTTTTACGTAAAAAAGAAATAACGTAGGCAACTGGAAGCCATGAAATAATATCTTTGCACTTCGATAACGCTTTGGGTGTGGCAGAACCATAAAAACGTATGGATATCTTAAGAAATTTAGAGGGGTTCCATTGCTTAATTGTTTTACAACAATATGGAGTTCTTTGTTGGCTTTTTATCGATTTTCTATGATCGATTGAGAGAAAATGGGATAACTTGGGTCCAAGTTCAAGAATAATTATATAAAAAACAATTAAGCACCTGAAAAGGTCATTGCTCTCGTAGGTAATGAATGCAGTCAAGACCGATAAGGTTTTGTAAAGTTTTAAGACCTTTTGTGGGTGCTGTTTATGGACTCACGTCGCCAAGATTTATGAACTGTAACAAGTCTATTATGTTGATATCAGTACACTTAAAATTTTATTTGTTACTGACATCGCAGAATGCGCTAACTGGGTTAGATTGTGGTGATAATCCCATTGATGCCTTGACTCTAATCTTTGATTTATTTTTGTTTTGCTTTAATCGCAGGGCGAATATGTGTGGGTGAAGCCGCAAAATACCGCCAGTGAGTTCGCAGTGCCTTTCGGGGCTCGAATCGTGAGAACGGAAAAGACCCAGACCCTGGTGTGCGATGATCGGAACAAGCAGTTCTGGGTGCCGGCGGGGGATGTCCTGAAGGCCATGCACATCACCTCCCAGGAGGATGTGGAGGACATGATCACGCTGGGAGATCTACAGGAATACACTATACTAAGGAACCTACAAAATCGCTATGCCAAGCAGTTAATTTATGTGAGTAAAAGCTAAAAGGTTTCCAAGCTTTAAACTAATATAATATCCTCTTATTTAGACTTACACGGGCTCCATGCTGGTGGCCATCAATCCCTACCAGATCCTGCCCATCTATACCAATCGCGAGATCCAGTTGTACAGGAACAAGGCCCTGTCCGAGCTGCCGCCTCACATATTCGCCATCAGCGACAATGCCTTCCAGAGGCTTCAGCGGCTCAAGGAGAACCAGTGCGTGGTGATCAGCGGAAAGTCTGGCGCCGGCAAGACGGAGAGCACCAAGCTGATACTGCAGTACCTGGCCGCCATCAGTGGCAAGCACTCGTGGATCGAGCAGCAGATCATCGAGGCAAATCCCATCATGGAGGCCTTCGGCAATGCCAAGACCGTGCGCAACGACAACTCGTCGCGATTCGGCAAGTACATCGAGATCAGGTTCACGCCTGCGGGCGCCATTCAGGGAGCAAAAATCCAGCAGTATCTCCTGGAAAAGTCCCGCATCGTCTTCCAGAGTCGCGATGAGCGCAACTATCACATCTTCTACTGCATGCTGGCGGGGCTTTCGGCACCGGAAAGGGAGCGCCTTAAGTTGCAGGAGCAGTCGCCAAGTCAGTACCATTACCTGTCCCAAGGCGGTTGCTTCACCCTGCCGGGTAGGGGCGATGCCAAGGACTTTGCCGACATACGGGCAGCCATGAAGGTGCTGTCCTTTAAGCCGGAGGAAGTGTGGAGCATTCTCAGTCTGCTGGCAGCCATTTTGCACCTGGGCAACCTGAGATTCACGGCCACTGAGGTGGCCAATCTGGAGGCAGCCGAAATCGATGACACCCCGAATCTGCAGAGAGTGGCCCAGTTGCTGGGCGTACCACTCGCTCCTCTCAATGCCGCCCTCACCCAGAGAACCATTTTTGTGCACGGTGAGCATGTGACCACCAGCTTGTCCAAGGAGGCCGCCCTGGAGGGACGCGATGCCTTTGTAAAGTCCCTTTACGATGGGATTTTTGTGCGTATTGTGCGAAGGATTAATGAGACAATAAACAAGCAAGTGGATCAGCCCATGAACAGCATTGGTGTTCTGGACATCTTTGGCTTCGAGAACTTTGACAACAACAGCTTCGAGCAGCTTTGCATCAATTATGCTAATGAGAATCTGCAGCAGTTCTTCGTGGGACACATCTTCAAGGTAAATTAACTATAAACTTGATCAAAAAGTAATTATTAATTGAAAACATTTTTCAGATGGAGCAAGATGAGTATCAGAACGAGCACATCAACTGGCAGCATATTGAGTTCCAGGACAATCAGCAAATATTGGACCTCATTGGCCTTAAGCCCATGAATCTAATGTCTCTGATCGACGAGGAATCCAAGTTTCCCAAGGGCACGGACCAGACGCTGCTCGAGAAGCTGCATGTCCAGCATGGAAATCGATCTATCTATGTCAAGGGAAAAACCACTCAGACCTCGCTATTTGGAATCCGACACTATGCCGGAGTTGTGATGTACAATCCGTTGGGTTTCCTTGAAAAGAATCGGGACTCGTTCAGCGGTGACCTGAGGAGTCTGGTGCAGCGGTCTGCCAACAAGTATCTGGTGGATATCTTTCCGCAGGAAATGGCCATGGATACGGCCAAGAAGCAACCGACATTGTGCGTGAAGTTCAGGAACTCCCTGGATATGCTGATGCGCACCTTGTCGCAGGCTCATCCCTACTTTATACGCTGCATCAAGCCCAATGAATACAAGGAGCCAAAGGTGAGTTGAGCAGGATAACTTATTTACAGAAATATTTAATGATATTAATTGTATTAATTTATTTTGCAGAACTTCGACAAGGAGCTGTGTGTGAGGCAGTTACGCTACTCGGGAATGATGGAGACCGCCCGCATCCGGAGAGCGGGTTATCCCATTCGCCATGCTTACCGAGCCTTCGTGGAGAGATACCGGCTCCTGGTGCCTCCCGTGGGACCTCTGGAGAAGTGCGACTGCCGGCAGGTGGCTCGCCAGATCTGCGAAGTTGCTTTGCCCGCAGACTCCGATCGTCAGTTTGGCAAGACCAAGCTGTTCCTGCGGGACGAGGACGATGCCAGTCTGGAGTTGCAACGCTCCCAGCTGATGCTCAAGTCGATTGTGACCATACAGCGAGGCATTCGAAGGGTTCTGTTCAGGCGATATATGAAGAGATATCGCGAGGCCATCATCACGGTCCAGAGATACTGGCGGGGTCGCCTACAGCGTCGTAAGTACCAGGTAATGCGACAGGGCTTCCACCGTCTGGGAGCCTGCATTGCGGCCCAGCAGCTGACCACCAAGTTCACCATGGTCCGGTGCAGGACCATCAAGCTGCAGGCTCTCAGCCGAGGCTACTTGGTGCGCCGTGACTTCCAGCAGAAGTTACTAGAGCGACGAAAGCAGCAGCAGCTGAAGAAGGACGAGCTGCAGAAGCTGGCCAAGCAACGCGAAGCCGAGGAGCTGCTGCGACTGAAGCAGCTCAAGGAACAAAAGGAGCAGAAGGAGCGTGAGCAGCGGGAACTGGAGGAGAAGCGACTGAAGGAGGAGCAGCGTCTCAAGGCCGAGGCTGCCACCCGCAACGCCCTGGCCATGGCTGCTGTGCAGCAGCCAAAGAGAGCCAGGTCCCTGAAGCAAGAGGCTCCAAAGGCGCCCACACTTCAGGCTCGCATGTCCCTGCCACCGCCGCCCACCAATCTGATAGCCGCTGCTCCCTTGGCCACCAGACCCGCCAGTGCCACCAATGGCACTCCAAGGGTGAACACCATTCCCGAGAGCCCCGGCACCATCGATGTGGAGTCCTCCAAGCAGATGGTCGACGAGATGTTCCGCTTCCTCAACGACGAGCCCGACGTGAGTGGTCCCCTGGGGCCGAATGTCAAAGAAAAGTCTCTGATGTTCGAGCAGGCGCTGCTCATGCGCCGAGATGTGCCCACCAAGCTCCTCTCCCGCCCGGTCAACTACTACGAGGCGGCGCCTCGGAAGATCGTCAACCAGACCCGCCTCTAGTAGCGAACCGGACTGGGACTGGAACTGGCCCCGAACAAACTAGAGGCGTCTGAGATATTAGGGGAGCTGGTGCCTGCCTGCGGGGATTCCCCCGGAGAGTGCCCAGCTCATGGTCCTGATCAGTAGGATTGGTTCATGCGTGCCACAACGCCCAAGCAGTACAAAGTCAATCCTCGAACAATCCTAACTGGCTTTCTCTATATAACACTCATAACCAGCTTAATTTCATGGGAAAAGTTACCAAACTAAATCAAAATATATATTAAAACTATTAAATAATAAATATTTATATACTTTTTAATACTTAATATTTACACAACTTTATCAATATTATTCCGACAGTTGTGTCTTGAAAGTTTACATTTAAATTTAAATAATTATATTAGCTGTAGGAGTTTGGAATTGATTTTAGACATATTGGTCTTTTTATGCTCCCATTTTGGGGAATAATTATTATATTACATCAATATTATGATTAAGATAACATAATGGATTGTTAAACGAGGTTTTCCATTGGCTACATGAACCATTCCTTTTTCATTCCTGAAGCCTCTTTATTTGGCTTCAGTTTATGTACAAATATTACGCATCTGGTAAATGTCAGCTTGTATATACACATTTATATATATATCTTGGCTTGTGATTGCTTTTTGTTACAGTTTCCCTATTTATAATTGTATCATATTTATTATACTCTGTAAATAAAACCCTCTAAGGCATCTATAGATATAAATGCGCAATTCATTCGTGTGTTTACTCGTCTGCGTTGGTTGTGGTTCTATGGCCTTCCCCGATCCAGCTTTTGTGCTTTTTTGTCCAGTGTCCAGTGAGCGTCCCGCATCAGATTCGCCCTCTGGGATTGCATTTCACCATTAAAATCCAGAAAACCTAGAAACCATTTGAGTCATCGGTATGGACTTCTTGAAATTTGGACCATGAGTGTTACTTGCCCAAGTGGCTTACTTTCTAGGGTATTTTATTGTTATCTTTTAAAAAACTTACTCTTTTATTCCATAGATAGGGAACTTATAAAGCGACTTATATTTCCATACAATCTTACCTGCTTAGAGCCTTTTCAAAGTTTGCGTACTATCTTTTATAAGATTGATTTATTTTCAATTGATAGGAGACCCTCAAAACAACTTGACAATTTTTTCCATATAGAACTTACCTGCTTAAAATATTAATTATAAATAAAACCATTTATATTTCAAGTATAACTAGTAGAACTACTAAATATAAACAGTACTCGGAAGCTGAAACTAAAATATTTGTATATTCCTTTTCGAGTTCCTTAGAAATTCTGACTCTTACCTTTTGACTTATGAACTCTAAATTTCCAAGAATCAAAATTAGGTTCATTAATTATTTATTTTTCCGAAAGACTCTTTAAGATTATTTCCGTTTATCAAGTTCTAAAAATGTCTTCAAAAGCTGAGCATATTTTAGATTCCAAGGTTATCGCTATTTAAGGTCTTCCCAGCGATAACCCCTTTGTTTATTTATTTAATATTCGACAGCTTTATAGGCTCACTAAAGGAGATTATCAGAAAAAAACAATTTATGAGCCAATTTCCTTACCTTTGTCGGCTAGAGTTCCTTTAATAATTCATTACCAAGTCGGAAATAGAACGTCTATATTTAACAGCCAATATCCTTTGCACCTGTTCACGGGAATACCTATTCCTAAAATGTTTTCTCCGCTCAAATAAAACAAGCCACAGCACACCACAAAAATAAATGAGGTTTATTAGTCCAAATTTGAAGAAATTCCCCGTTCGACAGCCATTTCTCAGAACGCAGATCCATACCGTGTCGTCTTTAGTCCGCAACTGAGTTGGAGGAAGCAAACTCTGCGACCGAGAACCAAGACTTTCAGAAGCGTGGTCAACGCGGCGGCCTATCAGGTGGCGGCAGAAGTTTAAAACAAATACCAAATGATAAATGGAATAAAACGCGATCGTAAATAATCGCCGCAGTCCTTATCGGGACGGCATATCTTCGGGTGCAGCATACCCGTACCGTAGTCCCACTACTCGTATATATTTATAAAAGCTTACGACCGCGCCACCTCTCGATAAGTGGCACTCAGATTACAGCTGTCGAAATAATTAATACCCCTGAATTATAGACTGAGTGCTGGGACTCGGTATAAGAGAGCAGAGTTGAGTGGGAGAGCGATTGTTCGGGGTCTCGAAGAAAGTTTACCCTGTAAATAAGCAAGCTTTTCACTTTTAACTTTCAGGCTGTTTTGAGGAAACTTAACAACATTTCTTCTGGCGATACCATTCGGCTGCCCAAACCCGTTCCCAATAACATCGATACCTCTGACTTCAGTTATCTAAAATATGCCTCGACTTACTTTTGCGGTGGCGCCACAGCCCAGCATGAGAGGAAGCCCCTGAAGCAGTCTCTTTTGAAGCATGAGCTTCCTCTGGATGAAATGGCCTCCAAGGTGAGTTTTTCAAACCTAAAGTTAAGTTTATATCTTAATATATGCTTTCGTTTAGGCCATTTGGCTTACTGTACTCCGCTTCATGGGTGACCTCCCAGATGTTGTTTCATCCCCTACGTTCCACTCTCACGACAATGAGAGCCTCATGATTGATTTGTCACGCTTCCTGAACACTTCCGGTTCCGCCAAGCCTCGCTTGTTTGTGCGTCAAACCCTTAAACGTCCCGCCAAACTGGTGGGAAGCGGCGAAAGGGAGGCCAAGGAGTTCTACCAGCAGTGGCTCAACATTCCCAGCAGTCACTTGGACAAGCTGCACTTCATCATAGGTCATGGCATACTCAGGGAGAGCTTGAGGTAAGTTTTTAAAGAACTTTCTCTTATTTAACCTAATGATATCAATTATTTATATTTCCCAGAGATGAAATCCTGGCTCAGATTTGCAAGCAATTGTACTTGAATCCCAGCAGGAGCTCCTATTCCCGCGGTTGGCTTCTTCTTTCCCTCTGCCTGAGTTGCTTTCCACCCAGCACCGATTTCGAGCCACATTTGCGGAGCTTTATGAAGCAGGGAACTGCCCAGCTGCAGGCTGCTCCCTCACTTCAGCGCTTGGAGCGAACTCTAGCAAATGGACCTCGCTCTCAGCCACCATCCATGTTCGAGCTACAAGCTATCCGTGGTCGTCAGCCCCTTAAGCTGGACATTCACCTGATGGATGGACAGCAGAGAAGACTGCAGGTGGATGCAGCCAGCACGGCTCGGGAGGCAGTGGAGCAGCTCTGCCAGGGATTGGGATTAAGCGACATCTTTGGCTTCGGATTGGTGATGTCGCTGCACGGAAAGCTTATACCACTGGGAGCTGGTCAGGAGCACATCCTCGATGCCATTTCAGAGTGCGAACGCCGGCAATTGGATGCACCTTGGAAGATCTACCTGCGGAAGGAAATGTTTGCCACTTGGTATGATCCATCGCTGGATCCCAAGGCCACGCAGTTGATCTACAAGCAGATCCTAAATGGCCTAAGATGTGGGGAGTATCGTTGTCGCTCTGAGAAGGATATAGCCATGGTATGTGCTTTGGCCATCTTTATAGAGCACGGACCGGGCGAGATCACTCGTTTGAAACCCTCTGAGATCACGGCCTTTGTGCCCAGCGATCTCCTAGCGCCAGGTGAACGCGCCATCGAGAACTGGAGTCGCCTGATAGCAGCCACCTATGAGAAGAGCTCGTATGTAAGGCAGGATCAGTCAGAACTGCAGCAGGAGGCTCAGAGGAGAGCCAAGGAAGACATCTGCCTGTTTGCTCATATTTCCTGGCCAATGCGGCATTCTCGGCTCTTCGAAGTGAGCCGTAAGGCAGGACCTAAACTTGCAAGCGATGAACTGATGCTGGGCATCAATTCAACTGGCCTTTTCCTCATCGACGAAACGGAGCAGGTGCTGGCCTCCTGCAGTTTCGCTGAGCTACTCAAGGTTCACTTGGAGGCAAACGATGAGCTGCATGTGCTTACCATCCAGCAGGTTAACTTTGTGCTCCAGAGCAGCACGGCCCAGGATGCCAACGAGATGATAAACTATATGCTGGACAATCTCCGCCAGCGTTCGAGCTACGGAATAGCCCTCGATAGTGTGTCCAAGGAGACTGATCAAGAGGATTATCTGGTGCTCTCACCCGGTGACCTTGTTGAGTTCGAGGCCGGGGTTACGGGTGCCAAATTAATGGCTGGCAACGCCCAAGACCTCTACAGGGGTTCTGCCAACGGACAATGGGGTCAGTTTGCAGCTGGAAACGTTCGCATTGTGGCCACGCTCACCAAGCCGAGCGAGAAGTTGCAGGACATCTTCAAGGATGGCAGATTCGAAGAACCTCCGAAGCCGATGCCCAGAACGAATAACTCACGACGCCGCCAACACAATATTTCTCAGCTGGCTGAGACTCAATTCAGGGAGCCATTAGAGTGAGTGGCAGAAATCTTAATACCGATTAAACTTCTAAAACTAAACTTAAAACCTTTTCAGTTCCGATAAGGCACCCCTCTCGAAGTACTCCCCGGAACCGCTGAAGGCTCCTCTGCTGAAAGCCGTGGTTAAGGTGCCACCACTCTTCCAGCAAGCCCTGGTTATTCACCATCACATTCTCAAGGTAACATATGAAAGGATCTAAGATTATATCTTAATTAACCCATATTTACCTCTTTTACAGTACATGGGCGAAATTGCCAGGAGCAATATGCCGGTGAACACCGACCTCATCTTCCAGCCTGCTCTGCAGCATCCGCTCCTGTGCGACGAGCTCTACTGCCAGCTGATGAAGCAGCTCAGTGATAATCCATGCAGCGAGAGCGAGAAGCGGGGCTGGGACCTGCTCTACTTGGCAACCGGTCTGGTGGCTCCCAGTGTGCTGGTCATGCGGGAACTGATCATCCTGCTGCGCATGCGTGCCGACGCCTTGGCCGATGCCTGCCTCAAGCGGCTGAAGCGTTCCCTGGCCCAGGGTCAGCGGAAACAGGCTCCGCACCTTATCGAGGTCGAGGGCATACAGCAGCGTTGCCTTCACATCTATCACAAGATATACTTCCCCGACGACACAGTCGAGGCCTTCGAGATCGAGTCCCATACCCGAGGAGCCGAGCTCATTGCCGATATTGCTCAAAGATTAGAGCTAAAGTCGCCCTTGGGCTATAGTATTTTTTTGAAAACAGGCGACAAGGTGTACGCCATGCCCGAGGAGGACTTTGTGTTCGACTTCATCACCCAGCTGCTCTTCTGGCTGCGACAACAGAAGACTCTTCGTTCCATGACCGATGGCCACTACCAGCTGCACTTCATGCGCAAGCTGTGGCTTAACAATCATCCAGGCGAGGATCCCAATGGCGATGTGATCTTCAGCTATCCGCAGGAGCTGCACAAGTACTTGAAGGGCTACTATCCTGTCGATTGCGAGCAGGCCTCGCACTTGGCTGGACTCGTGTACAGTGCGGACCATGAGGTCAGCTTGCAGAGACTACCGGAAGTGCTGCCTCGCTTGGTGCCCGAAGATCTGATTCCCCTGCAAACGGTGGCAGAGTGGCGACAACGAATTCTGCCTAAACTTAACCGCGACCATTTGTCGGAGGACCAGGCCAAGCTTCTATTTCTCCGGGAACTCTCCCACTTCTCCTGCTTTGGCTCCACATTTTTCGTGGTGAAACAACAAAACGATGACACCCTTCCCGAAACTCTACTGATTGCCATCAACAGCTCCGGCTTCCACCTGCTGGACCCCCAAACCAAGGAGATCCTTCGCAGCTATGAGTACTCCCAGCTGGGCATTTGGAGCTCGGGCAAGAACCACTTTCACATCAGATTTGGCAACATGATCGGGGCCTCCAAGCTGCTGTGCAGCACCACCCAAGGCTACAAAATGGACGACTTGCTGGCCTCCTATGTGAGGTACTTTAATGAAGAGGAATAAACTCGGAATAACTCGTTACCAATAAAGCGCACTCTTACAAGTAGCCCAGCTCCTTGGTCTTTGCAACCAAGGCCACCATGCCGGCCATCAGCTCCTCACAGTTGGGGATAATCTGCACGGGGGGCAGAATGAAGCCATAGCGGCCCTTGTCACGGTACTCAATGGTGTAGCCGATCTTCTTGTCCAGCTCGTTGAACACCCAGTCCACGGAGGTTCCAGTGGCCACATCTGCGAATAGAGAAATGTTAGCAGATGGTCTCAAGATGGATCGCTAAGAACTCACAAAGCACATCAGCAGTGGATCCATATTGGTAGACAGTGCCGTAGGGCAGAGCCTCGATGGCATCGGCAAAGGCCTTGCCAATGGTCAGGATGTCGTCGTAATTTTCAGGGAACTCCTCCTTTGTGTGTCCGTAGGGGGACAGAAGGTACTGTCCGTAGGAGTGGAAGGAGATGTACACGCTGAACTTATCCTGGATACTCGTCAGATACTCGACCAAGGCCTTGGCCTCCGGCTCAGATCCTGGCGTATCTCCAGCGAAGGTCTCACTGCAAGGATTGCTGGAGGCGCCATTGTTCTCCAGCCAATGGGAGTCAAAGTTGCGATTGGCGTCGGCTCCGATGCAGTCATTGGTGGCATGTGGCTGGCGGGTCTTGCGCCACATACGATTCTGCAAAGAAGTTCGGTTAGTAAAGTCAACAGAAATATTTTCAGTCTCCTCATTAGCACCTTCTTGTGCGAGTACTCGAAGCCATCCACATTGAAGACGGGTACGATGTGCCAGTCGTAGTTGTCGGCCAGACTCCGCACATCGGGCTCCTCGGAGGTCAGCAGCTGGTTAATGAACCAGGTGGCACTGGCCGAGGTGATCCACTCCCTGGCATGGATGTTGGACTCGATGAAAATGCCAGGGTTGCCTGCCTTGTGCGAAATCGTGATGCCCCGAATGGTGCGACCCTCGTAGGACTGGCCCACAATGAACTCCTCGGTCACCGAGGGGTAGGTGGCCAGGACTTCGTCCAGCCAGGCCTCGATCTCCTCCAGCTCGTAGTACTTCGTCCAGCCAAAGGTGGCGCTATCGGCAGTAGCGGTGACTTGCTCTTGGTCGATAAGCCTAAATGGGAGTTCGATTAGAATCTTTATGGACCCAAATGAGCACGCACTAATGGTTGGCTAATCGAGCGATCTTATCGCTCAAGGGTTTCGCTTTAACCATTAGGTTGTGATCCGTTCTTGCTCACTCTTGGACATTTTCGATCATCAGTTCGCTGGTAATATTATTGAACCTCAAAAGCTCCTTGAAGTGCTTCAGCTCCGCAGGACTAACCATTATATCCACCTGCTGGCTGCGCTCATCGTACTCCTTCCAAATATTGTACTGGAAAAAATCGTTGAGTGACCTAAGGCCTAAGATCCAGTCACTTAATCACTCACCTTGTTGGTTAGTTCACCAATTTTTTCAATCACAGCCAACTGGATCTTATTCTTAATGGTTAGCTTATACACCTGGAAGTTGTCAAAGCGCTCCTTCGCAGAGTCCTGAAGGACTCCAGCACTTGTAAGAGCCACCAGCGTGGCAAGCAACCATAGCAGACGCATTTCGATCAATGACTGAACTGAAATAACCCGGATCAGCGGCAAAGAAACTTAGCTATGTGATTATCCGCTGTTAATCTTTATTCATTTATTGCACTCGGAATTCGCCAACCTTTGCAGCTAGTTCTTGAGCTGTAAGTAACCCAACTCTTCACACTTATCTAAGAGGGCCACTAGGCCGACCAGGGTCTCCTCAGCGTTGGGAATGATGTGGACCGGCGGCAGGATAAACCCATAGCGTCCAGTGTCTCGGAATTCAATGGTGTAGGTTATCTGAATGTCCTGTTCGTTATAGGCCCACTCAATGGTGGCTCCAGAGGCGGGATCTATTGGGGGGATCAGAATTTATATGTAAACTCTCTATTTTAGGTAATGCAAACTTACACAGAATACCCGCAGAGGTGCCGTATCTGTAGACAGTGCCATATGGCAGAGCTTCTACTGCATCTGCGTAGGCCTTAGCCACGTCCATCAAGTCATCAATATTGGGCGGCTGCTCCTCCGAAGTGTGTCCGTAGGGCGAGAGCAGAAGTTGACTGTACGAGTGGAAGGCCAGCAGTACGTTGATCTTGCCTTTAAGGCTGCTCACAAAGTCGGCCATGGCCTTAACTTCTGGTTCCGAGAAGGGTTTCGGTCCGCCGTAGTCCTCGGCGCAAGGATTCTCAGAGGCACCATCGTTCTCCATCCAATGGGAGTCGTAGTTCCGGTTGGGATCGACGCCGACGCAAGGCGAAATATCTGAGGGTTGGCGTGTCTTCCGCCACATGCGATCCTGCAGAACGGAATTATTTAGTAAGATAAAAAAGAATTTAGTAGAAGTAAACTCCACCTTCTCATGAGTGTAAACAAAGCCGTCTACATTCAGCACGGGTACGATGTACCAGTCGTGATTCTCGGCGAGCTGCCTCACCAACTCATCGCTGGAGGTTAGGAACTGATTGATCAGCCAAGTGGCTGTGGCGGAGGTGACCCACTCCCTGGCATGAATGTTGGACTCAATAAAGACTCCGGGATTACCCGATTTGTAGGAGATTTTGATGCCCCTTATAGTCCGTCCCTCGTAGGATTCACCTAGGACAAAGCCCTCGGTGATTACGGGATATGTGGCCAATATGTCGTCCAGCCAGGCATAAATTTCCGCCAGAGAGTTGTACTTGGTCCAACCGAAAGAGCCATCTCTGGCGGCCACCAGATTGGCACTTTCCTCGGAATCTATGAGCCTTTATTGGGATAGTTCTTATAAATTGATCAAGTCTCTTCTCAGATTTAAACTCACTCCTGTACGTTGCTGATGAAGAGCTCTGCACTGGTGTTTGTTCTCAAAACTTCAGTTTCCAATTCTCTAAAGGCATCCGGACTAATCATCAGGTGCAACTCATCTTTGGCTTCACCCCAAAGTCGGAACTATAAAAAGGCGTTCTGAATATATTTCTTGAAAATATTGCATAAGCGAACTCACGTTCTCCCGATCCTCAGCCAGCTTTTTGAACAGGTTTCTCTGTCCTGGAGTCTCCAACTTAACCCTATACACCGAGTAGTTGTCATAGCGTATCCTTTTATCCTGGCCCAAGCTCACGCCTTGGGCCAAGCCGATTAACGCCAGAAATATAAGGAAAATATTAAGCTCCATGCTTAGAGCTGCGAATGCGATCAGCGACTATTACTTTTTCACAAATCCCCGCCAGACTATTGCTATATCGCTCGCCTATTGTTAGTCATAATTGGATTGTAAAGATAGTACCTTAAGAGCTAACTATAAAGCGATTAATACAACTTGTTCTCGTGCGTCTTATCAGAAGAACAAGCTGCTGGTTAATTATTTTGGGTAAACTGAATTTGGAACGATGTCGACAAGTTCGATAAATATGCTTTATATTCGTTTTAACTCTCAAAGCACATGGCACACGTTAATTTATTATCAATTTATGGTAATTACACTTTGCTCTTCAAATTCATGTAGCCCAACTCCTCAGTTTTCTCCAAAAGCGCCATTATGCCTGCCAAAGCCTCCTCGGAATTCGGGATAATGTGTGCCGGGGGAAGGATGAAGCCATAATGTCCTGTGTCCCTGAACTCAACGGTGTAAGTGATCCGAATGCCCTCCTGGTAACTCAAATCGATGGTGGCGCCAGTGGCGGGATCTGGTAAGTTCAGTTTTAGTTCCTTTTTTCTTGAGGTAACTTCAGAGATACTTACAAAGCAGTCCTCCCACGGAGCCATATTGAAAGACAGTGCCATATGGCAGCTTATTCACCGCATCCGCATAAGCCTTGGCCACGGCCATCAGATCATCGTAGTTGGGAGGAACCTCCATGCTGCTGTGGCCATACGGAGAAAGCAGAACCTGGCTATAGCTGTGGAAGGCCAGCATCACATTGACCTTGTCCTTTAGGCTTTTTATCAAATCGGTCATCGCCTGGACTTCCGGCTCGGAAAGCGCATGCGGTCCACCGTAGTTCCAATCGCAGGGATTCGACGAGGCTCCGTCACTCTCCATCCAACGGACATCAAAGTTCCGGTTGGGATCAACTCCAATGCAGCTGGAGAATGTCGACGGCTGGCGGGTCTTGCGCCACATCCGATCCTAGATGATTAACAATATATATAATATATAACCGAGAGTAGAGTAGGGAGTTGAGACTACCTTTTCATGGGAGTAGACAAAGCCATCCACATTGAGCACTGGAACTATGTACCAGTCGTGGTTCTCTACCATCTGCCTGACCAGTACGTCTTCGGAGGTGAGGAACTCATTGATCAGCCAGGTAGCCGTGGCGGAGGCAATCCATTCGTTGGCGTGAATGTTTGACTCAATAAGTACTCCAGGTTTCCCCGATTTATATGAGATTTTAATGCCGCGTATGGTGCGACCTTCGTAGGATTGGCCCACGATAAACTCCTCGGTTACGGTTGGATATGCGGCAAGGATACCATCTAGCCAGGCATAGATTTCAGCCAGTGTGTTGTACTTTCTCCAGCCGAAGGATCCATCTGTACTGGTTCTGGAGTCAGCCTCATTTTCCAAGTCAATGAGACTGTAAAAGGCTTTTTATTATCAATTCCGTTTGATGTACACTTTACTCACTCTTGCACGTTGCTTATTAACACCTCCGCACTCAGGTTAGCCCTTTGGAGCTCAGTCTTGAACTGGGAAAAGGCTCCAGGACTCACCAGCAAATGCAGTTCATCCTTGGCGGCACCCCAATGCCTAAACTAAGGTAGATATTTTTAGTCTATGTCGAATGGCAGTTGGGTATTGTGAATACTGACATTTTCCTGGTCCTCCAAGAGACTTCGAAGGTGGCTGCTCTGGTCTTGGGTCTCGTATCTGACCTTAAACACGGAGTAGTTGTCGTAGCGAATTCTCTCATCCTGGCTCACACTTGCTGCTTGGACAAAGCCAACAAATGCGAGAACTACTAGGAACTTCTTCAACGCCATGTTCCTTCTCTGGCCGGAGGTTTGCGACTATTCCTTCTTTAGACATCAGTCGATAAATAAATAGCACGTTTCTATCAAAATCTTATTTGGGCTGTAAAGATATCTGCCCGATCGTTAAGGAATGAAATTAATGTATGGCTTTTATGGCGGCAATAACCGATATTACTGAGTAACCATATATGTTTCCTAAGGTGCCTTATCTTAATTGTTTGCACGTGCTTCGTTGTCGGAGGTCGGCTACATCGATAGCCTGTCTCCAAAGGACTTGCGAACCCTGCCGGTGGAGGCCTTCAAGGCTCACGCGATGGCAAATCCCATGTACCCTTGGATGTACCATTATAAGGACATCATTTCTCGATCAGTTCCACAGGTTATCCTATATGAAATGTTGTGGGTCTACATTCAAATAGAAACATCACCCTGTCGTGATGCTCCTGTAGTTTATCAATAATCGAATAGCCGACATAGAAAGGAGGTTGTGGAATAGACAAGGAGTACATCTGAGCCACTATTAGAAGTAGCAATTCAATTAATGGACCCAACTTAATCGTAAAGACAGAGATTTATTATCTAACTCATAACAAGATTGGGTAAAGAGAAATTGTAATATTTTTATATTCTTGTTAAGTCTAATCGCATTGTACACGTGGTAGGAGTTTTTATTAATATATATTGGTTACACTTTGCTCTTCGAATTCATGTAGCCCAACTCCTCGGTTTTCTCCAAAAGCGCCATTATGCCTTCCAAAGCCTCCTCGGAATTCGGAATAATGTGGGCCGGGGGAAGGACAAAGCAATAATTTCCTGTGTCTCTAAACTCAATGATGTAAGCTATCTCGATGCCCTCCTGATAACTAAAATCGATAGAGGCGCCGGTGGCGGGATCTGGAAAATTCACCTAGAAGGATTAGTTTCTTGCTTTCTTTAGGTTACTCCGCAGATACTTACAAAGCTGTTCTGCCATAGATCCATATTGAAAGACACTGCCATACGGCAGTTTATTCACCGCATCCACGTAAGCCTTGGCCACGGTCATCAGATCATCGTAGTTGGGAGGAACCTCCACACTGCTGTGACCATACGGTGAGAGCACAAGCTGGCTACAGCTGTGAAAGGCCAGCATCACATTGACCCTGTCCTTCAGGCTTTTTATCAAATCGGTCATCGCCTGGACTTCCGGCTCGGAAAGAGCGTGTGGTCCCCCGTAGTTCCAGGCACAGGGATCCGACGAAGCTCCCTCATTTTCCATCCAATGGACGTCGAAGTTCCGGTTGGGATCAACTCCAATGCAACTTGAGTCGGCCGATGGTTGCCGGGTCTTGCGCCACATCCGATCCTAGATGATTAACAATATATATAATATATAACCGAGAGTAGAGTATGGAGTTGGGTATACCTTCTCATGGGAGTGCACAAAACCATCCACATTGAGCACTGGAATTATGTACCAGTCGTGGTTCTCTACCATCTGCCTGACCAGTACGTCTTGAGAGGTGAGGAACTCGTTGATCATCCAGGTGGCCGTGGCGGAGGTTATCCACTCGGGGGCATGAATGTTTGACTCAATGAGTACTCCAGGGTTCCCTGACTTGTATGAGATCTTGATGCCGCGTATGGTGCGACCTTCGTAGGATTGGCCCACGATAAACTCCTCGGTTACGGATGGGTATGCGGTCAGGATACCATCTAGCCAGGCATAAATTTCAGCCAGTGTGTTGTACTTTCTCCAGCCAAAGGATCCATCTGCACTGGCTCTGGAGTCAGTCTCTTTCTCTGAGTCAATAAGACTGTAAAGGCCTTTTATTATGAATTCTATTTCATGTACACTTTACTCACTCTTGCACGTTGCTCACCAACACCTCCGCAGTAAGATTAGCCCTTTGGAGCTCAGTCTTGAACTGGGAAAGGGCTCCAGGACTCACTAGCAAATGCAGTTCATCCTTGGCGGCACCCCAATGCTTAAACTAAGGTAGAACATTTACTTTATATCGAATGGCAGTTGGGTATTGTGAATACTGACATTGTCCCGATCCTCCAAGAGACTTCGAAGGTGGCTGCTCTGCTCTTGGGTCTCGTATCTGATCTTAAACACGGAGTAGTTGTCGTAACGTATCCTCTCGTCCTGGCTCACACTCGCTGCTTGGACAAAGCCAACAAATGCGAGAACTACTAGGAACTTCTTCAACGCCATGTTCCTTCTCTGGCCGGAGGTTTGCGACTATTCCTTCTTTAGACATCAGTCGATAAATAAATAGCACGTTTCTATCAAAATCTTATTTGGACTGTAAAGATATCAACCCGATTGTTAACCAATGAATTTAATGTATGGCTTTTATTGTGGCAATAGCCGAACTTATAACCATATAAGTTTTTCCAAGATTCCTAATCTATAAAACCATAAAGATAGATTACCTCCCCTCGCCTTCCCAGGCGCAATTATTTAATTTCCGTGAAAATCATTAAAATATATATATAATTCCTAAATTAAATTCCCAAGAATTGAATACAATCAGTAGCTTGTCTGACAAGTGCTTCCATTCTAAGGCCTCATTCTTATTTTAATCTTTTCAATTCTGAAAGCAGCTGTTGCAATTGAGTTGACGGAACCGCCTCAGAACTGGGGTATTAAGTCCCCTGATATAGGTCACTCAGTTTAGTCGAAATGCGTCCATTAATTGTATTGTTGCTTCTTATAGTGGCTCAGGTGTGGTCCTCATCTGTTCCTTCTCCTCGTTCCTATGATGGCTATTCGGTGTACAGGGTCCGTATTGCATCCCCAAGCCAGCAGCAGATTGTTGATCAACTGCTGGAGCAACACGAGAGGGTGAGTAACATCGTTATCCTCTAATTTGAATGAAGTATAACCGTATTTTATTCAGTATAACGAGTGGCACCGTTCGAAAAATGAAGTTCACATAATGATACATCCCAGGACACAGCGGCATTTTCGTAAAATTATGCTTGATGCCAATATTGATGTGGAATTAATTATACCGAATGTGCAAATGTAAGTCATTTTACACGCTTTTAAATTTAATTTAATAATAATTTAATTCATAAATAGACTCATTGACGGGCAAAAAACAAACAAGGAATAACTACGCTTAGTTTCTTAAACTAAATTGAATAACAAGTGCGACATGTATTTAAAATTGTAAAAATACAGACTCCCCATCACTAAGCAATTGTTGTTATTTAACTTATTTATTCTTATGAGCAATACTGTACATCTTGCTTGCCATGAAAGCAGAAGTGTGCATGACTCACTTTCCCTAAAAAGCATTTCAAAATAAAGAAGTCAATGTAAAAATCAAAGATTTATTAGTTTGACGTTTTATACACTGATTCACTCCAGCCGTCAGGCCTTCTGGCAGCCTTCGCCGCAGTCGGAGCCCTCGCAGATGTCGCAGAGCGAGGACTTCACCTGGTAGTACTCGGTGGCCCTGCGCTCCGTGTCGTAGTAGTCGTAGAGAGAGACGGAGGCTGGCTTCTGCTTGGCCACCGCATGAGCCTTGGAGGCCTCCACCGGCAGGCACTTCACATCGCCGGGAGTCAGGCTGTCGAAGTAGACGACCACCGTGGAGTCCGAGTTCTTGGTCTCCACCCGCTTCACGCGGTCCACGGCCTCGATCTTTCCCAGACTGTCAGCATCGCCCACGAAGCCAGAGGGCAGGGCGATCTCCATGACAGCCATGTTGGAGTCCTTGTCCTTGTCGCCTTCCTCCAGCGGAATGTACTCGGCGCAGATGTCCACCACCAGCAGCTGATTGGGCGAGTCCTTCACCGTGGGCGTGACCTTGAAGCTGGGCTTCTTCTCCTTCTCGGCCAGGTTGTAGCGGTACGAGAACTGCACCATCGCAGATCCGGAGCCCTTGGCCGTGAAGTCGACCTTGCGAGTGGTTTTGGGCAGCACATGGGTCTGCAGAACGAGGGAGTTCTCGGGATTGACAGCGATCGTGTCCTTGGATCCGCAGTCTGGCGAAGATACGAACTCGATGTCCATGGTGCCGGATCCGGATCCCGTCTTGAAGGCGAACTTGGTCAGGGCCTGCAGTCCAATCACAGTGTCCTGGGTGGAGGAGAACCCGCCGTTGCTGTTGCGCTGGGAGATCAGCCACTTGATAATGGGCAGAGCCTTCTCCGCGGGATCCTTCTCGAGGAGAGCGAGCAGCACGTAGGAAGTGATCTCCACATCGTTGCTGCGTGGCTTCCAGTGGAAGATGCGGCTCTCCTCCCCAGTCGTTTCTGGAGCCTTCGACCACCACTTCCTATCGTTCTCACTGCGAGCCAGTCCCTCCAACTTGGCTAGCACCTTTTCCGCCTGCGGGTGCTTGGCCAGCTGTAGAGCAACAGCCGCAATGGCCAGGGAGTACTGGTCCTCCGTCTTGTCCACCTCCTCGACCACGTAGCGAACCGCCTTCTCGATCGCACTCTGGTACTTCGGAATGAGTTCCTAGGGAAGAGAAATCTGGTCATTAAAAGGTATTTCCTGGATGTGCAAAGCAACTCACATCGTTCTCGAAGAAGGCCAGCAGGACGAACGAGGTGAGGGCCAGGGCATTCTGGTTGGCGTTGTCGAAGAGCTTTCCCACCTCCGGGAACTCGCCGCTCTCCTTCTGCTTGGATACGAGGAAGTCGAGGCCCGCGGTCACGACCTTGGGATCCACATCGGTGTACTTTCCTGCCTGGTGGAAGGATCGCATCACGTAGGCGGTGAGCCAGGTGCTGCCAGCAGGATCCGACTTTCCGAAGGCGCTGTAGGACCCGTCATCGTGCTTGTATGTGAGCTCCCTCTGGTAGCCGATCTCCAGGAACTTCCTGGCCTTGGTCTCGACCGCCGGCATCCGTCGGCCAGTGACCTCCAGATACTTCAGCACCAAAATGTTGGGAACGAAGTTGACCATGTTCTGCTCTCCACAACCGTACGGCATGCGCACCAGGTTGTCCAGATTCTGAAGAGTGGGACCCAGAAGATCGCCAACTACAGAGAACTCAATGAACTCGGACTGAGGCACTGCTTCAGCGGGAATCTCCGCCTCCAGCGACTGCGACACCTCCGGCTGATCCTTCAGGTTGATAAACACCGCTCGGTTCTCGAACTGCGTGACTCCCTCTGGCTCTACCTTAAGTTTCTGGTGGATGGTGTCGCCAGCTAACGGCGACGTGGCTGTGATTTTCAGGGTGGTGGATCCCACATTCTTCGGACGGATCATGAAGGAGACACTCTTGCCACTGTTTGCTGGGATCGTGACCCGTTTGACGCGGCGCACCTCATCGATGGCCTTCTCCAAGACCTCATTGGTGGCCTCGGTGAACTCGTACTCCTTGTCGGAGTTGTCCATCACGACCTCCGCATCGACGGTCTTGTCCAGATAGTTGAATATCACCACGGGAATGGCAATCACTTCGCCTGAAATCCAATCCAAGTTCAACATTCAATTATTTTAGAAAACATGGAATATATAGAGAATGTACTCACCCCTCTTGACGGAGTAAGGCAGGTTGGTGGACACAAAGAACGGCTGGAACACTCGAATCTTGCTGGGGTTCTTGGTAAGGGCTATTCCTGAGGTGGGGTTCAGTGAGAAGCCAGTAACCACCCAAGAGGTAATCGTGTCCGGGATCTTCTTGGTCAAGGAGAAGCCATCACCGTCCACACTTTGGATGTAAAAAGATAATTAGTATATTACATGGCTAAAAACTTTTTGGACAAACAAGCAAGCATAAAAGATAAAGTGTTGGTGATCGGTTAGTTGACAATCCAAACATGCAGACGAAATATATTAAAGAAGCATTATTGGGAACTTATATGTACATTTGGGAAGAATTCTATTATTTAAAATACAATTTCTCCTGAAAACACAGGAATTTCTTTGAGGCTTTCTCCTAATAACTTCTGAAAACATCTTACATGCAGGTAGCATTAGGAGTTATGTACTTGAGATTACTTTGCAATAATCGAAAGTATCCAAGTTTCTGGAAATGTCTGACGTATGGCCTTTGAGTTTGGGAAATCTTCTGATCTAATTCCTTTTCCAGACCTTAGTTTAAGTAATTGTCTGCCTGAAATTTATTATTGCTCTTGTTGTGAATACTAAACGATATTTTATATATTTAAAGATATTTTATATGTATTTACAGATATCTATAGGACATGCATTGCATAGCAATCTCATCAGATATTTAATAAACATTTACTGTGCGAATATCCATGTCTCTGGAAACTCTTTTCGTATAAAAGCCTTTGGTGGAAGTGGTTCTTTAGGACTTGTAAACATAAGATCGTCAATTACGCGACTAACTTTACCCTTCCTTAAAGCAATGTACATGTTTTCGGAGTCCAACAGATAATGTCGACGTTCTATTAAAAATTTTTAGTGGGTATCAACATTAAAAGTAAGTTATATTTAAGGAAGCTGAGAGGGGAACCAGTAGATAGCTACGAAGCAAAGTATTTGTAGTTAAAACCAGATAAAGCGTTAAGTAGGAAGATGTTAGAGCGCAGGTGGTTAGTCTTAGAGATACCCCAGCACATGAGACACTTTCGAAGCACCCAAGGAATAAGTTTTATGTCCGTCATACTTGTCGGCATTGTAAAATATCCAATTCTCCGGAAACTCTTTCCGGATTTGTGGGACCTGTGTCGAGCTAGGTGGACCGGGCGGTCCAGGTATTCCCACTCCGAAAGCAGCCGCAGGTGCCGCAAGTGAAAATGCGATTGGCATCGGAAAGGCTCCATTTAGTATCAGGGGACGGTATAATATGGCATCTGCATCATGGATATATGTGATCATTAGTTAGAAGTCTTTTTGGTGTCAGTTGTACTAGAGGAACTAAGATAATCGGTTTCTCTATCAGATTTAAACATTCTTTTAGGTCCTATAAGGTTTAATGTTAAGATTTCCGTCTCCAAAGCGCATTGAATTAAATCTGTAGGTGGACTTCATGTTCGAGTGAGTGGCTTTCATGGCACAAACTAAAGCAGTTGATGCAACAGGCTGGTCATGCATTAGACATCATTTAACCACCAACCTTCCATTTAAGGTGGACATCCAAATCCAGACTTCAGCAAAGTTTTTGCGGACAACTGACACTTCGGGGATACTTTCTGATACAAGTGAATCTGTTTCGTCGTCTTCTCGATATTCAAAGGTCTCCAACGAATACAGTACATCGTCGAACAGTGGCTCTAGTATAAATATTATTAACTACATTTTATAGACCATAAAAAGTACTCGTCTCAGGAAACTAGTAAGGTATTCTCTTTCCGTGTTCCGCAAGTATCTTTAGCTGGGATGAATAGGTAATGACTGAGGTTAGCCCCAACCCGAGTGCCCTACTGCCAAGTCGGGTTAGATGTTATGGTGTCATGCAGGAGAAAACCAAGAACAAACCTCCCATTGCCTGACGTTTGCCATATCCAGACTTCAGCAAAGTTTTTGCGCACTACTGGGACTTTCTGTGCCCAATCTTCGGAGTTCGAAGAGTCTGTCTCGTCTTCTTCGTATGGAGATTCTTCAACCCGATTTTGTACACTTTCTAGATAATCATAGTCATCTGATGTTCTCCCTATAATTGTTATTCCAAAGGTCATCTTTTTTTGGAAACACATTTCTGTAAACCCTAGAAATCTTTACGTCGCATGGAAAGAAGTTCCCCAAGAATATTATAATGTTCTGAAATATTAGTAATACATTTGCGTTGACAGCGTGATCCTTAAGAGTGTAGTGCGTTTGCGCAAGAGATCGTGTTTAGAAAGCAGAGATAGCATTGCGTTAAGGTGCAGATCCTGTGGCATCAGTTGCAGGAAACCCACCTGGGGCCAATCGATTGCCATATCCAAACTTCGGCAAAGTTTACACGAGGCTTAGCCGGAGGAATAGCATTCTCGGCGATACCGGGAAAATCTTGAACAACAGGAAGTGGAAATGGCCCCCTGTTGGCTACTTCGAATTCCCTTTCCAAATATATTCCTGGGTCATCTTCGACATAATCAGGAAACTCTAATGAAAAATGTGTTTGAATTCACACAATCAATTGTGGATTTCCTTTTTATATTTTTAGGCTACAGTAATTTTTCAACTCTGTTTCAGACTCAAATCTAGACAAGGAAGTTCTGAAAATAAGTAAATAATTGTAGAATCTTACCCGTGTTGTAAGGATAGTGAGCATTAGTCAGAGTCACCAGACCCGAGGTTTCGCCAGGATACTTTCCGTAGCCACGCTGCCAGGGAGTGGATGTCTTGTACTTATTGAGACTATTGAAGATATCATCTCGACTGAGATCGTTGCCAGACTTGAGCAGGAGGACACTCTGATCGACTCCCAGAAGACCCACAAAGGAGTCTGGATCGGTTTTCACTTGCAGCTTGACTTCTTCACTGGGCTTCGCACTCAGAGGAGCCGAGATATCAATCTAAAAGTTAAAGTAGATTATTTTCGCTTTCAAAAGGAATTGTTGATAGAAAACCTACCGAGTTACTAAACTCCTTCTCGATCTCGATACTCTTCTCTTCAAAGTGCAGATCGTCGTTGATGACATAATGAATGTAAATCGTTGCCTCGGGCACCATGTCAAAGGTGGGAGTAAACTTAACAGTGTAGCTCTTTTCACCCTTGGGAACATCCACGTATTCGCTGAGCACAATGTTACCTCTGGCCACAATGGTATACACGAAATAGGGAATATCCTCGATCGATTTAACATCAAAGGCAACTCGCTCGCCTAAACGTGGCCTGGAGAAAGTGAATAAATTTATTTAAAAGAAACAGTTATTTTGTTTTTAACAACATTTACTTACTTCTTCGTGTTGAGCTGCATCTTCAAAGGATCTCTGACTTCCACGGAGGGTTGGAACTTACTAATGGTTCCAATGGTGCTCTGGGACCCGTCAAAAGTTGCTATCACACGGTAGTAATTGACACCACTGTCGGGCAAAGTAATACTAAAGGTAGCAATGCCATTCTCGTTCACGGGTGCCTCAAAATCTATGCCCTTCTCCGTGGTAGGTCCCGAAAAGTAGTACTGGGCATTTTCAAACGTCAACTTCACCTTCTTGGCGGAAGCCGTCACCGGCGACCCATCAACATTCTTCACCGCAACCTGATAGACGAACGACTTGTTCGGATGGTAGTGCTCAGGCTTCTCGAAATTTTCAATTTTGAAACGTTCCTGATGGAGGTTCACGGTGGTGGACGCATTCTGCTTGTTGCCAGTCAGTTCCTCGTTGACAACGGCAAAGATTCGCATGGGCGGGGTCCACGAGCTGTTCTGGAGGTACTTGATATCAAACTCCACATGGCCCTTGCCATCCACGTCGACAGTCTTCAGCTGCTTTTGCTGGGCACTATAATCGTATCCATAGTTCTGTTCCATTGAAACGGTTGCCTTTCCCTTAACCGGCTTTCCATAGGTATACTTGGCCCTGATTGTGGCCTTGATCACTTCGTCGGCGATCACCACATCCTTAGCGGTGTCTATGATCACCTCAAACTTGGGGAGCACGTACTTGTCTACCTCAAAGGACTTGCTCTCCCTGTTTTCACCATCCACGTTGACCGAGATCTTCCAAGTGCCCAGGACGGGTTGATCGGACAGCTGGAGCTCCCCGGAGTAGACTCCCTTGATCAACTTGACATCCGTAAACTGTTTGATCCTGTTCTGGGCCCCGTCGGTGATCACAATCGATATGGGCTTGTCGATCTTGGCGGGTCGGGTGTTCTCATCCAGGAAGAGGATGCGAAACTGCACCAGATCGGCGGGCTTGTAGGTGGCCTTGTCGGTCTGAATGAAGGTCGAGGGTTTCTCGTCGGCATAGTTCAGCTTGGTGGTGTTCTTGAACACCACTCCGGCTACTCCCTCGGCGGTCAAATTGTAGTCCCCAGTGGCTAGTTTCGGCACCTCGAACTCCACATTCTTAGTGGACATGGGCAGGACTTCGATGTCTTTGGTCTCGTTGAAGGAGGGTCCATTCAGACTGACCTTAATCTGACTTGGCCCATCTGCCTTGTGAACTGAAACGGCGACATTGTACTTGGAGTTGGAGCGGATGGTGCCAGGCCCAACCACCGAATAGAACCTGCAATAGATGAATTATTTTCTAATTGAGAAATGGTGATTGAGTGACGAGGAATAATCGCTTAATTGCAATTTCATGTTTATTTGGCTAATTAATGATCTGACAGTATTTGGTTTCTCAGTGATTGATTCTCTTTAATGTTCTTTTGTGAAAGCGAGGGAGTGTTTGCTTACTACACATATAAATACGCTTTATATATACAATTTGTTTAAACAACTAGATGTATCACTTTTCACAATATTCCAATCAATTTTACTATGGCTACAAACATTATTTAATGACTTTAAAGATCTGTAAATTTATTACTTTAGTGATGTGGCTTTTCCCGTTTTGTTATTTCGCAAATGTATTTCCATTTTGTTGCTAATTAAAAGCCATATTTAGATTTTTTATGACACTCACTTAATGAAGTCTTGCACCTATATTTTAATATTATTTTCTCACACAATTAGTGCTAATCAGGGGAACACCTTCCCAGAAAACTATCTTTAGACCTGTCATTGGTCTTGTACGCCAGTCGGGTTTTCCAACCGGTTCCGAAGGGAATCAGCATCCCAGCTGGGCAGACACCTGAATACTTTGATACGTGGCTGCACATCGCACGGACATTAGCGATTCCACAGACTTTTGTATATAATTTTATTTACTTGGAATACCTGCCTGCTGACCCCGCTTCTGTGTCGGACTGATAGGTGTTCACTTAATTAAATATATAATAAAACTCACCCTGTGGCACTGATAAGCAGGGCGAATTGTAGCAGAAATCCGCACAGAAAGATCCTTTGCATTTTGGGGCTTTCACACGCGAACTGAAACTATAAATAATTTAAATTATGATCGTCGCTTACACTTGGAGCTTGAATAATTTTGTTTATTATTTCACACATGGCTTCTTAAGTAATCCGAAAACACTGACCTCGAGAATCGAGCGATCGCGAGCTATCGACGTTCCACAATGAGCTCGGCTTGGTGCGAGACCGGCTTTAAATACGATTCGTTGGGAGATTGGAATCGGATCGGTTCTCTCGCGAGAGATATCTCCGCCTCTCTCTCTCATTCTCTCACTCTCTTTATTGTTTCGGGGAATTTTCAGCAGTAAAACGACGTGCTCTGCTGATAGATCGACACGAACCGACCGACCGGTACAAATATAATCTCTTGTTTACGTCACTGATGATACATTTGTTTATACTCGCATATTGGACTGTTTTGTTGTCTGCTAATTGAGGATGGTTTCAAATCACTGATAAGGGAGCTCAGTGGGAAATTTATAGTTTTGTAAAGCAAGCCCTTTTTTTTGCTACCCTTTTACGATAATTTTCTATTTCAATGCATAAATACACAATAATCTTGATTAACTTATATTTAATAAAGTCGATCAGACCACGAGTAAGCTAGAACTCTTCACAATATGCACATATACTATATATTGGACTATATATTGTTATAAAACTGACCCTCAAAGAATAGGTTCAAACAAGAAAATAAGTCAGAAATTAGTCTTGACCATTTTGGTTTAAAAAAATTAATACAAATTGCTGTAGAAATTATTGGTGCCAATGTTTACAACTTATTGAAAATAGAGAATATAAATTTTCATCCCTAATTAAACAATTTCCAAATCTTCCTTATCTTTGGAAGTGTTTTATTTTAACATTCCCTGTTTTCTAAAATGATTTGTACACTAAATCTGTAGATTCATTGCTGTTTTGTGCCTATTAATCTCTTCAGAAGAATTCGTAATTGCTAAAAATGTGTTGTAACCCACAAATATATCTATTACCCTTGGATTACCCAAGAATAAGTAATTCTTCAACAATTTAATCTTTGATCATTTTATTTGTTTAAGCAATCTTAAGCGATGCACTTCACATTTATTATGTTAAGCAAATGACTTTTTTATTTTTTATAATCTAAGTCATTTATTGGCATCTTCATTCCTTCCGGCAGCCTTCGCCGCAGTCGGATCCCTCGCAGATGTCGCAGAGCGAGGACTTCACCTGGTAGTACTCGGTGGCCCTGCGCTCCGTGTCGTAGTAGTCGTAGAGGGAGACGGAGGCTGGCTTCTGCTTGGCCACCGCATGAGCCTTGGAGGCCTCCACCGGCAGGCACTTCACATCGCCGGGAGTCAGGCTGTCGAAGTAGACGACCACCGTGGAGTCCGAGTTCTTGGTCTCCACCCGCTTCACGCGGTCCACGGCCTCGATCTTGCCCAGGCTGTCAGCATCTCCCACAAAGCCGGAGGGCAGGGCGATCTCCATGACAGCCATGTTGGAGTCCTTGTCCTTGTCGCCTTCCTCCAGCGGAATGTACTCGGCGCAGATGTCCACCACCAGCAGCTGATTAGGCGAGTCTTTCACCGTGGGCGTGACCTTGAAGCTGGGCTTCTTCTCCTTCTCGGCCAGGTTGTAGCGGTACGAGAACTGCACCATCGCGGATCCGGAGCCCTTGGCCGTGAAGTCCACCTTGCGAGTGGTTTTGGGCAGCACATGGGTCTGCAGAACGAGGGAGTTCTCGGGATTGACGGAGATCGTGTCCTTGGATCCGCCGTCTGGCGAAGATACGAACTCGATGTCCATGGTGCCGGATCCAGATCCCGTCTTGAAGGCGAACTTGGTCAGGGCCTGCAGTCCAATCACAGTGTCCTGGGTGGAGGAGAACCCGCCGTTGCTGTTGCGCTGGGAGATCAGCCACTTGATAATGGGCAGAGCCTTCTCCGCGGGCTCCTTCTCGAGAAGAGCGAGCAGCACATAGGAGGTGATCTCCACATCGTTGCTGCGTGGCTTCCAGTGGAAGATGCGGCTCTCCTCCCCAGTCGTCTCTGGAGCCTTCGACCACCACTTCCTGTCGTTCTCACTTCGAGCCACTCCCTCCAACTTGGCCAGCACCTTCTCCGCCTGCGGGTGCTTGGCCAGCTGAAGTGCAACAGCCGCAATGGCCAGGGAGTACTGGTCATCCGTCTTGTCCACCTCCTCGACCACGTAGCGAACCGCCTTCTCGATGGCACTCTGGTACTTCGGAATGAGTTCCTGGGAAAAAGAATTCAGGTTATTATAGGTATTTCCAGGATGTGCAAAGTAACTCACATCGTTCTCGAAGAAGGCCAGCAGGACGAACGAGGTGAGGGCCAGGGCATTCTGGTTGGCGTTGTCGAAGAGCTTTCCCACCTCCGGGAACTCGCCGCTCTCATTCTGCTTCGATACGAGGAAGTCGAGGCCCGCGGTCACGACCTTGGGATCCACATCGGTGTACTTTCCTGCCTGGTGGAAGGATCGCATCACGTAGGCGGTGAGCCAGGTGCTGCCGGCACGATCCGACTTTCCGAAGGCGCTGTAGGAGCCGTCATCGTGCTTGTATGTGAGCTCTCTCTGGTAGCCGATCTCCAGGAACTTCTTGGCCTTGGCCTCGATGGCCGGCATCCGTCGACCAGTGACCTCCAGATACTTCAGCACCAAAATGTTGGGAACGAAGTTGACCATGTTCTGCTCTCCACAACCGTACGGCATGCGCACCAGGTTGTCCAGATTCTGAAGAGTGGGACCCAGAAGATCGCCAACTACAGAAAACTCGATGAACTCGGACTGAGGCACTGCTTCAGCGGGGATCTCCGCCTCCAGGGACTGCGAAACCTCCGGCTGATCCTTCAGGTTGATGAACACCGCCCGGTTCTCGAACTGCGTGACTCCCTCTGGCTCTACCTTAAGTTTCTGGTGGATGGTGTCGCCAGCTAATGGCGAGGTGGCCGTGATTTTTAGGGTGGTGGATCCCACATTCTTCGGTCGGATCATGAAGGAGACACTCTTGCCACTGTTTGCTGGGATCGTGACGCGTTTGACGCGACGCACTTCATCGATGGCCTTCTCCAAGACCTCATTGGTGGCCTCTGTGAACTCGTACTCCTTGTCGGAGTTGTCCATTACGACCTCCGCATCGACGGTCTTGTCCAGATAGTTGAATATCACCACGGGAATGGCAATCACTTCGCCTGAAATCCAATCCAAGTTCAACATTCAATTATTTTAGAAAAGATGGAATATATAGAGAATGTACTCACCCCTCTTGACGGAGTAGGGCAGGTTTGTGGACACAAAGAACGGCTGGAACACTCGAATCTTGCTGGGGTTCTTGGTCAGGGCTATTCCTGAGGTGGGGTTCAGGGAGAAGCCAGTAACCACCCAAGAGGTAATCGTGTCCGGGATCTTCTTGGTGAAGGAGAAGCCATCACCGTCCACACTGCAGCAGAGGGTGAAGTGGATTAGTTTCTCGAGCTACTACTCCGGGGGGGCATAAACAAGTTGGACGAGACACGCCATGGATTAGGTGGGGGTGAGTGGTATTTTTCAATGTTAGTCAGGCATGCGTGAGAAACAAGTAAAAAGCGTTGGGTGACTAATTACTCTGTCGGAAAATCTTCTGCTAGTGCAAATATCCAAGTCTCTGAAAATTTTGAGCGCACCCCAAAACCGTTTCGAACTATTTCCTCATTAGAATGTCGACTATTTTCGGTTGGTGCGGGCTTTCTCGTAGTCTTTCGCGTTTTGTTGGAACTCTGGCGTTCCGCACTGGCCTTCATGATGGGAATAGGAGTCCAGTTGCCCCTCCTCGGGTCATTCACTTGAAGTATTTAAAATAAGACAAACTCCTTAACAGAAAATCGTTTACGTTATTTTCCAGAATGATTAAAATTGAAGCCCTAGGAGAACTAGCTTTTGAAGGTCATGAGCCAATGAATAATGCTTCACAAAAGAATCGGTTAAATTTTAAACAATTTACTCGACGCCGCTGGCGAACATCCAAGTCTCGGGGAACTCTTGGCGGACTGGAGCTGGAGAAGGTGCCGGCGGTGGTGATACGGTGCTCGTGGAAATATCGAAATATGAAGCAGTGTAAGAAGGTGCTGCATAGCCCGAGGCAAAGGATGCACTACGATGCGATACAGATGAACGAGAATTGTATCTACCCCGTGACCTATACCTCATACGCCGCCTGTATGGAGGTCTCCAACCATTCAAATTGATTTGAGGATATAGGAAACCTGGAAAGTATGTAAAAATTAAGTGGTGCTCTACTTAAAATTCTCTCCTTTCCTGGCACTTTTTTTTGGCTCTCTGCGGGAGGATGATATGATAATTTTTGTATTAAGGAGTCAATGGTAAAGTAGTGTCAATATAATGGCAATGAGAATATGTAGAATGACTTCTATGATCTTGTTGGGACAGGACATTTAAGGATCAATTTTTACTCGGCGAATATCCAAGTTTCTGGGAACTCCTTGCGAATGACTGCTGGTGGTGCAGGTCTTGGCGATCCGACTCCATCATACATATGCGGTCTGAGCCCAGACATAGCACTGGAACCAACTACGGCACTCTGTGCACGGAATCTTAGTGGCATTCCTATTCGAAATGACATTATCGGATGCTCGAACTCGGAGTCGTAGTGCCAAGGATACACATGAGCTTAAGACACAGAATCAATTAGTTTAAGGCTGATCCTCTTGTTAAAAATTTATATAAATATCTTTTGAATGAGCTAATCAAACTAATTCTCTAATTCATGTCAAAAGACTTTTCCATCTTGTAAATCAAAATAAACTTTCGAAATATCCTGAAAGGTGCGTTCAATTTTTAAAGCAAATTAAGCAGTTGAAGAAAAAGTGTTGTATTAGTCACAAACATAAACCACACCTGGAATTACGGGTAATTGGATGTGATTATAGTTAATCATACTTTTCAGCATTATAAAAGATCCAGTTCTCGGGAAAGTCTTTACGAATTTGGGGTTCAGTGACGGCACTCTGTGCAGTCACTCCACCCGCTGCTGGTGAGCGACTGAACATGACCCGATCGATTGCAGAAGGAGGACCTGGAAAGCGCTGCAAGGGTCCAAAGAAGATCCTCCTTCCTACAAAGCATTAGAGTGGGTTAAAGGCTGAGAGGCTGAGAGTTTAGTACCAAGATGTTAGAGCCCAGATAGTGAAGAAACCCAGCCGAAAGACGCACTAAAATCACCCTGTTTAAACTTTAGCTCAGTCATACTTTTCAGTGTTGACAAATATCCAGTTCTCGGGAAACTCTTTTCGAATATGTGGAACTTGCGGCGTGGTGGGATCTGCCAATGGAGTTCCCGGCATATATGCGTCAAAGCCAATGTCTTGTACAACAAGCTGATCAGCATAGAGGACGGGTTCTTCATCGAATTCCCACAAATATTCATCTGTGATGTACATTTTTATAAATATGATGTTTTAAAATCTCCAATTTATGTTAAATATTTGGTTTTAAAACTTTAATTTTCGTCTGTCCTTTGGAATTAGGGATTTTGCTTAGTTTTTGGGAAGATGCAAGGATTCTAGGTATTTAGAGAATTGATAAGGATGCACATACACAGGCATATCATGCCATTTCCCATATGCAACACACCTTGAATTGGCAGATGATTGCCAAATCCAGAGATCGACAAAGATATTGCGGGTTGGATAAGTCCCAGATATAGTTTTTAAAGCCACTGAATACATTTTTTGGGATCCTTCAAATTTCATTTCACAACTGAGCATGGAAAACTTAAATAAATCTGATAACTTGGCAGCTAGAATAGATATATTAAATATTTGTGCTACGTTTCCGATTTCATAAAAGTCCGTTTTTCCCATCAGGGACTCCTTCACTATCGTTTCAGTGTTATGATGAATGAATGCTATCTGTTAAGAGCAACAAATTAATCAACAAAAATTGTATCGTACTGTTTGGCATAGAAAATCCAGCTTTCGGGGAATTCTTTTCGAATCTGGGGAGCTACTGCTGATGAAATGTGATATTGAATCTGGGGAGCTACTGCAGATGAAGTATAATATCTGGGAGACATCGCAAAGCTGCGTAATTCCAGTATATCATCGAATTCATAATCTTCTGTATAGAAATATTTTAAGTATAGGTAAGATCATTCTTTGTAAGCCTTAGGTTGTTTAAGATTTAGTAGCTATAAACTGAAATTTGATTGCTAAAATTTTTTAAGGCAGCATATGGGCAATTCCATAGTCACGCACGGGACATTCGTACGCATTCAAAGTAAAAAAACGTTAACAAGGAAACGATTTTTTTCCCAAAAGAAAGTCTTAACATATAGCATTTAATTAGTTCTTTTATTGGTGCAAAGATTAATTTTGGGTCATTTTTCATTTTTGAGATATTTGCAAAATTTAAGTGATTCGCACGGGACAAAAAACGGAAGTGACTTTTGAGGTCGATCTATTCAAATGCCAATATCTGCGAATCAAGAGGCAATATTTTAATGCAATTAATTTTAAACTGTTGTACACAGATGCCTCTTAAAAATGGTTATGAGTTTTTTCCGAAATGACTTGCACTTTTTTTTAAATTTAATTTAATGTAGATTCGCACGGGACATCGCGCACGGGACATTTTTTATCAGCATACTTTGCACGTTGTTTTTTACTATTAAACTAAATTAGAAGAGCATATATCCGTTTTATTTTGACTATTTGCACTCTTCTAGTGATATTAGAAAACAGAAGTCAAAGCATAAAGCTTCGTTTTAGAAATTAACTTAAAAAGAAAACAGGTCTATTTTTATGACGCTTTTTGTTAAAATAATGAAAAATCGCGTTTTCGCGAGTATGCTTTCAAATATTTCGAAATTTGTTTTAAAATATGGTAAAGCCCTTCAAATTGAATCAATTGGACCATTTCCCAATGTTACAAAATTGAAAAAAACCATTTTAGAGAAGTTTTAGCTTTTTGGCCGCGGTGGACCTTTCTGTGGAATTGCCCATATTTAGATATCAACTGTCAAATTGAAAAGTAAAAGTTACCATCAATTTAGTCAGAAGTGTTTAAGGCTCAATTTTATAACCTAAATCTCTAGCTAAAATACCAAGCCTCTGAACTTTAAAAATCTTTTTTAGATTTAGGTCTGAGGGACCAGCCGCTCTTACCTGGTGTGTAAGGATAATGAGCATTAGTCAGAGTCACCAAGCCCGAGGTTTCGCCAGGATATTTTCCGTAGCCACGCTGCCAGGGAGTGGATGTCTTGTACTTGTTGAGACTATTGAAGATATCATCTCGACTGAGATCGTTGCCAGACTTGAGCAGGAGGACACTCTGATCGACTCCCAGAAGACCCACAAAGGACTCTGGATCGGTTTTCACTTGCAGCTTGACTTCTTCACTGGGCTTCGCACTCAAAGGAGCCGAGATATCAATCTAAAGGTAAACTAGATTATTTTCGCTTTGAAAATGGATAGTTGATAGAAAACCTACCGAGTTGCTAAACTCCTTCTCGAACTCGATTTTTTTCTCCTCAAAGTGCAGATCGTCGTTGGTGACATAATGAATATAGATCGTAGCCATGGGCACCATGTCAAAGGTGGGAGTAAACTTAACCGTGTAGGTTTTGAGACCCTCAGGAACATCCACGTGTTCGCTGAGCACAATGTTACCTCTGGCCACAATCGTGTACACGAAGTAGGGAATATCCTCGTTCGATTTAACATCGAAAGAAACTCGCTCGCCCAACCGAGGACTGAAAAAGAAATTAGGTATTGATTTATACTCGATAATGAAATATAATTGAAAGTTTAATACTTACGTTTTCGTGTTAACCTGAATCCTAAGCGGCTCACTGTTGCCCATATGTGGCTGGGCTCTATGCAGGACTCCTAGGTAGAATTTTATCCCATCAAACCTAGCATCCACGCGGTAGGAACCAAACCCGTTCTCGCGCAGAGTTACAGAGCTAAAAGTGGCAATGCCATTCTCGTTCACCGGAGCTTCAAAAGTAATATCATTTGCCCCGGGGCGTTCCGGATGAAAGAAATGATCATTCGAAAATGACAGAGTGACCTTCTTTTCAGAGCCCGTTACCGGAGACCCATCCATGTTCTTTACAGCAACCTGATAGACAAACGACTTGTTCGGATGGAAGCGCTCTGGCTCTCCGTAATTTTCGATCTTATATCGATGCCTATGCAGGCTTACGGTGGCGGTGGCATTCTGTTTGTTCCCAGTCAGTTCCTCGGTGACAACGGCAAATAACTTTATAGAACCTACATAGGGTGTTGGCCTAACGTTAAACTCCACATGACCCTTGCCATCCACATCGATAGTCTTTTCTTCTTTTTCCATCTCAGAGGTGGGGTAAGGGCGGCCTAAAGAGTAGAAGGATGGTTGGGCTGATACCATCGAAATAGTGGCTTTGCCTTTAACCGGCTTTCCATAGGTGTACTTGGCCCTGATTGTGGCCTTGATCACTTCGTCGGCAACCGCCACATCCTTAGCGGTGTCTATGATCACCTCGAACTTGGGGAGCACGTACTTGTCCACCTCGAAGGACTTGCTCTCCCTGCTTTCACCATCCACATGCACCGAGATCTTCCAAGTGCCCAGGACGGGTTGTTCGGACAGCTGGAGCTCCCCGGAGTAGACTCCCTTGGTCAACTTGATGTCCGTAAACTGCTTGATCCTGTTCTGGGCCCCGTCGGTGATCACAATCGATATGGGCTTGTCGATCTTGGCGGGTCGGGTGTTCTCATCCAGGAAGAGGATGCGGAACTGCACCAGATCAGCGGGCTTGTAGGTGGCCTTGTCGGTCTGAATGAAGGTCGAGGGTTTCTCATCGGCATAGTTCAGCTTGGTGGTGTTCTTGAACACCACTCCGGATACTCCCTCGGCGGTCAGGTTGTAGTCCCCAGTGGCCAGTTTCGGCACCTCGAACTCCACATTCTTAGTGGACATGGGCGGAACTTCGATGTCCTTGGTCGCATTGAAGGAAGGTCCGTTTAGGCTGACCTTAATCAGACTTGGTCCATCTGCCTTGTGGACTGAGACGGCGACATTGTACTTGGAGTTGGAGCGGATGGTGCCAGGCCCAACCACCGAATAGAACCTGCAATAGATGAATTATTCTTTAATTGAGAAATGGTGACTGAGTGATGAAGATCGTTAGTGGATTTTAAATACTGATTCCTAGTAAAATTTCAAGAAACTGGCGTGATTAGTAGTTTTGTTTGACGTTTAACTATGATATTAAAAGTATGCAAATTTTCAGTGTTTTTTTTTTTTTCAAATAAAGCAAACAAATTTTATCACACATTACGAAAATCCCCTTTTATATGGGACTCACAACAAGCGTGCTTATATATATTTATTTACAGATTTCAAAAATGATAAAAGTTTCTTTCCCCAAGTTATAAAAATTAAAATTTCTATAGAAAATAAATTTGAATACGTGGCTGCATGGTTTTTTTTTTTAGCAAAAACCTTGACTTGTCAAGTATATAGTTGTCTATTATTTATTTTTTACTGATAAGAAATCAATTTGAGCTTTAATAAAACGCAACTCACCCGGTGGCATTGATTAGCAGGGTGAATTGTAAGAGAAATGCACACAAAAAGATCTTCTCCATTTTGGAGCACTCACACAAGGAACTAAAATTTTAATTTTTATTAATAAGTGATTTTTAAAATTCACATAAAGTAAATGGAATTAAAAAAGTTCTCTTAATTGCACAATATTTTTTAAATCACTTCGAATAACCGACCTCGAGAATCGAGCGATCGCCAGCTAGCGACGATCCACAATGAGCCCGACTTTATTCCGGCCGGCTTTAAGTACGTTCTGGGATCGGGGTTCGGGAGAGATATGTCTCTCTGCTGCTCTCTCCTCATATTTCGGGGAATTCTCGGTAGTAAACATTTGCGCTCTGATGGATCGGCACAAGCGGCCGACCGACAGCTAGAATACAATTTATTATTTTATTTACGTCACTGATGGTACATTAGACAATATTATGTGTATAATTTTGATTTCAAAACTTATTGTTTTTCATTTTTATATTTTTTTGTGCCCGCTCTCACTAGAAATTCCCATTGAAAACATTTCTTTAGAAAACCAGAGTCTTTATTATCTCTGAAATATTCTTGTTTTACTTTTAAAAGAAGAACAGACATCTGTTGCAGACGAGATCATTAACCGGTTAATTCATAGTAAACAATGCAGTTTTGTGCTAATTACTATATTAACAAGAGCTGATAATTGCTTTAGTCTTTGGAATAAGGGGAATTTACAAAAGGAAAAAGAGGAATTAAAAACTTGAGTTATTGGCACAACAGTAAGCAAATATTTGAAAAGATAATGATTTGTTTGCCATGAAAAATAAGGTTTATTATTTAACATACTCAAATGTTGTTTCTGTTCCCTTTTTTAAAGATAGTTATTTCATATTGCAATCAATCTTGAATTTCTATTATTTATTAAATATTTTAGCCTAAATTTTTATTCCTTCTACTTTTAAGTCTTAATAATATAAATCATTTTATATTATATGACTTCTTAAAACATAAAATAAAGTTTTTAAAAATCATAATGCAAATAATAAATACGCAAATATACCAAAAAAATAACGGACATATTTCCTTAGTCCAGCTGGTCACATCGATACAATCGATAGTGAAATCGATAAAAGCATCGTTGAAAGAATCCATCTCTAGCCAAAACAATAACAAATAATTTTAAATTGTAAATTAAGAACTTAATCCTGGCCACAAATGGACGACGGCGAGCTGGTCAAGCTGATTGAGAGTCACAGGATCCTGTACGACAAGGACAGTGCCCGCAGCGTGAAGAATGCCGCGCTGAAGGACGCGGCCTGGAAGGCAATCTCCCTGAAAATGGGCGCCTCCGAGCGGGCCTGCATCACGCGCTGGAAGAGCATCCGGGACAGGTTCGGCAAGGAGTTCCGGCGCTTCCAGGAGCGACCCGACGAGCCCACCTACTGGGACATGTTCCCGCGCCTGCTCTTCCTCAAGGACCACTACAAGCAGGGCCTCGTCAAGAACGAGAGTCTGGACGGGATGCGGTTCGCGACGCGGGAGCAGCGACGGAGGCCCAAAGCAGATGCTGAGCAGGAGAAGCGCCGCAGGGGCGAGGCGGCGGAGGAGGAGGAGGACTGCCAGGACGACCTGCTCAACGAGCAGCTCATCGAGCTGGTGAAGATGCATCCCGTTCTCTACGACCGCCACAAGATTCGGGTCTCCAAGAACCTGGCAGCGAAGAACGAGGCTTGGCGGAAGATTTCCGAGAACCTCAATGTGTCGGGTGAGTCTTGTTAATAGCTTCGATCCACAAAGAGCTTACCTTCACTTGCACAGAGGAGCTGTGCTACAACCGCTGGAAAAAGCTGCGGGATCGCTTCGCGCGGGAATATAGGAACCAACAGATCAACCAGGCCACGCCCATCACCTGGCGGTACTTCAAGGAACTGCTCTTCCTTGGTCGCCACTTTCGCAAGGGAGTGCCGCTGATCCTGGAGAATATCAAACGACGCGGTCGACCGCCCAAGTCCACCAACACTCCCAGCAATTCCGCAAAGCAGCAGCCGGCGGTCATGGGAGTCATCTCGAGTGGCGAGCAAATCTGGGGCGCCGACTATCCCTACAGCACGGACAACGACGACCTGGAGGATGAGCTGGAGCTGCCCTACGACGAAAGCGAGGAAATTGAGATTATTTCCGAGGCAGAACAGACAACTCCCTACGACTTTATACTCACAGAGGCCACGCCATCGCAGGTATTGGAGCCGCCGCAACAGCTGCAGGTGACCACCACCACGCCAGCAATGAGCGAAGATATACTAGAAAGAAGCCATCCCGCCACGGTGGAGCTATCCTCCGTTGTTGATGACTCCCCAGCACCTGCCACCTCCGACAAGCTGCTGACCACTGTGATAGCCAACATGGAGACGGTGCTGCAGCAATCGAGGGAGCTGCAGGCACAGATCCAACAGGAGCAGCTGGAGCAGGAGAAGGAGCAGCGCAGTGCTGCGCCGGACCACAGCCTTTTGGCCAAGGCTCAGATGCTGCTTGACGGCTTAAATCCCTCGGAGCGCGCGAATGCCGAGCGCAAGATTGTGCAGTTCCTGTGCCAGTGCCAGATCAAGGCTCTGGATGGGGAGGAAATCGAAGATGTGGCCCCTTGTCAGTTATTTAGCTAAAAAAAAGGTTGGGGTTCCTATTAAGAAACTGTGAGTAAATCGAATAATATTCATAACTTTTAAGTACTTAGTTTTAAGAAGGAAATATTGTTCATTTAGAGTAAGAAAATGGAAAAGATTGAATTAAAGAGTTTCTTATTTTAATATAAAAACATTTAAATGCATATTCAAAGCCTTTTTGTTCGACTAAGTTATTAATATACAAACTATTTCATCAAAAATTTATTTTAAAATCAGTTTTAAGCAACCAGTGTTGCACAGCTTTTATATATATCTGCGGACAACTATCGCTTATCGATAGACAATCGAAAGTCGTCAACGCGGCGCAAATATTTTGAATTTAAAATCAGTTAGAGGCAGCCAAAAAACCAGACGGAGCCAAGAAATAAAATCACACCCACGCCGGCACCATTTATTGCAATTAATAACGCTCACCAACGGGTCCACGCACACGCAGATGGATAAACAAATCGGACGGCGTGGTGCACTTGGCACTGGGATGTGCGAGTGCCAGAAGATTTCAATTCGCTTAGTTGCCGCCTCCGACTCACACGGCGCAGTTGCCCAGAAACAGCTACGGATCCGGGTTGTGCGTCAAAGAGAGAGCCGCCGCCGAAAAAAAAAAAAAAAAACATTGGGAATTATTGAAATAATAAACGGGGAGCGCTTTTTAAGTGCCTGCGAATGGCTTCTGTTTTCCCCGTTCTTCCATCGGCCATAAACTAATTTTGTGTAAATAAACGAAGCGCCCGCCGAGCGTTTGAAGTTGTTCTGGATGGGATCCGGATTCCCCCGGGTGGAATGTGCGGTACGAGTTGATACATGAAAAGCGTGCGCCCTGTTGTTGTGACACCTGCAGACCCCAGCACCTTCCCCGCGTAACGCCTTTCCACGTGCTTGTGGCTGTCAGTGGTGCCATTAGCTCAATCATCGGCATTGGAGGCGGCGGTTGGTTCCTCTAGCTGCCATAACCATCGTGTCATACCCATGCCGCCTCCTTTTAGGTGACATATACAAAGGTGAGTTACACTTGGAGAATCGGTAAGAGTTATTAAGAGGTTGCATTTGAAGTAAAATTATATTGGAAACTAAAAATATATTTATTTTATATCAATTATTAGGTCAATATGTAAACTTTATGGCTTAATCTGGAGTTAATTTAAAGAACATTTGTTTATTATTGCCTCTTCATTCCATATACACTTTATTACAAATTGTATTTTACATTTTTGCAAGCTTCTCGCTCAGTGTGCGGCAAGCTGACAGTAATTCATATGCAACCATCCATCTCCAGCTTGTGGAATTTAAAGCTCAAATGTAAATGTCGCATCGGCATTTAAAGTTCAACAGACCTTTGACCTGACCTCGCAGCACCTATCCCGCCAGTTGGGTTGAATCACTTACGAAGCTGCCACTTTGTCACATCATCGAAGGTCGAATCATCAATCACCAAGCAGGCGGGAGTGGTTTCTCCACATATCCACCACCCACATATGTACATAATACAATATGCATGCTCCTCGGGCCCTGCTCCGGGTCCATTTCGCATTTGCACTGGCAATTGTCTATGAAGAGAATTTGTATAATTGCCAATTGCCACGGATTTACTCGATTGCAGAAAAGCCGAAAGCGACGCTGAACCAAATAATATTCAGCATACGCCGTGTGTGCCAAATTAATTGTAATGCATTGCGCCGCATTGCCAACTCACACACACACACAGTCGCTGCGCTCTCTATATCCAACATATATTTATATATATACATTTCTATATATATATTTATATATATAGAGAAAGAGAGATTCGCATAACAATAAATCCAAACTGAACATTTTCGCCGCTTTGCACTTTGGAGCACTGCGAATTGTCTGTAAATTTGCCATGGCTCGCCGCTCGTGTGTGGCTGCCAAGCGAGTGTGCATTGTTTTTGGCAAATTCATGCAATAAGTGACTTCATGTCTGTGTCCGCTCCTCGAGGGCTGTGAAGTAATTCGAATTTTGAATGAGCTGCACATGCGATTGAGAATTGAGGTAGCAATAACTCAGGAAATCAGCATAATTAATGGGGGATTTTCAAGTGTGAATAATCTGAGATTTAGTGTTCACGAGAAGTTAAATATGCAGCAAACGATGGAGATTAAAGGGGAGTTAAATAGTGTCTAAAAATGAAATAATTAAAGAATTAAAATAGCTATAAAATATTTTGAAATATTTACAAATTGTGTAATATAAAATGTGGGTAGAAGTAATAATATTTTAAAGTATTATTAAAGCTTTTCTTATTAGATTTTTCCATGATATTTATGTTTATTTTGAAGTTGTGCATATTATAATGTCTAAGCAAATTATTCATCTTTAAATAAGTTAAGTAATTCAAAGCCTTAATTTAAAATTATTTTGATTTATCCAACGCAGAGACTTTACTTTTATTGACCAATTGCAACACCTTGTTAAACTTTCCTTGCAACCCTCGTTGTTTTTACTTCAATGTTGCATTACGTATACGTTCGTATACGTGATGGGCAAACACTTTCACGTGTACGCACACCACCCCCCTTACCCCCTTACCCCCCTTGGTAGGCTGCAGTGCAGCAACATTTTTTTTATGGCTCCGGTGCCTTGTACGTTGCGACATGTTTTGCATGGCCGAAAAAAAAAAAACAAAACAAAACAAAACTACGGGGCTCCGAAGCAAAGTTCAAACACTGTTGCAAACAATTTGCAATAAAATTGAATGCCCAACCAGGCAGCCCTGGCGAAGGCCAGGAAAAACTGCAACATGGCAAAGGGGGGAGGAAGAGCGTCCCAAACTCAATCATGTGGCCAGGGGAGTGGGCCACTTATTGGCCACCCCTCTTGGTGGCCCAACCTTTGTTCGGTGCTTTGAACCTTGGCGCCACTTCGCTGACCGACGCAGCCGGGCGCATAAATTTTGCTTCGTCTTTCTTTCGAGAAGAAAAGAGGAGAGGAAGAGAGGAGGCTAGAGTCTGCAGTTCAAAAGACTCAAACTTTGGTCTTGTTCTTTCGCTTTTCGCTCCCTTTTCCATCACGGCAGCAATGACCTACAAAACCATTTAAAATTTACGACTCGGAGGCGATTCTGGCCGGAGATGAATGAAGACAAACTGCAGAAATGGCCAAGGAGGTGGACGATGCCAGTGATGCCTAACCAAAGAACAAAGCGATAAAAACATCAAATAATTGCAAGTGTATATAGCAAATAAAACGTGAAGAGTGTGAAGGCTTAAGGAGCATTAAAATGGGCAACCTCTAGGAATGGTCTTGAATTTAATATGAAGAGAGAGCTGCCAAGACTTTATTTTAAGAGCCTTAAAATATACATTGAGTTAAGTAAATAAATTAAAACCTTAAATACATTTCGGTGGCAAAATTAAGAAAGGGAAAACTTTTAAGTTAATTTCACTTTGGCTGTTGTGTGTCCTTGAGTAAGAGCCTCTGTGAGGAGTAAAACTGTGACTGGGAAAATGCATATTCCCTAATGGAATTAATGGCCAAGTAGACAGCACTGCTGCTCCTTGCGACCTGACAGCTCTCGCTCGCTCGCTAGCAGTTTTCCGACCCGACTTTCCCAGCGTGGAAATTTGCGCCGTGTGTGTGTCAAGCTGTTTAATTGCACTTGTGTGCAATTACATTTAAGTAACTGAGCGACTCGACTGAAGGGGATGGGGGGGGGAGTGCACTCTGCTGACAATTAGGCGCACACGCGTCCGCAAATGAGGGGGGCGGGGGCCGACGACCTGCCCGTTTTAATTAGGTACGACTGCACACCAGTGCGTATGCGTAATCAGCAAGTGAACGCCATCACGTCAGGCAAACAACAAGAAGAAGAACCCCGCCGAAATCTGCACGAGGAGCGAGTGCGAAACTACATCAATCTGCGCATATATATCGCACTATAAATACAACTCGGGCAGGAGGTCCCGAATTATTTATATACGTACATACATTCCTTCGCTCTGACTGCACACGAGTTTTGGCGATTTGCAATTACTTTGCTATTTTGGCAATGGCTTTCTCCGTTCGCCGTTCGCCGTCGCTGCGTCTGTGTCTGCGTCTAGCTGTGCTCCCCGTCTCCCGCTTAACCGATTTTCCCGCGCCCCTACAAACATGGCAATGGTCCATTGTCTGAGCACGCTTGGCAACGTTTCAAGAGCGCGAAATCGAATGCTTGTGCTCATTACTCATACGCAACGTGGTACGTAGCGGGATAGCAAACGCGGCAAGAAAAATTAAACTTTCATGATCATGAAATAATTGCTGAGTTATATGAAAAATGTTTGGCAATGATTTGAGATTTTTAACTTGTAATTAGCACACAAAATGGGAGTGAGAATTAAGGCCAATTTACTTAATTAGTTTATAAGGAAGATCAGTTTCTTTTGTAATAAATTAAGTTAAAGTTGTTTTTAGCCACAAATGATTAAAAACTTAATCCAAAGTACTCTGCTTAAAAAGAAAGGCATATAATAATCAATTACTTTTAAAATAAACTATTTATAAGGAACCTCTAAATGAACGGCTCTTCAATAGGCACTTAAAGTGTAAAAAAAAGTTAAATTTAGAACAAAAATTTTAGCTAGCATTTCAAGAAAACTATCCCTTAAATGAAAAACTTTTAAGGACCCTTTGTGCTGTCTACATATAAAGAAGCTGACTTTGGCGACATGTTTTATGTCCTATGTTTCTTTTCCTTCAATATACATAAATAATATTCAATTAAAATTATATTTTACCTTTAAAGTTTAAACCAATTTCTGTAATTATAAAATTACACACAATATTTATTGATTACAAGTTGCTCTGCACTTCTTATACCAACGCCTACAATGTAACGCTAAATGCGTAATTTTCTCTAACAAATTGTATAATTCAAATTGCGTAAACACATATTATCGCTGAAATTTATGCACAATTATCCCGGCATTCACGATAATCCCCGAAAAATTGCCAAATTGAGAGCACAAATTTTGTGAATTCATAACCATTGGATATTTATATACATAAATAAACGAACCGAACAAATGCGAATGCGGAGCGAGTGTTTGTAAAGACGGCAACTGCAAAAGTTAATTATGCGCAAAGTGAAACCAAATGTTTTGGCTCAAACAGCATTGCGGCCGAATGTCGAAAGCAAATTGAATGTAAACTGAGAAAAATGAAATACGATGAGCAAGGGCAATCCATTTAATGGAATGGCCAACTGTCCGCTCGCCACGCAGATCACAGAATACACAGAATACTGTATACAAAATAGAGAATACATAAATCCACGGCTAGATGCTGTCTGGCCGATATAAAATATATCACAAAAGCATTTCAAGTGCTCTGACAAAGGCGCTAAAAGCAAATGGATAACCCAACCCCCGTCCCGCTTGTTATCCAAACACATACATATGAACATAAAAATAAATTAATCAATTTCATTGCAGACAACAAAAGCCAAAAGAATGCGTTTTCATTTTTATTGCGAAACTTTCTCGGAGACAGGCATTGAACTTGCCGTGTTTCTTCCAGTTAATTAAATGTTTTAAGTTCGAGCGATGTGTGATTATAAATGGGGAATTTTTGGTCTGAAATAAATAATGGTTGGAACAGAAATAAAAAATCAGGAAATATAAAGAGCAAACACAGAAAGTCTATAAAGTATACTCATAATTTAAATATTTATAATGACTCACAAATATATTTTTTTAAAATGATATATATTATTACAGTCTTTGAGTGATTTTCCATAAATACAATATCTTAATAATAAGGAACATTTGTATTAAATAAATGAAAGTTTTTGGTACAATCAAAGCTCTTTAAAGAATTATAAAAACAACATCGTTAAAATATGAAGCACAGAACTTGTAAAATATATAACAAATATGTATATAATTTAATTATATTATTTATTAATTATTTTATAGAGAAACTAATCGCTTAGAAAATAGCCCAATGTTTTCACTTTACCTTAATGTTTGTTTAAAGCCATCCTGACTTTAAAACTTTAATAAACTCTTACAAATTATATAAACACATGTTATAAATAAAATATGTGTAAGAATGTATAAATAAAATACAATTATAACTAAGATCTCATGAATTTTGTCTTTAAATATGTCAGCTCTATAAGGCTTCTATAATTGTAACAGAACCCATACATCTTCCTCAGCCAAAACAAACATTTGTGTCCTTAGAAAATATTTCAAGGGGAAGCCAGACAAATAGAATTCATTTTGGCAACCAGCATATGCGCCGTGGTCAAGGCGAAGATTATTATTATTGAATATTTTATAATGCATTGGCCAGCTAGCCAGCATACAGCGCTTCTCACCGAGATGCGAATATAAAGGAGAATAAATGTGTACGAAAACTCGCGCGGCCAAAGTTTATGGCACGAACATTTTCAATGGGGCGCCGCCCAGCGCCAAAAAAATAAAAAAAAAATTGAATTTTTTTCGAGTGCGAGCCGCATTTGAGCACTTCGCCCGGCAATGGGGCGGCAAAAGGTCGGGGGCGTGGCAGGGCACTTGAGAATCGGCGCGCGAATTTGTTGCCAACTTTCTGGGCAGCGAAACGATGGCACCGAGTAAGAGAACGAGAACGAGTGCCCCTTTCCTCACTGATTTGCAGCCGCCGCTTGTCGCTTTCAACATATTACATATCTGCTGAATCCCTGCCCATTCGCGGAATTTATATTATTTTATTATTATTATTTTATGGTTGTAGGTGAGGAAATATGGCACAAACTAGCTCTGGTTAAAGGATAAAATAATATGTGACTTCGTTTCCGGTAAGGAAGCATTTTTTTGATGCATATATTAGAAATTTTTAATCGGAACTCAGTTATATCTTGAGTATCATTGAGTTTTCTTTTGTGAATGATTATAAATCCTAGAAAACTAGAATAGGAAAAGGATTCCTCAGGATGGATCTGTCTGCCGCAGACTTTAAGGTTCTTTTCATTACCTTTTAATTTTTTAAGAGACTGAATTTAACATCCTTAAACAAACCTAAGCCCATCTCAGAGGTGAGACTTAAAGACAAGATGCTTAACATTAAATTTGTCTAAAATATGTATCATTTTGATATATATTATATAGTTTAAAATATATTTATAAATATTATTTTATTATTATTTTTTAGTTAGTTGAATAATAATTTAGTCCGCAAAGGATGATCTTATATTTATTGCACTAATCAAATGTTGTATTAATTTAAACCAATTCAAAGTTCCTTCACCCCATAATAACTCTAAAAACAAATTAAGACAGCACATACTCTGTCATATTATTTACTTATATGAGACCAAAAGACCATTTAATACACACGGCAATCGGGTCTCTGTCACTGTTTATACAGGTATCTATGTTTAGCGCCCGTTCACGGCTAAGATCCCTCGTGATATTTTTCAATGAGCACACACAAACGCAAACACACACGACAACCGACTGTCCCGACTTTTCTCCCCCCTCTGGCTGGTGGATGTTCGAAATATTTATGAACCGCATTCGCATAATTATGACTTATACTCTTTTAATCTTTTGGCCATTTGGATGGCGGGCAACGCGGCGTATGCGCAACGCGCAGAGCGGACTTTGACTGAGGCGAACATATGTGCCATTAATTTGCAAGTAATTAAAATGCCTTCAAATTACTGCAATTCAAATACAAACAAAGGCAAACCGCGAGTAGTATCTTATGCTGAATGCAGCCCAATTTCGTTTAGTTTGCCATTCGTCTGCCAAGAAAGCAAAAAGGCGTCGAAAATAAAATACTCGTACATCTCTCTGGCTTTCGCTGTCGTGTCAATTGCGTCATGCACTGCACATTGTGTGAGGCACACAGAGATTGTGCCAAGTTTTCAAATATAAATAAAAGTTATATGCGAATGCTTGGTCAGAAGCGACAGAAGGCGGCAGCAATTAATGCAAAATAAAATGTAATTATACTGCCCGTTTAAAAATAATCGATTTAATTAAATTTAAAATTGCATTCAGAGCTAATTGAAAGGCCCAAACACTGGCGTCGAAGGCAGGCGTCTGGCCGTGTTGGGTAATCAGCTACTTAATGACCATTTGGCCATGTGCTCTCAACCATTTGGCAGTAATTGTTTGCAAGAAAAATGTCATAATTAGCGCCAAGGAAAATGGGATAAAAGAAGGATGAACAAAGCGAAAAGCAAAGCCAGACTTTAATTGGAAACCTGATTTTATAAAAGGGATGAAGGGAGGACAAAAATGATTCAATTTAGGTATTCAGTTAGATCTTACTCAGTTTTTATTGTTTAAATTTATTAAATAAAGATATAAATAATGTAGAAAATAGTAAAAAGATACTACGATATTCCATGAATCATTATCCTTTTAAGTATAGCTTGACTTGAGAACATACTGAGACATATTTAACTCTTTAAAGACAACCATTTAGCCGTAATCCCCGACTTCTTTAGTATCGTAAAAGGAGCTGTGTGCTGCGTAACTTGGCTTCCGTAATGACTCCCGTGGCCGTCTTTCAGCTGGCTGAACTTGGCCAAAAGCTTTCCCGCTGAGTGTTAATTACCTAAGACCCATCCGCTTGCCCGACAAAGAAGATGCGAAGGAGGTTGGCACAGGGAATGGCGATGCATTTCCGCCCATCGTCGAGGACGACAACGAAAACATTTCATGGCACATTATTTTTATTAATAATTATTTCACATGCAGACCAGACGGGACCGCTTGTACATCAATTTTACATGAGCAGGGAGCCTCCTTTGGATGGGTTGTCATGTGTCGGGATGCGGTTGGGGACGCGGAATGGGAATCGGAATGGGATGTGGTTGGGTTCGGCTCGGTCCATGTTCCGGACACTGACAGCGACCGACGACGTTGACGCAAATCGAAAAAGCCAACTGTGCGCTCGGTATCATTATTTCACTTCTGCCCCTGGTGTCGACAGATACAACATAGCACGACTTTCTGGCTATATTTATTTGGGTTCGCTCGGGTCCCGAGTCTCGGGTTCTTTGGCTCTGCCCTAATAAGCCTTCAGGTGCAGCTGCAAATGAGCCATGAATTATTTGCGCTGCACATAGATAATTGTAATTGCGGGTTTCTTTTCTGTTTTAAAAATAAACCCAAATTTTTGGCATGAAATAAAGATGGTTTATGTAAGCCAGCAAATGCTTATATTTTGCGGTATACCAAACCATACCATAATGACGCTAATCCGACCCTTATCAATGGCTTTCCAATTCGGTTTCTGGTCCTCGGGGAATATTCAAATCTGTTTGTCCCCCTCTCAACCGCTAATGACGTAAATAAATCATGGTATTTCGGGTAAAGGAGACCTTAAAGCACATCTCAAAAATTCCACCAGAAATTAGAGCTTATTCTGGCTTTCGGGGTAAGCCTACTCACCCACTTTCCCATCAATTTCATGGCTTTTTCTGGCCCGACCTGACACAATGTCTGGCAATTCTAACCCGATGCTGTGTGTGTTTTGATTTGGACGACCTTATCGACTACCAACTCGCATTTTTTTTCTCCTTTGGGTTGACATTTTTCGTTATTTTTTTACTGCCTCTCTTCCTGCTGGCAGGGCAAGTAAAAAAAAAAACAAATGCGAGATTAAAAGAACTTGGAAAGGTTTTCCTTTTTTTTATATATACAAAAGCACATAGAGAAAATGAAGGTCTCTATGTTTAAATATGTCTTAGCTCAGTCCATGTATATAATTCGTTCCTATTATTATCATGTATTACCGTGTTATTATAATTATCGTATAATCTAAATTTATTAATGCCATAAATTAGACTGAAAACATTATCTGATATTTATTTTTTTATAGGTTGAACTTATATTTTTACGACAATAAAAAATTGATAGGACATTTCTTAAACTAACAATTTATAAGTTTTTTCTTATATTTTAAAGTAAAATATATTTCTCACTAAAACCTCTTTAGTGTAAATGTATTTTTATTTGAACTCTTTTATATTTTGGTCCTTCGAGCCGGATGTACCAAACATCTTATATATTCATATTTTCTTAGAATTCGATTCAAAGTTGGAATTAAAGTTAAACTAATCGATAAAATATATTATTCACTTGACAAATAAATTCACTAAATATTTTAATTTATCAACAACATCGAAAGTCAGCATTTTTTTAAACAAATAATAATATTAGAAAGCATTTATTTGTTTATAAATATTTAAGTAATTAACTTGTGTTCTTAGAAACATTTGAATTAGATTAAAGACTGTTTAACTTAAAAAATAAATATCATGAATAGAATTTATATTATTTATTTATCTTAAACCCTTTGTTTATTTTTAATCAATTTTCTTTTCGTGTAGATAACAGTTTTCCCGCAGAGCTGAGAAGTTTTTCTTTATTTTTTTGGTCCTGTTGTTTGAACATTTCCTTTTGTTCCTTTCGGTTGTGTTTGTAGTAAAAAGTAACAAATATGTGGCATTAATTTTTTTGTTCGCTTTTGTGTTTTGTTTTCAGACGCGTTGAATAAAAAGAAAATAAATAAAAATAAGACGCACGCACACACAGGCACAGACAAGGCACAGACACAGGCACACTCATTGATACGAATGCGATGTGTATTAATATAAATAAAGCGAAAAGTAAAAGAAGAAAAGTGAAAAAAATTGCGAACAACCAAAAAACTTGAGGCCCCCCACCCCTCACTCCCCCTCGCTTTTCACTTAGCACGCCTGCTTGTCTGGCGCTGCCGACGTCGACGGCGAAGTCGCTTCGCTGCCGTCGCACTCGCACTCGCATCCACAGTCGCGTTTTATTGTTTTCCGTTTTCCACGCTCATCGCTCGACGCTTTTCCGACGCTTTCCCGACGCCCACAAGCGTGTTCACCTTCTTTTTTATGAATGAACGCGAATTTCTAGCCAGCGGCAGGAACAACAACAACAAGAGCAGAGCTGCCAGTCGGACGCGTGAAATGTGCAAATGGAAAATCATTTAAAGGCAACAAAAGGCAAGTAACGCGAGCATAAGAACCTGGTCATAACGCCCACTTCCCTCTAACATTTCCCCCAAGTTCCATGCAGCTATTAGGCTAATGAATTCGCTGGAATTTGCAACAGGAACTGCAGTTTCGCAGCTGATGCAGATTTCTTTGTTGTAGTCACTTTTTGAATTTATTACCGTTTAAGCTTAGTTGAAAGTATTTAGGTTTTAGACAGAATTTAATTAATTTTAATTATATATAAATACTACGCTAACGAGTACGCTGGAATTTGAAACAAGAACTATAGTTGAATTCACTTTAATGTTGTATTCATTTTGATATTTATTACTCCTTAAACTATGTTGAAATTATTTAGATTTTAAACTGTATTGCATTTTTTTAATTATATATAAATATAAGGTTAATGAATATTTATTACTGTGTTAATTAAGTTATAACTATTTAGATTTTAGACTGAATTTAATTGAATTTAATTATATAAAAACGTTTAAGAAGCTAAAATCTATTAGTATTGTTTTTTTATTCTAAAAAGTAACTGCTTGAGTCACAACTTAAGCCTATTTAAATAGTTTAAAGTAACTTTGATCTAGTTTAAAGAGTGTAACAATAATTTATTAAAATATAAATTAAAATTTACTTAATATTATGTGTTCAGTATACATTTTCTGAACCTTCAGTATCCTTAACTGTTTTAAATAATAATTAAGTTTCGCGCATCAACTTTAAGCTCACCCTTTCTCTTCCTTTAAAAGGTCTTTAAAATGTAATTGAATCTAAAGTTCTTATATAGCTTCTAGGCAAATTTCAATCCTCAATCAAAACCTTTACATTAATTAATTGTCAATTTATAACCTCATCTCTCTTATGGATATCTCAAATAATTGCTGTTTGCCCAAAATGATTGGGTTTGAAAAGTTTATTTCGTTTCTGCACTTGACGAAAAGTAAACAAAAATCTGAGCCCAAAACCGCGATTGTGGCTTAAATAGTTTTCCAAGCCGTTGTAATAGCCTGCAACCGCGCTTACCATTTTAACCACTTAACCCCACGCTGCCAACAGCGAACCATTCAGGCCGAACCACAACTCAGCGAGTCACTGTGGGCAAAAACGTTAAATTTTTACTTTAAATTGCAGAATTATATTTTATTTTTATCAATTGTTTAATTTATATTTAAAATACTAAATATTTTATTTGAAAATTTAAAGAAAAGCAACGAAATTTCAAGAAAAGTTATAAAATATATTAATAATAATAACTAGAAATCTTTTCAACATCTTTAATTTGTAAATTTCAATTCAAGTAATTGCTATTTAGCAAAAAAATAATATTTTTTTCATTTGAAAATTAAAACAATTAACGAAATTTCAAGAAAAAAATAAATTGATAATAATAACTAGAAATCCTTTGAACATATTTAACTTGTAACTTTCAATTCTAGTAATTGCTAAATCTTAAGAAAATATGGTAAACTCAATATGGAAATATTTTTTAAGTAATCTCTTTGCCTAATAATTTATTTAAATTAAAGACTAAATTATGCAAAATTTTTTCGAAACATAAACCAACAACTTTCTCCCATTGTACGTTAGATGCCTTCTTTGTTGTCTTATTTCATTTAACGTTGCCCATTCAGGACTCCACGACGTCTTCGAGACGAAGCTTTGTCTTAATTTCCAGTGATAAGCCGAAAAAGGGTGTCCCAGCACCGCCCCCCTCGAGGTCCACCCACACTGGCCAACGCGTTCGAGGGGATTCGTCATGCGAGGCAACATGTTCGATGCGGCTGGCGCGCTCGCTCTTCCCGATTTCAAATTCCATTTCAGTTTGTCGTCGTCGCTCATACGCAACGTTGGCCGGGCGGAAAAAACTAAACTGGCAACGGCCGCGGCAATTGTTTAACAAATTGTTGTTGCTCTAGACGCGTGTGCTGCGGGCAAAGATTGTGCGTGGTTTTTGAAAAATTATCAAAAAAGAAAAATCATCAAAGGGAATTTTGTGAAATGCCAGGCATTTCGTGAATGAAAAGTTAAACTAAAATGATTAAACGTGCGTTAAATGCTGTGCATTGAATACATTTATCAGCGTGTCAAATCGAGAAGAAACATATCCCAAAAACAATCTCTGGAGTTTGCTGCGATTTAATTGCCTCGCCAACAACATTTTTGACTGGTAAATGGCTTTTGAAATCCCCCTTGTTTACGTTTTGTAAAGCAACTGTCTGGTTGTTGTAAACCCGTGCGTTTCGCTGTTCATCAACTTTTTGAAATTTTTATGAGCTGCTTTCTGATTTGTTTGTGAAAGGTTGCGTTGTCGGTTGTCGGCAAGTCGAAGAGTCAATGGAATTTGATTTTTGAATATTTCGAACGATAAGTTCGAACTTATCTTAAACGCACAAAGGCCGCCCTGATATCAATATCAGACCAAACTAATATTACTTATCTAACTCCGGTTGACTTTTGACTAAGCTGAACAGAAGGTCACCGTTTTTGTTTGCGGCTCGCACCACTAAAAATAAATATTATTTCTCTGCAACATTTTTGAGCTGCCGGAAATGGAAACTAGCCAGCTTTTGTGCTGCCAAACTGCTCGAAAAGGTCAACCCGGACTTTCCAACTCTGGCGATGGGTTAATACTTTTGCTAAAGGTTGCCTCAGAAAGTTCTTCTCATCAAAGTTTGCAAGTCAAATGAAAATTTTAGAGAGATCTTGAGCAAAAGAAAATGGGAAAGGAAACACAGTTGTTCAGATGGTAGTAACTTTTCTAATAAGATTAATTTAATTAACAAAACTAGAAATGAATTAATTTATATTTTATTTCTAATTAAAGCACTCTTTAATCCAAGAAATGTAATATACTTTACTGAGAAAACACCAAGGAATTCTTAGAACTTTACTGTGTTAATATAAACACTATTAGTTTCATGGAGAAATGCAAATTTCAAGTGAATTTTACACTTCCAATGTAAGCGAGACTAATGAAAATCTAAGATATGCATAGAGTTTGCAATGTCTTTTCAAAAAAAGGGCATGACCTTTTGAATTCTTAAATACAATTAATTAACCCTTCCATTGTTCCATTCTCTGGTGTTCTCATTACCTTTCTTATTTTATTTCCACTCGACTGAAGCTGTGCTTTTGGCTTTTCTTCACATTTTTCAACCGTCTCTTAATAATTAATTCGCTTCCAATTTAGTGCAAACATCTCTAACAGGTTCAGAGTTCAATTGAGCTTAGAGCAAAGCCAATTGCAATTCCCATTTGGCCTGCCAATCCCGGTTCTATTTGTCAATCGCTTTCAATTACATTTCATTTACGCCCAGTGATTCGCAGGCATTTCGCATTCGGTCAACTTTCCTTTTGGTTTGTCCCAGTGCCTCCGGGAAACTTGTGGTTTATTTACTCCTCGAGCTTCAGCTTCTTGGCCACCGCTTAATGTCCTTTTACTGCCGAACGTAGTTCCCCGTTTTTATTACCTAATTAAAGTCGAATGTCGCATTAAATTTTCTTCAGTCGTAAAAGCCGAACCGAAGCAGCGAAATCATTTTCTATTTATTTAGTTTAAACTTCGGGCCGGGCGTAAAAAATGTCTGCGGATGATGAGGCGAACACTTGAAAGAGATTTATGGCCCCGATTTATTGATGAGCCGAAAAAGACGTTTGGCAAATGAGCCTTGATTGAGAGCTGAATAGAATAATGGCGGCAAGGCGGAAATGAAGGTGGGAGGATGCCAGGATTCTGAACAATAGCCACACTGCACGTGTTCATTCGCCTGTCGCGTCCTTGTATCTTTGGCTTTCCTGCACTTTTCCCGCCGCCGTGGCGATTCTCATCTGCAAATGGCACTAATGTCACGCTGATGATTCTTAATTGAGTACAGCCTACTCTCAGTCCCTCACTCATACACATTCACACACACCCACGTATCCTTGGCTTTGAGGCTATAAATCTAACACACACACACACCCCGGCTGCCCCTTCATCACTCATCGATTGGGGCACATGGCACAGTCGTCGCCTTCGCCATACCACCAGCATTTGTCCAGGGGAGGTGGCACACGGTCACATGCCGAAAAGTTGCGCCTTTCTTCTGACAAAGGCACTGAAAAAAAAATATAAGGGATAATCGGCTATAGCTTGTTTTAAGAGGTAATTTACGGTAACTTTATTCACTAAAAGGATATGTTTTTATAACTACCTAAGGGAGCTTATCTCAATATTTTACAGTGAATAATAAATACCTTAAATTAACGGGACTTTTTCCTTATAAAAATTATGCTTAAATACTGTTTTGAGCTATATATCTTATATTTTTTTACAAAACATAGCAAATTTCAGTCATTATATGCAATTTCCTTGCCTCTGACCAAATAAGGAGTATTTTTTAACGATATGCTCGACTTACATAAATAAATTATTTGAAAATCTTTTAGAACTTAGTAAACTTTATATTAAATTTACTCGATAAAGTTACATATAACTTATGTTTGTTATATTTTTATGCAACCTGTGAAAAATATTTAAATCAAATCAAAGAGTTATATATTTTTTTATATTTATTCCTAATCATCTTCTTGTATTACGTTGTGTCACTTTTATTAAATACTAAACGCAACAAATAAATGTTTGATTTTATCTTCAATCACTTGGTGATTCATGAGCAATTGAAAAAGGGTTTCATCATGCCCACCGAGCATTTTCATTTCATAACATTTTCCAAACTTTGTTGATTAAACAGAGTATATATTTTGATACATTTTGCTATTGGGTAAACTGAATTTGTGATTATGGAAGCCAAATCAATTATGATAATATAATTCAATGCGCTACAAAGTACTTGAATAAAGCTATCTATTGAACTTGATAACATTCAATGACTGTGGTTTATAGTTTGCTGATCATAATACTATAGATCTGAAAAGGAAATTATATAGGTTTGTGGTTAGCCCGGAGGCTTCTTCATTTACATTCACCAAGTTCGTGTGTGTATTAACTAATAAAGCAAAACTGGACCTAATTAAAATTACATTTCCAGCTAAGGTGGAAAATCATCTGAGCTTGGTTTTTCCTAGAATTTCTCTCTGTTCGCAGTCTCGGCTGTTGGTTTCGTGACTTGTGCGCTTTGCATGTGAGCTGGCCATTGTCCTGCTGGTCCTGGTTCCTTGATGCTGCCACCCTCTCCTCCTCCTCTGCTACACATGTGCGGCTTTGCACTGGCTTTTTCCATCATCCCGTCCCCACCCATCCCCCTCCCCTATTCACTCACTGGAGGCAAACAATTAGTGCAGGTTGTTGTTGTTTCGTTATCGTGTGTGTGCGAGTTGTGCGTGTTTGTGCAACTGTGTTTAAACAGTTGGCGTCAAAATTATAATTAAAACGTGCATCAAAGTCGTAAGCGGCAGCACAGCATGTCACAATTTTGTTATTGTTGCAGCCGGCGGGCACATCACAAAATTTTGTGATTTATCGGCAAAGCCCAACCTTCCTCGAGTGCTCGGCATCCCCATCCACAGTCCGCACTTGACGGCGTGTCCTTGTGGCTTAATTGAATTTTTATTGCCAAGTTTGCATAATGTGAGCCTGTGCCAAAGAGCGAGGCAAGGATCTGCCCCGCTGCCCCTTGTTTGTGGCTCGTCATTGTCGCTGGTCCAACGCGGCGTATACGTAATCCATGCGAATTACGCACACGCCGCGTCAGCTCGAAAAATTTCGCTGAAATGCAGTGACCCATTAAGCTGCGATAAGCAACTGTAATAATAGCTGCTGCAGCAGCAGCAGCGACCACAAATAAAAAACAAAAGAGGAACGGAAAGGGGAAGGGGGTTTCGGGAGGTAGGTTACGGTGGCAGGACATATAATAATCAACTAACGAACTAACTAACCATTTTCGCTGCAGTTGGTCGCGATTTCGCGATAAGCTCGCTCTTCTGCGGCTACCCTTTTTTTTGGGGGGGAAATGCCAGGCATGTTGGGCAAGGAAAGGGGGTTCCCGGGGAACCTCAGATGTGGCCTGCGAGTGTGAAATGTGAATTTATCATGGTTTTATAATACTTCACACATCTTTCGTTGGAATATTCCGGGAGATTTTGATTTAAAACTGACTTTGTAAAGGATTTGCTTAAAATTTTCATATATCGATTCGATGGAAATTGAGTTTTTTTAAATATTTTTTCATAAAGCCAAATTTCTGTGTAAATTTCATTGGTAAAGCTCTTTATTGGGGCACTGAAATATGATTTTCATTATTGAATTCGTAGGTCTGTGGGCATCGTAAAATGTTGAATACCCTTTTAATATATTTTAAAAAATTTTGCCAATGTCTGCATACATTTTCCTTGCTTAGCTTTAAGTCTAAACTATTTAAAAAAGTGTATATTTTTGGATAATTTCTACAAAAAATACATATTTATTTGAAAGAAATTTTAATCTCTAAATCAAAATGTACTTTATAAAACAAACACTTACTTCTCATAGATTTAAAAACACCGAGAACCATTCGGATTATATGTTTTCTTTTTTGCTGAAAAGTGTGCTACTTCTTAGATATATCTTTCTATTGTTCAACTGCATTATAAGTGCTTCTATGTGTATATGTTTGTGTGGCAGCTACTTGTGTTTGCATACTCGAGAGGGTGCCGTCAACATATCTGACGATAATCGCAAAATAAATAAATTTCCCTGCCTCTCCAGAGACTGGGATGAAAGCGAATTGAGTAGTAGTTATGGCTTCGAGCCGGTCCGATTTTTAGCCTTTTGTTGTGACTCCGGATCCGCAGCAGTCTGTCAGTTTGTCAGTCTGTCAGTTTGTCAGTCTGCCAGTCAGTTAGTCAATCCATCAGTCAGTTTAGTTCGTTTTACTTGCCCTTAGGGCACTTTGCAACAGCAACAACAAAATATGGGAAAAAAAGCTGCATGCGTCAAGCTGATTTTTCATTCATTGCAGCTTAGGGCATTGCATTGTTGGTGCTGCAGTGCAGCTTTTCCCGCTGCCTTTGGCTCTTGACTTGTGACACGGACACGCGAGGATCCAGTGGGCGGTCACATTGGACACCCCGCTTTCATGTGTCAAAGTTCATTAGAAAATAGCCTCTGTGCCCTGTACTTGCATTCATTTTTTCATATATTTTTTGTATTTTATTCCATAAACAATGCCAGGGTCCTTTGTATTGACAATAAAACAGAAGAGAAAAATATAAATTGAATTTCACTCTAACCGAATGTAAATGTGCAATGAAAAGGCTCAGAGGCAAACCTCAATGGGCAAGGATCTCTCTACAGTGATTTGATTTATGGCAAGGCTTTGTTTTTTAGCTAAAAAACATTTTCCAAACGACAGATTTATGGTTATAAGGACAATATTGGTTGTTTGTCTGCTGGAATATGTAATGGTCGCACGGATGGATGGCTGTTTGAACTGTTATAGATGCGAAAGTTGATTGCCGCGACTATGATTTATTTTTGAAGGGAAATGAATAGCTAGAAATATTAGTTCAAGTGCTTACTTTTCTAGACTTTATTTATAAGAATTTTACAAGAAGTTTAACCTTTGCTTTAGCTTATAAATTCTAAGTTTAATTTTTAGTTTGAACTATTACAGCTGCAAGAGGAGTTTATTTATTTGTTAACAAGCTATAAATAAAATGTCTCTTATTAAAACAACTGTCCCATTTACTACCAGTCAGAATTATCGCTTTCGCATCAACCGATTACCTTCAAATTATCGCTGACATACGGAATGATTTTCTATATATAAACCAGTTGCCTCATAAACCCATTATTTTTATTATCATGCCTATTACATTGTCAGCGTTAGAGTCAAAAGTGTGCCGGCTTGAAGACTCATTCATAAGATACGGCTATTTGCTAAACAAGACCCAGTTGACTGTCAGTCAAAATTACGATAACCTACTGGCAGTCAATCATCTGTCAATGAAGAGAAGGTATGTCTCTATATAAGCAGCGGGTTTGCTGGCCAAACATATTCGCAGTTAAGGTAACAGTTTATGCCACTCCAGTGGTCAATTGGGGATCTGGATGTGACCCTTCAGCCCCGTCCGTCCGTTTGACTGATGTTTACACAGCCCGAGCACGAGTCCATGGAATCTGCGTGCGTGAGTGCCTGTGTGGGGGCAGTGGAGCGTGCGTGCCTTTCCAGCTGAGTGATGAAAGCATTTAGGCAGACTCCGTCTCCAACCCATCCCTGACTTGAACACATTCCCACCAGGACGTCCCTCGACCCCGGCCCATCCTGCACAGCTTTATTCGGCAAAGGACCACTTATGTGGCACGCAGAGGAAGCTCCGGCATTGGCATCCTTTGCGACAAAGTAGTACTTAAATGGAGGAGAAGGGTCTACACTAGCGAATGCTTAGTACTTAGTATAGCACAATGTTATCCAAATAATATATATTTTATTTAGAAATTAATTTAGCTTTTTAAATTATAATTTTGTAGTTAAACAAACAACGAAAAAACACACCAACTCAAAAAGCAAAGCATTAAACAAAACACTCCTGTTTGCGTGCTTCATACATACTTCATAAAGTTGTTCATTTGTATAATTCCTACTTTCTAAATCAGTTTAAATTAGAATCGTGTCACTTAACAGAAAACCTCAACTCTATTTGCCTTTTTGAAACAATAAACCCCAAGGCTTCGTGTTAGTCAAACAAATATATATTTTGAGGTCAACACAAAATGTGTCATTAGCTTGATTCCCACAAATTCTCTTACCTCGAAGCCGAAACAAATTAGTATATTTACCGCTGACCAACATTTCCAGCACAGACCGAACATCCCCTCTAATATTCTTCGTGTGTCGGGAGTAAGTTTCCATCAGGATCCCAGGACCGGCAGAGCATTGACACACGTCACAATTCTGCCTCCTGCCTGCTGCCGGCATGTGATGCACCTGAGGCAAGTTACCTCCGGCAGTCTCCTCCGGCTCCGTCTCCTTTGGAAACTAACCACTTTCACCGCCACTCCCCTTCAGCTGACTATTTATAGAGCCGGCAGAGTGTCCATGTACGATGTTAGCATATTCCATGCCTGAGTTTCCCTGCCATCTCGTTAATGCTGTTCTGTTGGCCTTTTTCTGCCAGGAAGAAATATGTAAAATAAATCAATATAAATATATTCTTAAATAAAAAATACAAACTTGGTATTCATTTATTTGTATGCCATTTGTTATTATTTTTAAATGTGTGTATTTTGACTTGTTTCTTACCCAAAAAATGTTACCTGTTTTACTGGCTAAACTAAAACTTCTAAAAAATCACATTTACATACTTCAAAAATAAATCAAAATATGATGTATGCATATATTAAAATTAAAGAGAAAAAGCTTCTGAATTGCATGATGAATTTAAGCAGAAAACACATTCAGAAAAATAAACAATTAAATCGTTTATAGCTGAAATGCAATTAATAAAATCAAAACAGGAAACCTAGAAAAATATAACATTTGTATCCCATTTACGAGCTCTAATTTTTTTCATGAAACTAATACTGTAACAGTAACAATATTTCATAAATTCATATACCAGAGAGTTCTCCGTAATTGTTTTAATTTAATAAACCAATTTAGCTATAATTTTCCCTTCCGGTAAAAGCCAGATACATCCTTCTGAAAGCGCGACAGCACAGGTCCTGGCCCCCTCCCAATGTCCCGCTGAGATGAGAGTCGCTCCAGACATCTGACTGAGTTGCCAGTTGGAGCGAGAGTTGTCTCCATGACAATGCGCCATATATCCAGATGGGCATTATAGTGTGTACATACCGATATATAGTCGTACACGCTCTATTTGCACACACATGTGTGTGTGTTGCCTGTGTGTGTTTGCCAACTTGTGTCTGCGATGTTGTGTGCATGTTTATGGCGCAAACTATTTGCCTGTTTATTTATTGATGCGTCTATTTATTTTTGTTTGTGAATGAAACGGAGGGAACGAAGGGGGGGCCAAGGAACAAGATGCCGCCGGAGGGAAATTTAATTTTCCAGTTTTTGGGTCTTTGCTAAATATGATTTGGCGCATTTCGTTATTAAATAGTGCTCCCTAATTGCCCGAACGAGGTCCTTGTGTGCGTCCCTTTTGAGCGTAAAGACAACCCAAAGTGGATTAGCTGGAAACTGAGTTTCCTTTTTTCCTATTTCCTTTTTTTTTGGTAACTTTTTGTATTTGTTATGTTAATGTCAGCTGCTAACGATGTGCTGTGTCCTTGGTGTTTATCCTTATCAAGGCTGTCCTGTTTTTGGGTATGTTATCCAGGCACTGGCCTGGCCTGTTATTTTTAAATTATGGCGCCTGCCAAAAATGTCTGTCGTTGTTGCCTGCGATGATTAAGAGCCCTGCAATGATGCTGGCGAAATATTCCATCTATGCGGGAGGGAGAAGCATCCTAAAACAGACCACCCAGTAAGGTCAATATCTTGAGTAGATAATACAATTTTTTCCAGCTGCCTGGAAGCGCCCCAAAGTTCCGCCCTAAGTAACACACCTCCCCAGGACCCAGCAACCTCCGAGCAGCATCCATTTGGCAACTTGGCGACTTACAGTTATTCCTACAAAATGTTTTACATATTTGCGCTTTTTGCATTCTCCATCTACATGTGCACACAGGAAAATTGTGTCGTCTTAGGAAGGAAGGGGGATTGGGGATTGGGGAAGAAGTAAGCATACGGTTTTGGCATAATATGTAAATTTTCCAGCTGTACGTGGCTTAAATTGTTATCACAATTTCCAAATAACTCGCAACATGCCAAAAACCAAGAAGGATCAAAATGCTGAGTGTGCCTGGGTGCTGATATAATATCGCTGCAGATGTGCTAATATATTTCAAGAATGTACCGAGGCTTTTGGGGATTTTCAGGATTTTTTTAGGGAAATATTTTGCATATCTCCGAGGATTTATGGAAATATTGAGAATGAGAAGAGAGGAAGGCTTTAAGCTTTAGTTTTTAATTGATTTTGAACCTTAAGATTGCTCAAAATTCCTTTTAAGACTTGTTACTTCACTTTCTTTGGTTCTTATATATTACTTGGTAAAATTTTTAACTTCTAGCAAATTTCCAGACTTATTTCAAAAAAAGCACACAAAATACTTTAAAGAACATGAATTAACTTCTTAACTTCTGTACTCAATAATAAAACACGGTCCCCATGGCCTTCTAAATCAAATCAATAAACCACTAAAATTCAAATATTTTTTTGGAAAACTGTTTCACTATGGCACAATCCATGTTCTGACAACTCATCCTGTGTGGTTAGCTCGTCATGATTGTCCGGCGTAATCACATTATTTGTGCAGTGCCGTGCAGTAGATCGGGGAATTCCCCTTGAACTTTTCGTGAATGTCATGAGCTGGCAGTTCGCTCACCTCAATTCCCAATTCCCACACGCCGGTGCGAAATACAGTAAGAGAAAAATCTAAGCTCGATATATGCTCGGTATTTGTTTTGTTCTATGAATAATTAAAGCTAAAAATGAATTACATATTTTATATAATTTAGAAATATTTTACACAAATATATCTTAGGAAAAGAATTATTTCCACTGAATATTTTCCCAGCGCAAAACCAGATCCTTCCGAGAAACTGCGCCACGAATTCGTTTTCAAATTTCCATGTAATAAAAGTGTGTGTTCCAAGTACATTTCTTTGAGTGCGCCCACTTCCCCCCAGCGTCAAATATTATCTTAGCCAAGCCCCAAAAGAGCCAAAGAGCCAGAGAACCAAAGAACTATAAGCAGGGGAAACGGGAAACGGGGGGAGAATGAGTGACAGGCAATAAAAATGGGAGGTGACACTGCCACAGCCACTTCCGGGAAAGCCGGAAATGTTTCTGGACACCATGGGGGGGGTGGCACTCGGAAGGGGTGGAGCCTCTGGCAAACCGAAGGCCGAAGCCGTGTGCGCTATGCAAATAATTTAATTAATATTTTATTTCGGACACCCTCGGCCGGCGAGTCGGAAGAAAATTGGATTTTTATTTACATTTTTGCACTTACTTGAACCCGCCCGAGGCCCGAGGCCCGAGGCTTGTGAATGGGTCCGGGAGCGGGAATGGTCATTGAATGAAGGAAGAGAAATGCACAATAAAAACAGATGTGAGCGTAAATTAAATCTCGGCATTCACGATTGTATGTACATACATATATATATCCCCCTATATAGACAGATGCGTTGGCATTGGCCTGCAGTCAAAACTGAGAGAACATGAAAAAAACAAGTTTCGGTGGAAATCAACTTACGCCTGTAAACAGTAAACAGTAAACAAATCGGTGGGATATATATATATGCATATATCTGCAGAGATAGCTCAGACAGTTAGTTGCTCGTAAATCGGTGGGGATTATGTGCGCTAATAAAAGTTTAAGACGCTCGAGAAAAATATACAGAGAGCAATCCCGAGCATTTCGACGAGGAAGCGCTTTAAAGTTTTCGACCATTACGCATACGCCCTGTGTGCAAAAGGTAATTACTGCGTACAGCAACCGAATGATGATGATTAATGGTTGAGCTCAGCTGAGGGAAAAGCAGCTCGCTCTTGACTTTTCATCAGTGATTTTCACTAATAGGTTTAATGGCCAGACATCTTTACTCACAGACGTCCAAGAGTAATTAATTTTAATATTATTTGGGGAACATTAAGAGACACGAGTTGCAGTTCATTCTTAAACTTTGACAATCTTTTTACTTTTACAATCAAATTTAATATAAAAATTCGTAGTAATTAAATTCTTTGACATCATGAAAAGTAATCTCATTTATTTTAAAACTTGAAACCTGCTCCGCTCTTATCGTGATAAAGAATTATATATACTTGCTGATGGATAAGATCCCTCCCTGCCCCAGCTGTCAGTTATAATTAAATTTGACTGTATTGTCGTGTCGGCGGCGTCTGGAATAACTCTTTTTCACAGTTGGCTCTTTCTTTATCGTGTGCGTATGCACATATTTACACCCAGAAGTCATGTGTCTGTTGACACTTCTGGCCCCCAAGGTCACTGCCGAAATAAAAATCATAAAAAAGCCGCACAAGAACATAAAAAAAAAAACAGAAGGAAAAGCTGAGCAAATTTCGGTGACAGTGGATTGCAATAAATAATAAATTATAAGAGTTAATGCGAGCAATGAGCGCGGAGAGCGACGGGGATTCATCACACGGATGTGAGGTTATATATGGGTTCTATAAAGTCTCGCGTGATGCGCCATCGTTGTGGAAATTCGGGGCGGAAAGCGTGGCAAACGGGGAAACCCCTGGCAACTTTCTGGCACATTGCGTTGCCAACACGCACGCCAGTCATTCAGCTTACTTCTGAGTTTTCCGACATTTTTCCCCCGATTTCTTTTTTGTTTTTTCTGAAGTGAAGAACCTTTCTTCTCTGCTTCTTCTGCTGGCAACTTTTTTGTGCCGCGACAACAGCGAAAAGTAAGTTTCTCAAGTGATTGAATTGAATTGGATTGGGTAAATTTGCTAGCGTGATAAACTTTAAATTTACAATGATTGAAGGCTCTGCCGGTCGCCTGTCGATTTTCTACTTGTAAATTAACTAACAAACTGGAGATGTTTGAACTTAAAGTAGAAAACCTCAAAGAAACAAAACTTTAAATAAATTTAGCAATATTTTATTTAATACATATTTATTCCAGGTGAAGCTAATCATTGATCGAGTAATCCCTGAAGTTTTCCATCTATTGAAGCTGGATTTTCCGGGGAATTATGCAAACATTGTTGGTTTTTATTGACAGACTTTAAAGTTTGCTGGAAGTTTCGCGGTTAAACTTTTGGACGTAGGCTAAGCTAAGGATTTAGGGACTTGTCCTGGGAGGATGCTGCTCAATATTCATGTTCTCCGCGTTCGGCAAATGCAAATCAACATTCTTTAAGCTCACGAAAAGTTTTATTGGGCCAGCAATCAGGACTCTGGCGGGGAGTCCTTAAAAAGTAGTTCGAGGTCTGGCGAACTTCTTCAAACTTGTTAATGTTTGATAAGGCATTGATGGAGAGCACTGAGTGAGAAAGCAGGGAATTGGTAATTTCAATTGTAATTTGAATTGTTATTTGAATTGAAATTACAATTTGTAGAATTAATCGGAGTTTGAGTCTGGCTGGTTGTGGTTTTGATTAGTTTTGACAACTTATTCATTTTAAAAGTAATTAATAATCTAGAACCTCAAAAATTTAAGTGCATTTCAGCAAGATTTTTAATTTAAACTCTTTGACCTACTTTCTCTTTAATTTTAATAATTTATTTTATATATGTATTACATTTTGGCGAGCTAAAATGCAAATGTTTATGCCAAATTATTGGCCGCAAGCTGCGTATCAAATTGTCAAACTGTCAATGCTTCGATAAGCAATTCAGAACGCACTTTGCGGTCAAAACAGGATTAATATAATACCAAATACAAACGAAATAATTGCACTCATGATTATATGGCAATTATTGTCAATTTTAATTGGATTTACAGACATATGTTCCAGGAAGTCATGGCAATGCATCAGAAATCTGTCAGAATTTGACGTATATTTCCAGCAAACTCTGTTTGTATACGGACTTTCATCCCACAAGAATATGGTTTATGCAAATTGATGGCCTCACAACAAATCTCCGTGAGACAAACACATAAATTCCGTTGAATTTCAATTACTCAGGCAGTGATTACGCACTCGCAGTCCAGAAAATCCAGAGCAGGTGTCAATGGTCAGGCCAAGGCAACAACACCCACAGCCAAATTCCCAGGTGTCCGGACACAAAAAGAGCAAAAACAAACCTTTAATCGGAACTGAACGCCCTCTGTTATCATCGACAGACCATATGCTGGGTGGGAAATGCTGGGAAATGGGAAATGCGCTGGCACTCTTTTGGCTGGAAAAACTCCCATCTGCCGTCAGCACAATTAACATTTTTTATGAGCTGTAAAATTTCTCAAATTTGATGAATTTATGCGTCCAGCAGCTAAATTCAAAATATACAGAGTGAGAATGTGCAACAATCAAAACAATAAAGGCCAAGGTAGCACATACTTTTACGTAAATATACTCTCTCTTCTGTGTGTTTCTATTTTCGCCGAGCTTGGATAATTTTTGGGACTGCAGGCACCGGATTAAATGGCAGATTTATGATATAATTTATGGAGAGATGTACAAGTTTAGTTAAGCGATTTATGCTGTCGGTTAATTTATAATTAAAGTCATTAATTTATGACTACAACTTGTTTATCTTTTTGAAGAACAGATGTTTATGATTAATTCAAGATTCCAATTAAAAAATGCATAACTAATTTGAAATTAACAATTCCTCAAAAGAATAGCTTTTTAAATTAATTCAAAGCAATAATAATATTTAAAATGATTCAGAAATACACCTTTTCCCAAAGAGATATATAATTTTGAATTATTTACACCATGCTCAAAAGTCGATCAATTTGCCATCTGCAAAATGTGTTGCTCATAAAATGTATACCTAAAATGTCTGCCTACGTATATTCATAGACATCTTGTCGACAAAAGTGTGGGCAAAGATTTCTCTTGATATTCTTTTGGATTTTTCTGCTCGGTATAATTTGCTTTATTTTTATGGTCGGATAATTTGCATTTTTAATGCCATTAAAAATTCATAATTGGAAAATAATGGGCCTAAAAAAATAGGGCGAGTGGAAAATTCGGCAGACGAAGGGGGAAAAAACTTTGGAGAAACTCTGACTAAATGCGTGTCTCCCCTTTCTCTCTCTCTCTCCAGGGCGGAAAATGGAAAACTGAAAGCGGAGAACTCGAAACCGAGAACGGGAAACCCGAAAAACAAAGTCGGCCCGAAGTAAGATGTCAGCAGCGTTAGTGCAGAAAGCGTCGTCGCCCGAAACTCAACTGAACAATTTGGAGAAGGAGCAATCGCCGGAAGTGGGCGTGGCAGAGTTGGCAACCATATCGCTGCTGCTGCAATACGATATCGACAACACGCTGAATGCTCTCAAGGAGCACCAGAAGATGACCCTCGACGCTCGCCTGGGCATGCCCGAAATGCCCATAGTCCTCAATAACAACCAGGACGTTGCCGCCGTTGCCAACAAGGACAAAGACATCAACCGGAACATGCCCGGCAGTCCCAGCACCGAACTGGAGGAAGTGGAACAGATGGCGCTGGACGGCAAGGTGGCATCGAATTCCTTTATGCCGCCCACTCCGCCGGCCACGCCCAACCTGCAGAATACCGCCCAGAAGCGCTGGAAGATCCTGGCCAAGGTGCTGCGCAAGGACTCCGAGGAAACGGTCTCATCGTCCAGCGATGAGTTCGCCGAGGAGCAGACCGCCTCGGTGCGCCGCTTCAAGAGCTTCGACCTGCTGCGCCAGGACAGCTTCGAGGATCACGTGAGCCTCAAGTGTCTGGGCAAGACGGAGAACTGGTACAAGTACCGCATGGCGCTGGAGAACGACCTGGAGTACTCGGTGAACATTCACCACATGGAGCGCCAGCTGACGGCCAGCGATCTGATGGGCTTCAACAACACGGGCAACATTTGCGTGTGGCCCTCGGAGGAGGCCCTCACCGCCTTGGTTCTGTCCGAGGTGTCGTCGTACCGCGGCAAGTGGATCCTGGAGCTGGGCGGTGGATTCACCTCACTGGCAGGTCTGATGCTGGCCAAGTACGCCACTCCATATGCCGTCCATCTGACCGACGGCAATGAGATCTCCGTGGAGAATGTCCGCAAGACCGTCTGCCTCAACGAGCTGAGCTGCTACACCAAGTGCTCCGTGCTCAAGTGGCAGGAGAAGGGCGCCCGGTCGCAGGCGGAGCAGGCCAAGTTCGACTTTATCCTCTGCGCCGACTGCCTGTTCTTCGACGAGGCCCGCTCGGCGCTGGTGGACACCATCTGGTATTATCTGGCGCCGCAAGGATCGGCCCTGATCATGGCCCCGCGACGCGGACGCACCCTGAGCGTGTTCCAGGACGAGTGCGTGGCCAGGGGCTTTCGGGTGGAGCTGGCCACGAGGTACAACGAGACCATCTGGCAGCGGCACCTCCAGCTGAAGGCGGACTCCGCCCTCTACGACGAGGACCTGCACTATCCGCTGCTCCTGCGGCTGTGCAAGGAGCACAGCTAGGAGCAGCAGCCGCTGCAGTAGGTGCTCACACATTTACATTTTAAAGTTAGTCAATGTTTTAGTTGATAGCAAGCAAATTCCAGTTTACACCTTAAACAACAGCGAGGCCAACCGGCTCTGGCCTCGGCGAACAAAAAGAAATTCCTCCCACACCGAAACGGAAATGTAGCAAATCAAATTCATTAGGCTGGTGCTAAAATTAACGTGAAATGTACAAAGCCAACACATTTTTGGTTATAAATTAATTCGCTTTATTGGTTGGCAAAAAGAAAATGAGAGAAAACATTAGAAAATCAGAGAATTCAATGTTTTAAATAATTAATTTTTAGTTTATTGATTGAACAATTGAATAGTATCATTCCATCAGAAAGCGAAATTCGAAAACGAAAGGCTTGTGCAGCGAGCTTTCATAAAAATGTTTCAATAATTTGGCCATCGTTTTAATTATTAATTTAATTGTTTAGAATAACTTGATTATGGTATTATTTTGATTTAAGTTTGTAGAAATATGTAAGGCATTAACTGCACACTTAAAACTATTACAAAAAAATAATAACTGTATTTTAAACGCATTGAAAAATGAATATAAGCAAAATCCTGTAAAAGAATATCATTCTCTGTTATCCAAATCTGTATTAAATGGATAATGCAGCGATTGGGAGTGTGTTTTTTGCATCAAAATCGATAATACTCAAAGGGGACATTTCTATGAAACTACATACATAATCACAGCTTTAAGGCACCAGTCTAGTGACCACCTTTAGCACGTAGATTCACTGTTAAGTTGTGTAACAAAAAAACAATTCCTTTGATATGTAAATCTGATTTGCGTTGATTCCACAAACAAAAGTTTTGTAACTATATTCTTCTTTTTTTTTGTGTTATTTTACAAATACTCCTCGTTATGTATGTGTAGTTACCTCTATGCCACAACCACACCACCCACACTTACACACACACAAGTATTATTTAAATTTAATGTACACGCTGACTAGCATACTTTTGGGCAGCCTTCGTTGAAACGGAGAAAAAAAAGAGAGAAGGAAAGAAGAAAACCGTCAACCGAATGAGTTTCCCGAAGCCATAAAGCAAGCAAAGGAACGTGGCCAGCGCTCGACCAATTAATTAATAGTTAACTAAACTTAGTCTACTGTAATTACCTAGAGCATGTGTTAATGGTTATATGACGATGACATAAATACAGTATCAGAATGCCACATATAAACATATATGTTTGTGCACTTGTTTAACTTTCGCTCAACCGGCAAAAGGGGCACAGCAGGGAGTTGTCGCTGCAATGATGTCAACGGTAATTACCATCAAAGCGGATGAGCAAACATATTGTCAGAGTTATTAGCGGGGTGTTCATTAAAGGACCAACCGATGATTCCAATGATATCAGAAGGAAGCCGGCGGCAATCAGGCGCTTTTTTTATTGCGACTGTGACAGTGGCTAGGCAATTACTTTAACTGTGCCCACAGTTCCAGAGACGGGAACTCGACGACGTCAGCAGGAGTCCATGATGTTGTAATGCCGGAGATACCCTTTACAACAAGGTTGATCCTGCGAGGGTTAAGCTATTGAAAATTGTGGGGAAAACACTCTTGAATTTTTGGAAATTAAGAAGACAAAACATATACCTAAAAGCTCTTAAAGACTGGGTTTCAAAGAATAATTATAAATAAAAAATACCAATTAAAAATTGTTTAATAATTCTTTAGTATACTTTTCAGCTGTATTTCAATTGATTTTAAAGCCTCATATACACTTCAATAAACTTAATAAAACTCACATTTTCACAGGGCATCTATTAGTCTCCTCACTTACCCAACACTCTGCTTGTATTGTGTGGCAGCTGACAAAAAAAAAAAAACAAAATCAAAAATGAAAATAAAAATAAATCTGATAAGCGAAAATTACAAAGTAAACTCAACAGCATGGCGGACGCACACAATGTTGCCTTTTCGATTCTGTGTGTGTGTGTCTTTGCGTAAATGTTTGAGTGTGCGATTGTGTATGTGCGTCATTAACGAGGTCATTGGTAAGTAAGCTTGTTTGATGTGCCCTAGACATGTAATCCTGGCAAGGAACGGCAGGATGGGGAAAGGGAAGTCAAACAAACGCAGCCGAAAAGGAGGCGGTCGACAGGCGACACCAGTGCTACCTGCCATAAATTAACTAATGCTAAGTTTAAGTGTATATTAATATAATTATTTAGTTGCATTATATAATTATTTAGTTGAGAGGAAATAAGTTATTGGAATAAGTAATAATAATAATAAAGAAAACACAGTAATAGAAGCCAAGCTTCTTGTAAGAATTGGTTAATTTTGTAAATGTTTTTAGATAAATAAATACAAAAAGGAAAATGCAGATTATTTAATAAATTATTTAGAGCTTGTGTAAATATTTTCTAAACGAAATACTCACAAAATGTTAAGTCCTTTGGCAAAGATTAAAATTATAGCAAGCATTCCAAAAAGCAGTAAATATTTTGACTTTTTGCATTAAAAATTATATCAAAATTAAGTAAATAAACAAGATTTATAATATACCCTAAAAAAACACACAAAATTCTAGCTCAAAATACCCCAAAAGTTCACCTCTGCTCCCCACCGACCAGGAACGTTGCGCATACGCCGCGTGTGTCACGCGTTGGCATGTAAATTTCGCCGCCCTGCAACGCCCCTGCTGTCCTGCTGTCCTGCCGGCTGCTCTGGAGGGCTGCTAATGACATGAGCCCGGGACCATGAGGCAAAACCAGAGTGAAACCGAGACCCTGGAGGAGAGCTTGGACGGAACTAGGCAGCGCGTTATGCAAATCAGTTTACTGTGGCGACGACAATGATGGCCGCCACTCAATTATGCGCCGCTCAGGAATGGCGTCCGTTGCCTACTTTCAGGCGCACACGAAAAAATAAAAGAATGAGAAAAACGCTTTTCGATTCACCCGGCTAGCAGCTGGTGGCAGGGCCCAAAGTTAACCATTTTTCCCCCTGGGAGACTAACTGTTTCTCGATGGGAAACACATTTCAATTTGTGCCCATTGAATCCCCTTTTTCGGGTGAGGCGCACCGACGACCCCTTTTGGCCCATGGGAAACACGTCAAAGAGTTTTACTCGGCCAACAGGTGTTCCAATTGTTACGAGCTCCTGGGCCTTCGTGTCGGCGGTATTTTTAGTTTTTGAAAGGCTCATTAAATTTTTAATTAGGAAAATTAGGGGAATGTGTTGCTCACGGATGTCTAGGGATCCGAGAGTCGGTTTCATTTCATTATTGATGTCCGGTAAGTGTACTTTCGGCAACGCAGAAATGTTTCTAGTTCCGTGTCGCTCGGGGAACATGACGTTACAGGACAATGTTTCGGGGCCTGGCCTTGACATCCCAAAAATAACCATAGCCTGCGGCTTTATGTCACATCACATTTATTAACCTGTCTAATTATCATATAAATGAGTGGCCAGGGACCGGTAGCTTAATATATAACCGGAAATTACCATGCGTGTCCCTGGGTTAATACCTTTCCTTTATTTTCGGAGCGAGAGCGATGGAAATTAGGCGATATAAAATGGTTAAGTTAATCAAGGAGCCAAAGCCTGCGATAAGCAGGCGAGCTGAACGGAAGCAAATTACCGCTAATAAAGATGTTAATTGCTTGGTCCTTCTTAATAAAATTTTTGTAGTGCGAAATAATGGATATTTTCTAGAGGAAACAGGTTAATTGAATTAAATTTATGATTCCCTTATGATTGCTGCTTTTTTAATGGTCTTCATGAAACGAAAAAGATTTAAAGTTTTATAACTAAAGAATTTTTAAATGAATAGGTTTAATATTTAAAATAAAAAACATTTATTGACTTTGTTTAATTATTAGAATGAGGTGGCCGTAGTCCTAAATAGGAGGTTTTTAAATTTAAAATGTTTTAAAGCTGCTAACAAGATAATAACAATATTATAAAAATATCAAAAGTAACAAATAACGATCTCAAACTCCATTAAAACATTTATTTATATCTCAGAAAACCCTTGACCTTTTTAATCAGCGAAAAAATAAGCACTTAATTAAAAATTCTATAAATAGCATCACAAAGTCAATAACATAATAAAACCTTTAAACTTCCACTGGCTTTTTATATCATTCTGTCCCACAAAGGGCTCGATTATGCAACGAGTGCTAACAATTAATTATGGACACTCATTATGCCACTCATTGCGCACTCCACAGCATTTAATTTTTTGTCACCTTTTGTGCCAGAGAAACTTTTTGTTCGGCTTTTATAATTTACGAAGTTCGACAAAAGCGGCCAGCAAATTATTTATGAAAATGCCGGGCCTGCTATAGAAACCTAATAACAATAATATTGCTGATTAAGCATTAATCAAAGCCAGCTGCAGAGAGCAACAGCACCGAGAAAACAAGAAAACGAAAATATATAGAAAATAAAAACACACAAGACAATGGGCAATAAGCAGCCGGAGAAAAGGGAAAGTGATCCGATCGAATCAACAATGCAAAATTTATGGAAGCTACAGCCTTAATTATGGAAAAAGCTTGGACCGATATGGATTTTTAATTTAGCCTTTTGGAAACGAAAATAAAACACACACGGCGGCAGCTTCGAGCTGTTTGTCAACTGATAACCGGCCTCTGATAAGACCCAAAGCATTTTCCACCATTTCCACACAACCCACAAGAAATAGAAGAAAGAGAGAGAGAAAAGCTCGCGCCGGCGAAAGCTTTTCCTCCGCTCGGCCTTGGCATTGGTTCGGGTTTCCACTCGGCTTCGGGTTCGCTGTTGGCCACAGCTGATCCGACTTGGCCAGATGTTGGCTCGAAATCACAAATCCCAACCTGGCAGAAGCCTCAGTTGTGCGGCGCAGTCTAAGGCGAGCGGTTCGTCATCGGAAGCGGTTCCAAAAAAATATATTAAATTAAATCGAATTCTAGCGGCAGTTAAGCGATTTTGTGTGCTGTGACCAATGGGATTTATTTTTGTGGACAATAGTGAAATTTAGCCAGCGAAAATTGCGAGCTTGAGAGCGAAAAAACCGTAAATTCTGGTTAGCATTACTCAGAGAAATTGCAATAAAAATAAACATAAAAAAAATACAGCAACAATTTAATAAAATTAAAACTAAGATTAATATAAAATGTTTGCATTTATCTGTGAATTAATATAAACACTATTTAATACAGTTCATAAACCATTATATTGAATATAATTAATATAAATATATTTCAAAAAGAAAAACTAATTAATAAAATAGCTATAATAATAATTGGTTTTTCCTAAGAAATGATAATGTATATTTAATATTCTTACAACAAAAATATTAACTGATTAAAGGCCAAATGTATTTTATCTCATTTTTACATCTCACAAAGCTTAATATTTAATAAAAATATGGATAAATATTTGATTCCCTACAAATTATTTTTAATTCAACTTAATTTTTACATACAATTTGAAGTTCATTAAACAAAAACAGATCATTTGTTGAAACTTTTAATGACTTAATCATAATTATTTCAATCCTTCAACGAATTTATAATTAATCCTTCATATATGCACTTCTACTGATCAATATACTTCAGAAATCTTAAAAGATAACCCTGTGCTTTGCAACACTTGCATTTTCCCTCACGTTCCCATCGCCCAATAGCTCCCGACTGAGACACATTTGATGAGAACAAATAGCAAACTTAAATAAATCAACCGAAAAAATAATGTCAACGAAATCAATGGCGGGCCACGGCAGCTGCAGCATGTTGCTGCTGCTGCTGTGCCTGTTGCTATTGCTGCCGGCAGCATTGCTGGCGATCCCCAAGAACAGCAACAACATCAACAATGCGGCAACGACATCGACAACCGCAACAGAGGCAACAGAGGCAGCAACCACATCTGCTGGCAGCAACAATGCCATGGCCAATGCCAATGCCAAGGCTGGCAGTAAATACGGTGAGTCCTACGAGACGAGGAGATACCTCCAAGCATTCAAGTTGCAGGGCCAGTTGGAGTTGCAGCAACCTAAAGTCTTCAGTGGCAAGCAGAATGTTTGCACGGAAAGAAAATATATAATATAAAATGTAATGGAAGAAAATATCAAATATTAAGCTTAAAGGAACAAATCAAAGAATGGTCTATGTTGTCATAAAAGTTCTTGCAAAAGAAACAATTTTTCCCAGTGCATCCTTCCCTGCCAGTTGCAGCCTGGCTAATTGCATTTGGTCACGATCGGATCGCTTTTTTTCCCCTGAACCTAGTTATGTTCCTTGAGTTAGTTTCCCTATGTCTGCCCTTGGTAGCGAAAATTGTTTGAGCTGCAAAAACAAAAGACTCAGGCAGCGAACTTGTCCGGCGGGTGACTTTTTTGTAGTTTTTTTTTCTTCAGTCTGTGTGCCAATCAAGTGGGAAATGTGCCGACATTTCCTTGAGGCTGCTAAAAGGGGGCGCTGGTACGCCCAGAACCGCAGAACGGAAATTGCCCGGAGATCTTTGATGGAGAGCAAAAGTGTCATTAGAGCGCGGCAAAATGCCAGTAATTGTTAGGCACACACACATGGCACACACAAAAAACTCTCTTTCTCTGCGGCTTTAATCGAATTAGTTAAAGCACAGCAATTACATCACGGGCGGTGACAGATCAAGATCACGGGATCTGGACAGATTGGCGGCAATTTGTCGGATCGAACAGATATTATGCCACTTCCCGGGGCGTATTGCAATTAAAGAGTAAAGTCGGCGATTCTGGGGCGGCAAAGATTGGATATTAATGGATCCCAGGCCGGGTGTGAGCTCTCCTCCTCCGCTTCCTTCCTTCCCGTCTTACATAACCCGCAGTGATATGGCATATCCAAATTTTAGTGCCCCGTCATCGATGGACTTCCCAAGACCACAGCTTCACAACGCGATGCTGCAACTGCGCTGGGGAGAGACCTGTCATCATTCGTGGCATTTTCTAATCAGTTTTTTTTTTATACCGAGTTTTTGGCTCAAATGCAATGGCATCTCCACGTAGCCCCGATGTCAGAATTTGTGCCATGGCAGAATTTTCACTTTTCCATGTTCTCTGTGTGAAATTCGCCTAAAAATGTGCCTGTGGCTGCCGCCATGCACACACACAAAATCGGTGTCAATGATTTCAACATGGGAAAAGCAGCCGGCAACACGAAGCTGCAACATCAGCCAAGATGTGCAACATGGGCAACATTGGCCGCATAAACCACCAACGAGCGATGCCTGGCATCGGCAAATGGCATTTCTAATTGCGGATTATGCAAGGTTCTTCTGGCTCCAAAGAAGTCACCAAAGTTGGTTTGGGAAATCGCCTGGAAATCGGGGCTAAGTGGCTAAGGAAAATTGTAAATTAACAATGTTTCGATGCCGAGATTAATGGGAAATTGCAAAGGAATTGATTGTTTGCAACGAAAATGCTTCAGCTTACTTTAATGTACTTAGCATAATATATTATATTAAAGTTCTTCAGCAAAGTGCTTAATGGTTAACTGGAGTGTACAGTTTCTCACGAAAGGCTTTAAAGGCTTTGCACCAATGACCGAAATAAATCAGAGTTAAGAGCCTTCAAGCTGCCATTTTATGCAACATTCTTGCTCCTTCATCTGCAGCACTTGAAATCATTTCTGAGTCCCGTGTTCACTTCAGTCTTTTGCCACGTCTACTTGAATTGCCCCCCAATCCCCATTACCCATCCCATTACCCGCCCAGCATCATCGCCAGGTCTAGTTTTTATTCCGCCTTAACTACTAGCTCCCCTTGGCTAATTCACGTCACACTTTGAGTCAGATCCTCCATCACTCGCAGTTTGCCAGCACACTTCAGACGATGGTGCAGGGGAAGAAATATTATTATATATTTTAATTTGGATATAAAATATTTGATTTTTTCAAAGAGGTTTTGTCAAAGTACGATTGAACATTGAATCAAAGTAATACTTGACTTTATTCTTGAATATTTCCTCCCAAAAAGTATCCTTAATTGTTAGGAGAAGACTTTCTGCACTGTATTTGTAGTAATATTTTGGTTCTGCATTTCTCCAAGTGCAAATCTTACCTGACAGTGGGAACAACCACTTAGAGGTGGCCACAAAAAAAAAAAAAAAAAACGACCAAATGAAACAGAACTAATCCAAAAGCGTGTCTGACTGCGGCGGGAAACGAGTTCTTTGCCCCCAAACTCACTGCACTGCACTGAACTGAACTGCTGGATAACTAAGTAACCATGGTAGCTGATTTGCATGCAAGCAGCGCCTTAGACTCAAACTCTTTAGCTGCAACTCCAACTCTTAGTGCCACTGCCACGAATCTTGGCTGTAACCCCGTTTTCCCGTTTGTGCCCATGCTCATGCTTTTGTAACCTTCGATAGAGATACGCGGCGTCGCCGGTGAACCAAATTACAAATCGGTGAATCTGACCTGGGAAGTTGAATTCGTGCCGTCGGCCCATGACACAGATTCAAGCGGCAGCAGCAGTTCCAGCTTCAGCTCCAGCTCCGGCACAAACTCCAGCTTGAGCTCAGCGACAAATATGAGCGGCGATGTGGAACCGCCCCGGGCATTGGCATTCCAGATCTTCTACTGCGAGATGCAGAACTACGGTCCACAGCGGTGCCGTGTCAAATTGGTCAACGGCACAGCCGCCGAGGTGTCCCTGGAGAATAAGGAGGAGCAGGAGCGGGACCAGGAGGAGCATGATCCCTTGGGGTAAGTGGTATTGCCATTTATGGCAAGTGATTGTCAAGAGAAGAAGGAGATTTCATTCAACTTCTAAGCTCACTGGATTTTTTTACAAAATAAATCTTAATAAATAAATAAGAGTTTTATTGAATTAAAAAAAAAATATTAACTAAAAAAACTATTTGTTCTTTATACCCTTTTTTAGTCCCCAAATCCAACACTTTGCTGCTGCCGTGGACAACTTACGCATGGCCACCAGATACAGTTTTCACATTCGCCCTGCCGCCCAGAGACGCCTCCAGGCCAGCGGAACTCGCAGCTCCAATGCCCGAGCCGAGTTTCATGACGAGAATGAGATCGAAAGTGGAGCCGGACACCTGCCCGGCCAGAGCATCATCATACCCACCAAGGGCTGTGAGTAAACTGGAAGCATTTATAAATTTTAAATCATCTTCTTCGCAACTTCCTGTTTTCTTTTTGAGCGGAAAAGGTTGTTCATTAATTTTAACATTTCCCGAAAATTATCGTAACTGTATCTAAAATGTTTTATTCTTCCAATTTACACTTGAAGTCAAGTTTTGTTGGAAAAGTGAAAGCGTATTAATTTGAAATTAAAATGGAAATAGAGAGTATATCATTTGTATGCAGAACGGGATTAGGCATGGAAAATGTTTGAAGTGTTTTCTTTAAATTGTAAATTGGATTAAAGTAATATTTGGAAACTAGGAAGTATATTATTTTAAATATTTTTATATTAAGATTTAATACACTAAATAAATATTTATTATTAAATCTTATATTAATATTATTATATTTTTTTAAATATTTCTTAGTCTCTGCTCATGCCACTCAGTGCCTGCCTCATGCCTCAGAGATCGAGGTGGAAACGGGTCCCTATTTCGGTGGTCGCATCGTCGTGGATGGTGGCAACTGTGGCGTCAAGGGCGATGCCAGTGATTCCGCGGACAAATACACCATGAGAATTGACCACAAGGAATGCGGCAGCTTGGTGAAGCCGGAAACCAACACGGTGGAGACCTTCATCACAGTGCAGGAAAATCTGGGCATCTTCACACACAGCACAAGACGGTAAGTAAAAGGTTTTATAATTTTAAAAATTTGAAAAGAAATATTTCCTATACAAAAATATGGATTAAAGAATTACGTCTTTGTTTTCTAAAGATTTTTATATAATTTTAAATATTGAGTCAAGTCTTTTTTACTTCCTCTCCCTCTTTAGCTTCGTGGTGGTCTGCAGCTATCAGTCCGGCATGCAGACAGTCCGCGCAAGCTTCACTGTACCTGGTAAGAATGGCGTGGCCGCTGCCTACGAACCCAACGATCCCTTCGAGCCGGACGAGGACCAGCGCCTGGGCAGGGAGCTCCGCCAGATGCGTTATGTCAACAAGACCGAACTGGTGCTAAAGGAGCCCGAGTCTGAGTCCGAATCCGAGTCCGGAGAGCAAGCCACTGTGGTGGAGGAGACCCAGCCACCACCATCTCCCTCCACGGAGCAGGCCTCTCCTCTTAGAGGAGTACAGGGCAGGGCTCTGGACTTCAACGATATTAATAACTTGGCAGAAGAAGAGCCTGCGGTGGGACATCATTTAGAGCCTGTGGTGGGCACTAAGTATGCCAAACTGGTTGTGGACCAGGCACACAGCTCCTGGATGCCACTTGAGGTGGGTTCACCACCCAGTGGGAACGATGAGGATAAAGGTAAGTGGCCTGTCAACGGCAGTCGTGATTCTTAAGTGTCCAGTAATTGCACTGAGAGAATCAAATCAATTCTGAGATCATTGAATCTTTTATCTTTATTTAAAAGAAATTATTATTATTATTATTTTATATATTTTACTTGTAAGATTAATTACTCAACTATTTATTTTAAATAAACGAAAGTTTGTCCGTTTTTAAAATAGATAAATACATATTGTGTCTTAAATATTTTCAATGCGATTCTTTTAAATCATATAATATTTTTAAATTTGATTTTTAAGGCATTATTTATGATATATATTTATTATATTTTTAATTTCTTGGTGCTAAATATTTTTTCTAATTTTTTTTCTGCAGCTGTTTTACGTTATATTAGCTCCCATCTGAGCAGCGTGCTGGTAACCGTCTCGCTATCTGTGATAATCATCAGCATTTGCATCGTTTTGCTGCAGCGCCAGCGGATCCGTTCCTCCTCTCGCAGCTGCTCCCGCGCCCCGCCAATGGTCGCCCACCTGCCGCACAAGACGCTGCCGCGTGCTCTGCAGCAGCAGCAGCAGTATCAGTGCACCTTGTAGGTGCTTCCCCCACTACCTATACTCTCCCATCCTTCGACTTCCTGCTATGCCCACTTGTCTTGCTGAATGCCAGAGAGAGATGGGACATCACCATTTAGCTGAAGATGACTGCGCATAGCCACTCACTCCACCGCCTCCGCCCCCATCTTATCCAGGCAACTCCAACGGTACCAGCGGGATCAGCATCCCCGAAATTTACATAATTGTGAACTCGACTTGGGCTCTGGCCGAGCTTTAACTGTGCAATCACGAGGCAGCACATGCGGCAAGAGCCACTTCTCATAGAGCGAGATTAGACCGTAGACTCCTAGATGTACGAATTTTGTATAAATTATTTATGCCCAGAAAAGAAATATATATTTTTAGCTATTTAAATGATAATATCTGACTTTTTGGGGAGGAATTTATATGAAGAGTAAGTGGGAGAAAGTGATTCTGGTAAGTAACATTTACATAAATATAAAAAAAAGCTCTTAAGTAAATAACATACTAATTAATAAGCAAAATAAGGACTTCAGATTAATGCATTTAGAATAATTAATATTGATGGACATTTCTTTAAGATTCAGCTATTAGCAATGCAGTAAATTTCAGCAAGATTTATTAATAACCTTATTGTTCTTTTTTTACAAAAAGGAACCATTTAGAACCATTTTTAAATAATATACAAATTACAATTCATTTTGTAAAATGTTGCTATTTTAGTTCGAAGTTCACAAAGCATTAAAATAAATTCATTATAATTTCCGTTGGCAGACAACTTCTTCATAAAGAAAACTCTGCCAATAGGTCAATAGCCAAAAATAGAAGTCCGCCTCCGACAAGTTCTCACTTCCGCCGCAAAAGCTTGCGAAAATGTCGACTCCAAACTCTCATCATCATCATCATCATCATAATCATCAGAGCTCTCTGACAGACGATTACAAATATTTCGGAAATGGGTTCTTAACGATTCCATGAGAAGTACAAATGTGTCGCCACCGAAATTACGAAATTATGTTAAGACGTCTACAGACACCGATTTGCATGAAAGTGGCACACGGCACACACACAGTGTGTTTTAGGGCCCAAGTTTTACGTCCACGAACGGAAGCCGGCAGATAAAAAATAAAACATGAAACAGAAGAACCGACCAGAGGCATAAAACTGCAGTTGGGACAAGGGGTACGTACATACGTCTTGTTACCGCTGCCGGTTGCCCAACATGGGAACTCCACGAGTCCCCAGTCGCAGTTGCAGTATTGAAACCAAAACCAAAACCAAAACCGAGACTCCATTCGGCTGGGACGTGCCCACTTGGGAGCCACAGCGAAAGGCGTTCTGGAAACTTTCTGATTGAAGTGCCTGGACTTTGGGGCTAGCTGGGATTTTGCATAGAAAAGCCATTAGGTTGGGATTTTCATCATCATAGTCGTCGTCATCAGATACAAAAGGTTTGTCTGGCCTTTTGTTTGCCCCGCTTGCCAGGCTACGAGTATTATTAGAACACAAAAAGCCAAGTAAGCGTTAAGATCGCGTTTGCTAAAAACAAAAAAGAAAAATTTAAAGAAAAGAAATAGAAAACAAAATACTAAATAAATAAACTTTCTCATCTGCAAGCCAGACCACACTCAGGAAAATGTAATACGAAGTCAATAAGAGTTAACATTTACTTACAAAAAAATGTAATAATAATGTATATAAATAGAAAACAGCAATACTTCTTAGCTTAAGAAAGTCTCTTATAAATAAATCTCCAATAAATACATTCTTTTAATATTTTATTGTTATTTTATAGTGTTAAAAGCGGAACGGATTTGTTAAGAATCGAATCTTTTATAATGCAAATAAGGTTTCAGATGACAAATAAACAGATAACTTTCTCAACTCCCGTTCACGCTGATCTAAGAGTTTATTTTTGCCTTTACCTTCGCTTTAACCAAATTAGGTATATAAAAACATATAAAATAATTACAAAATATATAAAATAACAAATTAATTAAAGCTAAATCTTATTTTCTTTTATTTTTCTTTGTGCATCTTTGATCTTCAAGAATCCGCAACCGCGTCCAAGCCTTTTGCCTTCACCTTCACCCATTTGAATGGGCAACCACCGCACCACTGCACCACCGCAACCACCGGGCGGGTGGCTCAGATTTCCAGTTTCACCCACAGCGGCGGGTCTCGCGTTTTGACGTTGATTAGCATGTGGCACACATAAATCTTTGAGATTCGGCTTCCGTTTCCCTTCTGGAACGCACTCTCCAGATGGCAGCCGACAGATTGCTTAGGAGAGCATAACGCTGCAGTTTCTAGCCCCTCAAAAGCCGACGGGGAGTCACTCACTCACAGTCAGTCTACACTATAGTCGTGGACCTGTGCATAATGGGGCCAACGATCTTGGCCAAGAAGCCGGGCGAACAACTTAATGAGCCGCCACCGCTGTTGGGTATTAGAATGCGAGCAGCTGCTGACGAAGACGAAAGTAAAACCTATTCGTGAAAGTTTCCATTTCTTCTTGCCAAAAAGGCAGGCGAGATCATTTTTCTTTTTAAGTAAACTGTAACAAATGGGTTAAAATTAATAAATAAAATTAACACAAAATAGATTACAGGTTTTACTTATAAAATACCTTAAGGGCTTTAGATGAGATCTTTTTAACAAAAGAAAATAAACTACTTATCGTAATATAAATCATTTATTTTAAATCTTGTTTAATGTATGAATTTAATTTACTTTTCGGCTTTAAAATATATTCCTTTGTCTTATATTTAAATTTAAGGTTTTACTACATTTTCCCAAAGCTGGCGATTTAATTTTTCTTTTTAAATAAATTGTAACAAATGGGATAAAATTAATAATAAAATTAACACAAAATAGATCACATTTACTTGGAAATATATAACATCTTTAGGAATTAAGTGGAGACTTTTAGAACAGAAGAAAATAAACTACTAATCGTATTATTCACCTATTTTAACATTAATAATTTATCTTACAACTTGTTTAATGTAAAAACTTGATTAACTAATTTCCTGCTTCAAAATATATTCCCTGATTTTACATTTTAATTTTAAAGTTTTCCTACATTTTCCCAACGTGTAATCCCATTGAGTTCACTTTTCTTCCTTCTCACTGGAATAATTAACGTTCATCAGCGATGATCAAACGCAGCTGGAAAGCATTTCCTAAGGGTAATTATCAGAACACCTCCTCTTCCTCCTCCATTTTACATCTAATTATTTGCGATCTGAACTCGAGATTTGGATTGGTGTCAGATCTGGCAGAGATCTGTGGCATCCCTGGGTGCATCTGTGGAAGAAAGGTTGTGTTCTGGCGGCAAATTGCAACCAAATGCTGGGCCTGGGCCCAAAACACAACCGTGGCCCCAAACCCGACATCTGGGTTATCTTTGGGCAATAATCGTGATCTGGCAGAACCACAAAAAATGGAACAGCGTTGGCTCATTGTTTTTAGCCATCATCAGCGGACGTTCTGTTTTGGTTTCTGTTTTGTTTCCAAACTCAAATTCTGGGCTAATGACAGTCGCACTTTTTAATGATTATTATTATGAATTATGTGTGGTTTTTTTTTGGTGGATGAGACCAACGAAGGGGGAACGTAGAATTGGTGTCGAATTGGGGAATTGTTTGCGGCTCGAAATGGGAAAATTGATGTGGTAAAGGGGTTAAACACCATTTTGGCCAGATTTTGTTGAGAGCTTTTTAATTTATGAGCATGAGTTGGGGAATTTGCTTGAAAGAGAGTATATTTAAGTTAGATTATATTTAATATACATAAAATAATAATTGATTAATTTAGGAATTTAGGAACTTTTGAATTAAAGTTCTAAGTAAGACCCAAGTTTATCTATAAATTCTTAGATGTAGTCTTTAAGTCCTACAACCTCTTTGACAAGTTCAACCGAGTTCAGACGATTAAGCCCTGAAATGGTTATGGCTTTATGCAGAAGCTACTCTTCCAAAACGGGTCTTTAGCTCTGTGATGGCCTGATGACATCACCGGCAAAATACCCTTTTAATTCGAGCAAAGACAGAGCCGGCAGATTGGCATGACTATAACCATTATGCAGTGACTATATAAAGTGTAACTACAGCAGTTCTGTCCGCCTGCTGGATGCTTGGAACATAATTTAGCGTAAATAAAAAAGAAAACCTGCTGTTTGGTTAATTTTCTTTTCAACTTCATGGCAATTCCCCTCACGCACCGCTAAGGAGGACCGAAGTGGAATAACAAGTGGCAGTGCACAGGCCCAGATCAAAGAGACCAGGCTAAAATCACAAGCTCCAAGGCTTGTGCCTGGTTATGGCTCTAATGCAGTGAAGAAAATGTAAGAGATTAAAATAAAGTTTACATTCATTTAACCAAAAGTTGAAGTTCTTTTTACGCTTAAAAAAATGAAAATAATAAATGAAATTTAAAAAGAAACTTCTTATTGATTGGAAGCTGAGATTTTTAACATTGATTTCTAAGTTGTATACCTTATTTTTTTTTGTGCACTTTGATGTATGCACCTGCTGTGGCCATTGATGTTGTTGTTGCTACTTCTCTGGCGATTTCCTGCATCGCTGCATGCAAGTTATGTCTCTATCAAGTTTAGAATTTGTATCTGACGCCGCGGCGTGCAGAATTCGCAGCGCGTTTGATGTATGGACGCAGTTGAAGCGCAACGGTTGCCGCAGCAAGTCCAAGTACAAGTACAAGTGCAAGTACAGCTGAAACAGCAAACAGCAAACGGCAGCAGCAGCAGCAGCAACAGCATTTGCCACACCAACTTGCAACAGCAACTGTGGCAGCCGGTATTGTAACCGTAACCAACCCATTCCCATTCCCAATCCCAATACGATCCCGAATCGTTCTTGGTGTCGCAATGCGTTGTAACTTTGTTAAAACTTAAGATTGGTCTATTTGGATATACTCTATAATTTTGTATTTGTATTTATCATTTAATTTCATTAAATTTTGAGGGAAATATCTTGCTAAAAATACCTTCACTTGTTTTAAGTATTACAACTTTATTTTATGTTTAAATACAATTTTAATTATACAAAATATTTTACGACTCCTTTAGGGTGTAATTATTAATACCTATTTTGAAGTGAAGATTTAATAAAATAAACTATTTCTAATTTATTTATTTAGAACAATCTTAAATGGAAATATAGAAAAATACTCTTATGCAACAAGTAAGTACCTCGAGTAATGATATTTTTGAGGCCATCAGTTTAAATACCAGTTTCAAGCTCTTCGCAGGCCATTTTTTTCGAAGCTTCGCTTTTGGCCATCGCACATTTTTAAGCACATTTTAAAGTCTTTTTGTTGTGCTTGTCTCGTTTTTCTTTGAGTGGCTTTGCCGCATCCCAAGGCGAACCATCCCATTCTATCCCATTCCATCCCAAGCCTCACTCACCATCCAATACCGAACGACCCAACGCGGCCCACTCCCATTGAAAGCCATTCCCCGTTCTGGCCTGGCCATTCCATTTCTGCTCGAAGCTCATAACTGTTCTTGACGCTTAAGCTTACCTTGGAAATTAGCTGGCTTCGGCCAATTCCGGCGTGCGTTTTGGGCCAAGATGAGTGACAACGGCGGTGAGCATGGTCCAAAGAAACTAACTAGGCACGCCCCCTTGGTCCGCCCCCCTGCTAATCAACTGCGTATTTCAATTTACCGTTGCCAAAAAATATGTAAAAAAGTAAAAGAAGAATAGGGTAGAGGTAGGGAAATGTTTCACTGCGGGAAAATTTAAATAAAATTTAGAAGATGAAATGAAGTAATATTAAAGATGAATTCATGATTTAAATTTGCATAATGATCTTTAAGAGATGTGTAAGATTTTTTATACAATAAAAAAGTATAAGAATACAAATAAAAAGTATAACACAAGTTGAAATAATATTAAAGATGAATTCATAATTTAAATTTGTATTACGATCTGTGGGAGATGTGTAAGGTTTTTTTATATAAAACTCTAAATTTGAATTCTCAAAATATAATCTTAAAACCAAACCTAGTATAAAGCAATTCATAGTTTTCTATGAGTTAAAGATTTCATTTTAAAATTTCTAGCAAGACAAACTCAATTTTCAACCCATTTTTCCAGTGTCTTCCCAACGGAAAGTGACTAAAAGACTTCAGGTATAATAACTAAGTGAGATTTTTCGCGGGGGAACCCAAGTTAATTCCAATTTTTATGCGACACCCGTTAGTTTCGGCTTATTACGAGTATTTCTATTACTATTCCCGACGCCTGGGTCCATGGCCCCGAGAGTGCAAATTGTGGGAGACTTCTGTGCCATTTCGCGTACCTCCGTACTCCATTCTCTGTAGTATCCAGCATTAAGTAATTTTCTCATTGAATCTGCTCCAGATTCCCACACAATTGCTTTGGCAAGGCGAAGGTACCAGGGCCTCCCTTTTGCTGTTACTCTCCTCCCTTTCCTTGATTTATTTATTTTTGGCGAAGCTCTTACTAATTTTTATTTGCTCGCAATTTTCAACTCTTTCAAGCAGTACAAAATAATTGCGCGAAAAGCTAAGAAAATAAACGGAATTGGGCGCGCAGGGCGAAAGTGTAGTGTGCCGCCGCCACCTTAAATGGGTTTGGGCCATTAAATCCGCCGTCAGATGAAACTCATTTGGGCCGCTTTGTTGCTTTCTGGCCAGAAAAGATTTCTATGCAGCACGGGGTAAATGTATCTAGTGTATCCAGCCAAAATGGGGGCTCCGTGAGAGCCATTGAAAGATAATCGCCGAAAGCTGCTCAATTAACATTGCCCAAGCTGAGTAGATAGATCTCCAAGAGATGATTTCGATTCACTAAAAGCAAGAGAGTGAGTGAGTTTCTCATAACAAACAACTTTTAAATGGCAATTAAGCATTAGAATTTCTCTTTAAACGTTTAATTACCTTCATTTGGTTAATGTCTTTATAGCCAAATTATGCAAATGACTCAAGTTGTTTCTAGATTTCGTGGGTTTCGATTTAAATTTAGGCAGTTAAAAATAGATGAGACAGACTATGTAATATATTATTTATTAAAAATATATTAATTTAAGAAGAGTATTTCTTGTATTCTTAACTTTCTTTACGGAACTAAAAAGTGGCTTAATTCAAGGAAGAATTCCCAGGAGGGAGTAATTTTGTTCTATTAAATTTATTTATAAGTAAAATGTAATAAAAAGATTAACGTACTTAGAAACTACGAAAATTTACTTAGAGATTTATAAATAACTTAAAGAAGAAAATACAAAATCAGCTTTAATATTTAATGTTAATATTTCGTTCCCTTTATACTTATTAAGCTCCTCTATTTTAATTCCCAGTCCCCTCAAAGATCTCACCATTTAAATCAAAACTAATTTGAACTTTTCCCAAGCTGCGCTTTTCCCGGAATCTTCACTTTGAAATTCTCAAAAGGCCAGAATCCAGCTCTCCCACTGCCCTGCGATCCACAAAGAATGCTCATTTCACTATCAAACCTTTGGGCCGTATCCCGCTGAGTCCGATTTTGGAGCGAACCCCGCACCTCGTAAAACCCATAAAGAGAAATGATATAGGCCCAGGGCACTCACAGAGAGACATCGACAGACAATGCCAGCGCTTTACTAACTTAATTCTACCTCTCGCATTAATCAAGCCCCAACCGACATAATTATATGATTAATAAGCTCCATTGTGCCCGAGTGAGTGTTCGTTGGGTGAGCGTGAAAATGAAAGTGCTGTCGATGGACGGAGAGAATGGTATTATTTCGAGGGGAATGGGGGGAGCTGGAGTGAACATTACTTAGCGATGATCGTCGAGCATGCGGATCGCAATTTGCCGTTGCACTTTTCGAATTTGCCTCTTGCACAGCGCAACATGATGGTTCCGTTACCGAGGCGTTATGGCGTTATGGTAGCCTCCGGATCTCCCCGAGTTTCCATTGTTTGCTTTTAATTTTCGACGTGCGAGTGCAGCCTGAGGTGCAATTAAACGCGCAGCAAATTGCATTGCGATCACTCAGCTAGCTAGCGGTTGGAAAGCACGCACTTATGACGGACACTGTGCTCCCGAAATTAATTCAAATCGAACGGTATTGGAAATCGTATAGAGCTTTATGTGGTAATAAATAATTATTAGATCAAGAAAGCGCTTAATAAATATGTATACAACTTATTCTATTAAAAATGCAGCTAATTAATACTTATATACTCAAATTAAATATATTTCCAAACAAAAAATACATCAATTTAAATAAGAATTTCAAAATATATTCTCCTTGCTACACAGTGTTCAATTTTGGAGTGCTGAAAGTTAATGTCAACCTGACTTTCGTTGGGCATTAATAACACCAGTCAATAATACCCAATGTGTCCCGAAGCTGGCACGCTCGCTTTGAATGTAATTAGGGTCACCTGCGATGGAGCCAAAGACGGATCTGGAGATGAAGATGGAGATGGAGATGGACCATGGACCATTAGAGCTCAGCCACTGGTGGCTTGGCTGCGAGCCAAAAAGACGCGCCAAATGGATGCTGACAAATGCCAGAGCACTATAGGAAGGTAGGAAGGCTGGTTAAACCTTTTTTTAATGGTCTGCCCTATAAATATATGTTGCTGCTAAAATACACTGAACTATTTCTAAAAGGTAAATTAAGGTCTTAAATTTAATAAATAATGTTAGATATTCATAGAAAAAAGTTGCAGTCTTTGTGGAACCCGACAGCAGAAAGAGAAATATTTTTTTTTAACAAATTAAGGGATTTATGATATACAATTTAATTTTTTAACAAATAAATACAAATTGAATACCAAATATATATTGACCAATAACAATTAGTTGATTTAATAGTAAATAAATAAATAAATACATAAGACTTTCAGTCTTAATGGAACGCTACAAAAGCAGAAAAAGATATATTCTTCAAACTAATCAAGAGATTTATGAAATACAATTACGTTTTAAATAATTAAGAACAAATTACGTACGTATTTACTTTATTAATTTAAAAAATTAATAACATAACCACATAAAACAATATAATAAAATTTGACAATACTTTTGTATTAAAACCAGTTAAAAGATTTTAAAATACAATCATATTATGTTTTACAACATGTTCAAATTAAATACCAAATATATAATTATTATTTACAAGTAGTTGATTTATTAATAAATAAAAAAAAACTAATAACTTTCAGCCTTTATGGAACCCTACTGAAAGCAAAAATCGAAAACTTTATTCAAACAAATCGAGATATTTATGAAATGCAATTACAATTTAATTTATTAAGTACAAATTGCATACCAAATTTTTGTTGGTGAGTAACAAATAGTTTCTTTGTTAATTAAACTAATAACCACATTCAGCTTTACAATACAATTTGACAATACTTATTTATTTTGAAATTATAGGTTTTTGAATAATACCTTCTTACTATTTAAATAAGAATAAAAATAACTTATTTGAAGCGTGTAGACAACCATCAAATGGCTCCATCAGACGTTGAAAAAACTCTCGTTCCGTCTGCGCGAATTGGGTTAGAAGCATCGCGTTGCATTGGCACCGATCGAATTGAGCTATCGATGCCATATGCCATATGCCACAGATGCCACATATGCCTCTTGCCACATGCGTATGAGCTGAAACCGAGCAGATGCAAACGAGAGTATCGGGCTCAAGTATCGATGATGATGGGTCGTTCTGTCTTCGCCCGATTCTGTGCTGTGCCGCTACTCACGATTACCGCGATGATGATGAGCCGTCGATGTGGGTCGCCTGATGCGCCGTGGAAAAAGTGTTTCTAGGCTGCTCCTATTGCCAATGTCATTATGCGACGCCAAGTTCGATGAATGGATGAAATGTGGTGAGAGTCTGGGCGCCATTTACATGATCATTTTGATATTCAAATTCAATCTCGGCCACAAATCACAAGCAACTGCCAGGAGCGTAATGCTAAAGATGAGGCGGATCAGCTCCAGAAAAATGCAATACTTGGTTAGTAAAAACTATAATCACGATATGATCAGTACACTGAGGAGAATGGAGAGTAACTCAAGTACAGTAAAGCCTAATATAATGATGAATTGAATAAAGTTACTTGATTACTTAATACTTAACAATTCCTTATTAATATTAACTACATACTGTTTACAACTTTACATTTTCTTTGAGAGCCTTAAATTTCTCACCTATTAATCATTATATCTTATAATATAAGACTAATCATACATCATTTATCACTCCAAATACTTCCTCTCAGTGTTCTTAGCCAAACCTGTAATTTAATTAACAAAGTAAAGAAAAAATCAGATACTAGTAGTCTATAATTTACTTACCGGTTTACTAAAACTCAATCTACAACTAAATATTAATTTGAACTCATAAACTTTAATACTTTCCTATAGTTCTGAGAACTCTGCCTCACAAAGGGAATATCTAATTTTAATTGTTAATAATTAGTAGCTTACTTGGATTAACCGCAATGTACTAAAACCAGGTTAAGTGAGCATGATAAATGATCTAGCTGTAAATTTGAGTCTACGCCCTCCAGTAATTTATTCAGTCTAGTTTAGGACGGCCTGTTGTAAGCCATAATTTACAGCGATTAAAAATCGTTTACTGGCCTTATAGGAGTATATCTTCAGGGAACCTTAACGGGTTAACTTTTCCTTCTGCAGTAAAAGTAAAAGCGGCTGCAAAATTTCACAATGCCAACCAAAAGCCACAGTTAATTGTCAATTGTGTTCATATCCAGTATGAAGAGATATTTTAATATATAATAATATGTTTTCTTTTTTTCTCTACGTGCCAGCAACAAATTAGACAAAGCAGTGATTGCGGTTGCGAGTTATAATTTCAATTACGGGCCAAAGTTGGCAGCAGTAGATGGAACTTGGCGCTGACATCCACGGGTTAGCAGCGTTGAAAATGGGTTAACTGTCCGCGGTACCAGGTGGATTATGTGGGGCGGCCGTGGGTCCATTAAGATGTTAGGTTGCTGCCTCTCCAAGAAAGTTAATTCCGGTGCCAATCCAGTTTTATCTTCCCTACTAACCAAGCCTATTATTTTGGTTAGCCAGCTAGAGGACAGAGAAGCCGCAGGATTGGTTTGATGGGCTTGTGGCAGGCAGAAGCTCAATCACTACACTAATAAAAAATAAACTATTAAATTAAGTTGTAATATAATAAATAATATACATTTAAATTAATTATTATACCAGCAATAAGAACTATATTCCTTTCAAAAATACTTTATGATGGCTATCCACGAAATGGTTTTTAATTTATTATCATGTCTAAAGAAAGGAAGTTTAAAGTATATTATTTATTACCTTTCGTCTGTGAAAGTAACATTCTCAAATTATATATATTTTTATTAAAATAAAACACCTACCTGTCTGAATAAATTTGCACGACAATTATCTTGTTATGGCATTCATTTGATGAGAATTACCCGAACAGCATCCTCTTTCGCTGCGTGTAGGCCTTGATAAATTGCCAGGCAGCCGGTAATTACTAATTATTAATAATTTAATAGTTGGACAATATGATAGAGACTGGCCAGGCAGATATAGCAGCGCTAATGATTGTCATTAAGTCTGGAGACCGAGCGGGAGATGGTGCTCGAGCTGGAGGGCTGAGGTGCCGCAGTATCTAACCGTTTAGTTAAGCAGCTGCAATAAATTTTGCCAACAAGCAAGGTTGGGCCCAAGTTCCCCATGCAACTTGCACGCGAAAACTTCCGCCGAACGGGTCCCCAAGTCAGTTCGCACCCGGGTTTCCACGGCCCCAGTGAGTGTCCAGGAAGTGGAAGTGACACATAGACAAGACTGCATTGTTCCCAAATCCTTGCTGACACACTGAAATTGTTTAGCCAACAATGTTGGCTTGTTGCTCATTTGTCGCCAGCTGCCGCTGTTGCCACTGCCACGCCGTTGCCGTTGCGCGCTGACTGATTGCAATCTCATTATGTTCGCCGGCAGTCCGACATGGGTTTCCTCTTTACGAGCCTCGCATAGTCTGGTCGCAAGAAGCAGAGCAGAAAAATCCCGAGGCACTCTCTGAATTATTTAGCAACAAAAAAAAAAATTGTCAGAGAAGCGTTAGCGGTTATACATTGTTTTACGCCAGTTAAGTCTTTAGCCAGAGTGGGTGCTTTCTGTTCTGTTCCGATGGCCATCTCTGCTCCATAAAAAACAATCAAGACATTTACAATTTGTGTACATTTATATTAATTCATTAAATGTTCTAGGTGTAATACGCGTAAATACAACTTTTTTTTGAGCGATGTTTCCTTCACTAAATTATTGGCACATTTTGTTCATAATTCTGTCAAATATATATCCATCTAAAAATTATCCAAAAACGAAGTCAAGAGTCCAGCTGCCACTTGAATCGATTTCGATTTAGATCAAAAACTGGGACTAACTATTCTCATAACTTACACAAGCAGCGTTCAAGTGTTGAAACTAGGTTCAAACTAAACTAACTAAGATCTAAGCTGATACAAAGTGCATGTTGTGCGCTAATTAAGTCTATAGATTATAAATAATTATATTTTTAGGTGTGCTGCTGAAAGCTTTAAAAATTTAATAAACAATATTGTGGCATGCTTTTAAAATTCTTTTAAAAATTTGTGTAAAAAACTTGTTAGTGCTTGTGTGAATTTATTACTTAGGTAGGATTTGTGTGTTTTGGAAAATTACTTTTTCTATTAAAAAGGAAGCTAATAATTATGAAAACCAATTTTAAGAACTTAAATGTTAAATATTCTTTGACAATATGTTTTGCTTCATTAAATAATTACATAATTAAAAGTTGAAATATGTTTTGTTTACACTTCTTATTTTAAATTTTTAAAGATTTCAGCACACTCCCCAAAATATCGCCTTTGTTAAAAACGTAAACAATATACCTTAGTCTATAGAAAGAAAAGCAGCTGCCAAATCATTTAACACACACTGTTGGCATATTGTCCACTCACAAATATAACAGACACATACACTTTATAGATACTTGGCTAGATACAATCCATATACGATTTTGTATAAATAAAGTCCATTTGTAGATAATTTTTCTTTTTTGGTAATTGACCTCCCCCCGAGACGAGATGCAAAGTTAAAAGTATCTAAAAAAGTAGAAGGAAAACGTTAAAGCTAAAAGCAGCGGCGGCGGGTATCGTTTCGTTGTTGCAGTGCTGGGGGAATCCCCTCGAGACCCGTTCTCACTTGCATAGTCAGCACTTGGGCGTGTTGGCCCCGCTGCTCACGCTGCTCGTCTCCAGGTGCTGCATGAGCAGCTGCTGGAGATCCGCTCGCAGGGCGCGCTCCTCGTTGATCTGCAGCTTGATCTGCGACATGTCCTGCTGCATCTGCCGAATGGCCGTCCACAGCTGGCGCAGCGTGGGGGTCATGTCCTCGTTCTCTAGGCCTGCATTTCAATATGTATGTTGGCGGTGGATAAAGGAAGATCGAACAGAGAACAGAATACATGTTAGTGTTGTGTGTGTGAGATTATGTGCAGGGGGCTAGTGACTCAATGATGATGTAATAATGTTGATAGTGTTGGGGTTTATAATCATAGAGGAAACTTTGGAGGATGTAATCTATGGGAGCGTGAAGTGCAACTCTCTAATTACTACTATTTATTAAATAACAATAAAACACACACACACAGAGAGACAACCAAAAAGAGATTCTTCGTGTAAAGGATTTTATTCATTTTTTTTTTTTTTTTTGCTTTCGTTGAGTTAACTCTCTCTCTTCCTCCCTCTCGGTTTCAATTAAATTACAGTACAAACGTATAAACTGGTTAATAGTAGATTATAGTAGTAGTTCATTTGGTTAGACAACGTTGCTTTCACAAAACACTTACAAAATAGCTCGATCAATAATAATGCACAACAGTAGTTCGTTTTACTTTGATTTTAGTTGGTGGAACTAGCTAAGCCTAACCACTCGAAGCACAATCTTTGATTTAGTTGCTTTCCAGGCAGGTAACGGACACTTAAATACACATTTAGTACAACTCACTAGGCGATGTCCTCTTCAATTTGGTCTAGTACGCACAAAAACACAGATACGATTAGAGCAAAGACCTCAATAACAAGATGAGAAACGTTATACGACACTTAATGTGTACAAACTCTTGCATTTCATGGGGCGTTATGCATCTTGTTATTACAAGATCTTTGCTTAGAGTTACGAGTTACGAGTATTTCTAGTAAACATTTAAGGTTTAGGCTATGGCAATCAAGCTTTCTTGCATGGCAAAATTGTGATCCACTCTCGTTTTGGGCCGTTTTCAAAAAAGAAAACTATAAATTCTAAGGCCGTGGACGGAAAGTTAAAGCCCTTTCGTGTTGGCTAGCTAAACAGAGGTCTATAAAAAATTCAAAAAAATAATGTAACCAGTAACTGGCAAGCTTCTTCGGTCCAAAAAACATCAAATAGCATCTCTAAGGAAATACACCTCTCTCTGCCAAGTCTTTTCACAGATTACATTTTAAGGTTATTAAATTAAAGTTACGATATATAAAACAATACAAGCTAAGCACAAAACGTAGCTAGGTACAGTCTAAATGCAGGAAAGTTCGCCTAACGCTGTCCTGGAATATCTCGATATCTCTTTCTATATAATTTTTAGCCAGGACAGGCTCTGCGAATTCAACTGCAACAACATCAAGGCGCTTAAGCTTAAGACAGTTTGAATACAAATCATTTGTCCATTCGCTTACAAGTTTTTTTGTATAAATCGATCGTTGGTCTAGAATCTAAGGCTTGTGGCATTGAAAGCTTTGCGCAGCCAAGAAATCAACTAAAAATTAATAAACATTTCAAAGCAAAGCATCTGCATTTTGTTTTTGAATCTGAATCTGGAGCAGGAGCAGCAGGCGGCGATGCGGCGGTATGCGGTGTGCTGATTATGCTGAGACTGAGACTGAAGCTGAGGCTGAGGCTGAGGCTGAGAGACTGATACTGAGGATGCTTATGGGGATGACTGATGACGGCATGATGTGCCCCGACCCCAACGACTTAAAGATGGTTGATCTTGCGCCACTGTTTCATCACAAAATTACCGCAACACCAGCTTCCCGACTGCCGTTTGCTTCCATCGGCGTTGAGTTCCAAGGCCGCCGACGGACCAGCTCCATTGCCCCGGATCAGCTCGCGCTCCACATCACTGTCATCCGAGCGCTCTCCGCCCGCCAACTGGGGTGTGCTCCTCTGCAGCGTGCTGGTCCTCAAGGCTCCGCCGCAGTTCATCAGATAGCCAGCTCCATAGCCCGCATAGCGATGCGAAGTTGAGGTCTCAAAGGAGCGATTAAGCCGGCGATCGTAGAGTCCGGGATGGCCACCGGGATTCGGTTTCACAATTGTGGTCGTTTGGTTGTTTCCCGGAGATCGCTGGTATGGTTGCTGCTGCTGAGTGGCCACCAGCTTGGGCGCTGGCTTGTTCTTCCTGGGCAGCAGTGGTGAGGTGCACACATTGTCGTAGCCCGATCCGAAGCCGCTCTTAAGGCGATTCAGCGATTTCCTTGTGGCCCTCTCCTCCGACAGAGCTCTCTGGTAATCCTTAATGGAGGGCGATCCGCCTCCTGCCCCGCTGAGGGAGTACCTCTGAGCCGGCGATGCATTCAGGGAGGAAGACACCGAACTGGAGTACAGGTTAAAGTTGTTGGGACTGGCCTCGCGCCAAATGAAGGAGGAATTCAAGCTGCCGGCCGACTGTTGGCGGCCCTGTGGAGTTTGGTGATGCTGATGCTGGAGATGATGCTGCTGCTGCTGCTGCTGTTGCTGACTGCTGAGGTAGGGTGAGGTGCCGACGGCGTTGGCTATAAAAGGCAGCTGGGGGTTGGAGGTCGAGAAGGTTTTGCTCGTTTTCAGCTTGCCACCGCGGATGGGCAGACACGGAGTCCAGGGTTGCAAGGCTACACAGATCGGAGGTGGATCATATATATCGTTTCAGTTCAGGTCAGGTCAGGTGTGGTTGCAAAGAGAGAGAGAGAGAAAAATGAAGAGATTTGAAGAAACGGAAAAACGAAATACCAAACAACGACAACCACAGATGCGGGGATACACCAAAACCTGGCGAACTCAAAATACAAGATCAGCAGATAGTTACACAGGATGAAGTAAGCAGGAGGACGGAGAGGTGGAAGGTAGGGAATAAGACGACACCAAGAGAACGAAAACAAAAACCAATTAAAAGAACCCAAAACCAATAGCACAGAATTACAGGATGACAATACAAATACCAAATACTAGCTACCAGTTATCAGTTAGTGTGGATCGAATCAGGTCAACGGAATGAATGAGTTACAAAGAGGTTAACCAAGGACCCTACAAGGATACAACTAAGATACAAAGGCAACAGATTGTGAAGCATAATGAAGGGGATTGTGATAAATGAATGATTGAATGATTAAGTTTTGTGAATAAGGAATGTACATGTAAAGATAGAGAGGAAAAGTACGATATAATTTATCGATAAAAATATCGTACTCAATATCATATTAAAAATACATTTCATTTATAGAAATACGGCACATGTAACGATAAGATATCAGTATTATAGATAACCGAAATATATTATTTAATTTATTTATCTTCTGTTCCGAATTAATATATTAAAGAGGACGATAAAAATATCGCACTTAATACCAAATTGAAATTATCTTTCACTAATCGAAATATGGCACATTTAACGATCAAATATCGGGTTTATCGATATCCGAAATAAATTATTTAATTTATTTATATTCTGTTTCGATTTAAAATATTAAAGAGAACGATAAAAATATCGCAATTAATATCAAAATGAAATTGTCTTTTACTTATCGAAGTACTGCACATTTAACGATAAAATATCGGTATTATCGATATCAGAAATATTTTATTTAATTTACATATAAATATATTAAAGAGAACATCGATTTATCGCACATATTTCATAGCGTTAAAATATCGATTTATGAATTAATTTTCTCTTCAAAAAAGGTATCAATATGTCGATATTTTTGATGAGAATGTGAATAAGAATGGAAAACAGGACAGAAATGGAAATGAAATGAAAATAAATGTTGGTAGAAAGTAAAAATTAAACTAAAAGTTTACATAGGTTTTAAAGGAGTAACAAATTAACATATTTATTTAACGTAAGAAACGAATTATTTTCCAATTGTATTACAAATTAGTGGACATTATTTTTTGGTCTTCCTTTGCTTTGCAGAGTTGTTATCGAGAGTTTTGTTTGGATCTTAAAACAAAATCAATTTGCCAATTGTACAACTAAAAATTAATATCTTTTCGCTTATAATTATGATTCGGTAACAGCTGTTAACAATTTGAAGCTTACAGTTACGTGGTTGGACTAAGCCTAATACAATATAATCCTGGTTAAATTTGGAAGATTCTTTTTTCTGTCTGGTTTAGTGCAACGTTAAGCGCTTGGTGTTAAAAATGAATAAAAACCGTGAAAAAAGAGGTAAGAGTAACCAAACAACCAACAAATGATAAATGGTTCGTTTAGCTTTTGCCTTAGCACAGTTCTGGGACTGTTTGTGTGTGTGTGGGAGGATTGTACAGCTGTGTGTGTGTGTGTGTGTGAGTGTGTATGGTAATAAGCAATTTTTGGCAACAATTTTGCAGCTTTTGTTTGGTTCGTTTTCAGCAAATGATAATAGAACTTGATTCGGGAGCACATACGGACAGTCCTTACAGCTAGACGTAGCACATCTCGGATGGCCGGCGCCACTTACCCGAGTGGATGGTGTTCCTGGCACTGTTCTGGTAAGCGGCACAGTAAGCTTCAAAGACCCGCAGCACCAACGCGTCCTCCTCGTAGGTGGGCTGCTGGTTCTTCCTGCCGCTGCAGTAGCTGGCCAAAGCGTTGCTGGAGCTGCTACCACCGCCGCCGCCGCTGCTGCTTCCGCTGCCACTGCCGGAGCCACTGGTGGCATTCAACAAACTGGGCCGCAAGGGCGGCGTGGGACGCAGGCAACTGATGGTCCAGTTAGCTGAGGAAAAATACAGGTTTTTGTAAGCTAAAACGATCCTTTTCAAGGTGGAGAGCTTTCTTACCCTTTGTGCTTCCTTTCCTTGCGTTTGGCCCCCCCGCTGCCGCTGCCGCCGCCGCTGCTGCTGCCACTGGACTGGCGTCCATGGCTGGGCCCAGGGCCGGAGCTGCTGTCTTGCTGTTTGGTGTCTGGACTGAACTTGATCTGGGGCCGGCTGCCCCCAGATGACTTGGCAGACTTGGTGGTTGTGGTGGATGCAGATGATGTGGTGGAGGCTGAGTGTGCGTGTACTGATTGTAGCTGAGGTGATGGTTGAACGACTGGCTCCGTTTGTGTTGTGACATCGAGTTGGTGGCCGGCGATCCCTGATGGCTGCTGCTCCCGCCGCCGCTGCTGCTGGCCTGGGGGATGTTGCTGCTGGGCGTGGCCGGCTGACGGCCGCCTGGTGGCATTAGCAACAGGCTGTGGTTCGATGGCGGTGACATCTGTAAAGGATATAGAACATAAAACTTGAATTAATTTGTAATTAAATGTAATAAAAAATAGTTTAAAGTTAGTTTAATGATCAGAGAGAGTAGAAATCTCTCTGCGAGGAACCGCAATAACAAAATAAGAGTAACGTACAACGGCAGGCACAAGTCCTTCAGGCAAATCCTGCAGCGAGCAAAGCGCAGCAAGCAAATCGAATCGAATGCGTTTGTTTGTTTTTTGGTATTTTTCTATTGATTTTTGGTTTGATCTTCAGTCTCGGTTTGAATTTTGTGTGTTGCTTGAGCGTTAGATAAATGTTTTGTAATTCGTTTAGCTTTTAAATGGGAATGGGAACCTTAACTCTTAAATACAACGTCAAAAGGTGCAGTCACGGGGGGAGATTTTAAAGTCTTTGACAAATCTTTTCTATTCTCTTTTTACTTAAAGTTGGCAATAAGCTGACTTGATTGGTAAAATGACTCAAAGAAACGTCTCATTTTCTCCTGATTAAAGATGTGAAAGAGAGATTTCTTTATATTTCCTGACGGTTCCTTTGAGACCTCTGGTCTTTAAATTTAGTTTAAGGCGATGTTTGCTTTTTGAAAACTAAACTCTACTCTTTAAGAACTGATTTTAACTATAAAAGTAATAAACTAACTAATCTAAATAAACTAATTGCTTTAATAACATATTTCTTGAAACTATTTAAAGCGAGAATTCTTCCGTTTAATTCAAGTTCCTTAAAAAATAGCAATTAGTTTAAAATTTTCCCAGTTTATACGATTTTCTCCATCAAATTCTCATCTAAGTTCGAATGAACTCGCACTGTGGGTTAGTCAAGGATGTACTGATGATGAGGAAGCATTGTGTGTGGTTGCAATTGGTATCTCTTTATTTTTTTGGACGTGCTGCATTTTGGCCAAATGGTTTGCTTGGTTTTGGTCATTGAGCATTAGGAGATTTTGTGGTTTGTTTTGGAATGTGTGTGAGGAACATATGAGAGAGCAAAACGAATTTACAAAACAATCAAACGGAACACGTGCACGGAACAAACGCCCGCCGGCCAGGCCACCTGGATCCGAAGGGAGAGCCACTCCAGGCCACCTGGCCGGCGATTCATTTCGGTTTGCTTGCCTTCTTCGGCGCCGGAGGTGCGGAAGCCCTGGCATATGGGGCAGTCCAGCGAGGAGGAGTCGTGGATCGAGGCGATCATGCCCTCGTCCTCGCTGCACAGTGGACAGCTGGAGGTCGTAGTCGCTGTGTTGGTGGTGCTCGTGGTGCTCCCATTGTAGCCATCCGCACAGTTCTGGCACACGGAACAATACAGGGCACCCTCGCTGTAGCCGCTGGCACCAATCATCGAACAGAAGCAGCTGGAGCACACTGAGCCCGAATCCTTAGAGTCCTTGGAGGGCAGGCTCTTGTTGTAGGCGTGAGCTATGCCTCGCACCACCTCCGGCGGCAGGCGCTCCTTCTTCCACCAATGCGCATACATTCCCGAGCGGAAGGTGGCCTGCGGTCCCAGTTGATCCGTGGAACTGGAGCTGAATAGGAGATCGTTGGACGGTGGATTCCTCCTGTTGTTCTCATCCAAGCTGGAGCTGGAGGGCAGGAAAATGCTCCTGGTGTTGACCTGCACCTGGGCAGAACTGATGCAGGTGGATTCCTCTTTGCGATTCGTGGGCGTGGCGGGCTCATCGGGGAGTGGCTGCTGCTGCTGCTGTTTCTCCTCCAAGGGATCCACTTCCTCTTGGGTGGCCTCTGGCGTTAGAAACTTTTCCCTAAACATGCCGCACACATCGAACCTCTCTGGCTCCACGTTATCGGGCATATCCTGACCCGCGGCCTCCATGGGAAAGTAGGATTCTGGGTTCGGGGGATCAGGAGAGGTAATGGTGCAACTTCCAGCCATTCCGCTATCGCTGGACCTGGGGCTGGGACACTGCGAGCTCTCGCAGCATCGGCACTTGGTGTCCAAGTGGAGATCTGGGTCCCGGCGATGTGTCGGAGGCGGCGGTGGTGGCGGCGGGCGATTGGACATTTGCATAAACTGATAGCTAATGCAGCGCCTTATCGAGTCTCTGCTTCGCTCTGGCGGTGGATTCCGCTTCTTGGAGGCCGTTTCTATACAAAGCTCTGTGGTGGAACTGCTCCTGGCAGCGGGATTTGGATCTGTCTTCAGATTTCCCGTTGAGGGACTGTCACTCTTGTGGGAAACCCTCTTGTCCGAGTTGAGATTGTGACCCTGGAAGGGTGTATCCTCTCGCTTCAGCTTTAGGGGGTTCGCCACAGCTTCCTCGTAGTTGTAGAGCAGCTCCGCCTGCAGCTTGTCCGGTGCCGTGCGACAGGCCGCCGGCAGGTCCATGGAACTTGAGTGCAACTCTGCATCCTGCTCGGCATCCACACTCTGCTTCTGCATATCCTGGCGATCCCGCCACGTGGGCACATAAACCTCTGTATTTTTGCTGGCGTTGAAGCGATTTCCCACAAAGATCGTGGGCATGCTGTGCCGTTCGGTGGGAGAGGCTGGGAGCGGCGTTGGTGGCTCGGGGACACTTGCCTCCCGGCTGAGATCATCGGGCATGTTGGCCAGGTTCTCGCAAGCGGTGAATGCCCCGCCCAGCCGCGCCATATACATGGAACTGGCATCGGAACTCTGCTGCTGCAGAGGCTTGAACACTGGCTCCTCCTCCTCCACACAGTTCGTGATGCTGCCTCCGAGGCCCAACTCTAAGGTGGCCGTGGAAGTGTGAACACTGGAATTCCGATTGGTGGACTTGCGAGCCAAAGCTCTGAGGGCCCTCGAACCAATTATGAGCGACTCTTTCTTCAGCTCGTTTTGTGCCAAAACATCATCCGCGTCCAGGGAATCCAACTTGATGAGATTTATGGAGGAACAGTGCCTTCGGCCGCCGGTGCCATGGTCCACAAAGGTGCCCGACGAGTTGCACATGGAATCGTTGCGTTTGTTCTGGTAGAACTGCACGTACTCAAACGGATCCGAGTCGCAGGAATGCAAGAACTCATCATCTAGATCGTCCTCGAAGCTCTCCGAGTCCGTGGGCAGCTCGATGGCATCCTGCCGCTCCAGCTCTGACTGTGCCGAGTCCTGATTGGCATTGAGATCCTTCAGCTTGGCGGCCGCCTTGTGGCAGCGCTTCTTACGCAACGCTATCCGCTTGAGATCAATGCTCTGGCGAGCCTGCGGATAGAGCAGCATCTTCACGATGGCACTCCTCAAACCCCCGGCCTTCACGAGCCGCGCAAAGTGCGCACTGAGGTTCGCATATGGCGCCGTGGGCGGATAATTGCTGGGCGGAAGGGTCAAACGGGGACGCAGCTGACCAGGTGGACTCGAGTAGTAGGCGCACAGCGAGAACCGTGTGCAGTAGCCGCGCGAATCCAAGTGCTGACTCAGCTGCCCACGCCAAAAAATATTCAAAATGATGCGAAATCTAAAGGTAATCAGTACTTACATGAGCGGCATTCAGGTGTCCCACCGAGGAGTTGCTCAGGTTGCTCAGCTGCCGCTTGATGCCCATCGGCAAACTGGGATTGTTGGCATTGAGCAGCTCCACCCACTTGTTGGCCTCGTTCGGACCCTGGCACACGGCCACGATGCGATCTATTAAGGGGCTGCTGATCTCAAAGGCATTCTTGATGGCATCCGTGTCCTCCAGTCGGTTCACAATGATCCCAGTCAGCGGGAGTTTACCCTGCAGATGGGAGAGTTTCTCAGTTAAAGAGCTCTTGAAAAAGATTGAATTAAAATCCAAACCTCGTAGATAAAAGCACTCATCCTCTGGCTCACGCTCAGGAAGAGCAACGTTTGGGGGAAGAGCACAAAGTAGCGATCGCGATGGTCTGCTCCTACAGCCACGCTGCCCATGTGTATGATGTCGCCCAGCGTGCTCAGCTCCTGGCCCTGCCAGCCACGCACCGGTCCCGTCAGCACCTGCAGCTCCAGCTCCTTCTGGCGCCGCGTGGCCGAACAGGTGGCCGCTATATCCTTGTAGACGGCCACACTGCGCTGGGTATCCCCTCGATCCGGATGGCTGCTCTCCATGTGCCGCTCCAGCTCCTGCAGCATGGCCGAGTATTTGTCCAGGCGGCGGAAGGGCTTCGAGAGACCGGTGGTGAGCACTAGCAGGCCAGGCGTGGCAGCTCCCTGTCGCTCCATGTACTTTTCCAGGTCGTCCCTTGGGGGAAAAAGAGAAAATAATAATTAAAATTTTAAGTTAACATTTAATAAATTTCGATTAAAAGATGAAGAAATCGATGAAGAAACAAACAAAATAGCTTGGAGGAATTTCAAACTCTATATTTAACCAATAGAGAACTGATTTATAAATAAACATAATCCGAATTGATCAATAAAAGCATCGTCGAAAATATTAAAACATTCTTTTGAAAGAATCCAAACATAAATCAGTATCTTTCTAAATTTATAATCCACATAAATTTTAGATTTTAGGTAAAGATTTTCCCATTGATTTCACTCACTTGTATTTATCCAATATGACAATCGCCTTGGGATGGGCCGCACAGTAGGCCTGGTGGACTTTCTTCATCAACGGAGCACTGGTAAGGAAAAGCTTGCCCACACGATCGTTGCACTCCTCGATCTGGATGAGCAGATCCTCGTGAGTGCGCACAATCTCCACAAAGTTGCACATCAACTGAGAGTACTCATCCTGACTGAGTCTGTGAATAAAATCAAATTTAAAGGAAAAACTCTTGTAAAAATAAACTCGAACTAAACTCACATCTGTGTCTGTTGCATGGGCTCCAGGAAGTTCTCGAGCAGACCCTGCAGCTCGGCCACATGCGCTCGCTCCGAGTCCAGCAGATCCTTGAGCACCACCGAACGGTACTCCTGGATCTCCTCCGGCGGCCGGATAGTCTCCGCCAGGGGCAGCTGCACTTTGCACTCGTTGACATAGTTGCTGGGAAACCAGCCAGTCTTGTCGTTCAGCGTACCCTCCCACCAGCCGCCATCCTCCCGCTGGGTAACGGTGATAATGTCGCCTTTTTGGAAGCACAGCTCGTCGTTGTTGCTGCCCATGAAGGAGTACTCCGCCTGCACCACCAATGGCTGCTCCATTGTCGGTCTCTTCAAGGATGCTCCTGCTGCGGGTCCGCTCTAGATTTCTTCAACTGAAACGATAATTGTTGAACTTGAAATATCAGCGGGCCAGGCAATTTTGTTCAATGGAACGGTCCCCCATTGAGCAGCTTATGTGAACATATACCAATATCTTCTATATATAATGGCGCACCTACGCACTATTGCAATGATGAGCGCTCGGAATTCCAAGCATTATAATGGAAGAAGGAAAAACAGAGAACACATTTCGAAAACATCTGGCGCGGGTTGTCGAGAAACGCGTGCGCAAGTTTCTTGACACTTTTCCGGCAGCCTCCCTCCGGATTTTCCTCTTTAACCGGCTGCAAGTGTCTGGAAAACTCGTGCGATGGCCAAGGTCATCTAAGCGGCGCAAAAGCCATTCGGAAAATGGGGTGGAAAATTAAAAAACAAACACAAAAATCACTCTGAAATTTCGAAATGAAAACATTAAAAAAACAATCTAAAGAAGCTGGACAGGCAACATATAAATCATAAACAACGAACATGTCGTGTACGAAGATATTTACGAGCCAGTTTTTTATGGGCTTGTTCGAACAATACTTTAAGAGATCAACAACGATCGCGAGCGGGCAAAAAAACAGTGCAAATCGATGAATGTTTATGGTTTATCGTAAAATTTTTAAATGTATGACAACACTTTCGCCTGGCGGAAGCCGACGGGTGCGGTCACTCAGAGCAAGGCCAGAGCAAGTGCATTTCATCCATGAAATCTGTCATCTATAAAAATAAGTCGAGCAAAAAGAGGGAAAAGCTTTTTGCGGATTCGAGGTTTTAAAAAAATTAATCGAAAATGTGGCAGCAGGTAGTCTGTAGTCACTAGTTTCTACTTGCTAAATAACTTTAAGATTCCAAGTAGTTATTTGGGAATTATAGTTAAAGACTTGCGTTTTGTATTTATTTCGTTTAAAAATCCTTTCCAGAATTTCAGCCGAAGATGTCAGGCTTATTGCCAAAATACACAATAATAGTAAAGAATTATTTTCGTAATATTTCCCAAATGTACAGAGACATTGAGTAAATAAATAGACAATATTAAATTCTCAATGTTCCATGGCCCACTGACATTATCTATTATATATTCGACAACAAGTTGTAAATGCAGAGAAAGTAAATTGTTGCTTTTATAATGATTTTGAGTCATTAAAGTGCAGACAGTATATAATCTGGCAAAAATGTATAAAGTACATAATATAGTTTCCATATTTATGATAACTTGAATTGACACGAAAGTTAGAAAGGCAAAACTCGTTATCATCTACTTCTTGGACTGATAATAAAAACATATAAAGGTAAATGTTTGTGTTGGACAAGTTATAGTTTAACCAAACAACACAGCTATTAAAAGGTAATAAAAGTAACTAATTGTTCCTCTACAAAATATGTAATAAAGGTAACTAATTGTTTCCTTACAAGATAGGCAATTGTTTCCTTAAAACCCCCTATAAAATGTTCCACTTTCTATATACTTTAAAGAACTCATATCCGTTTATACATATAAATAGATTAATCACATTTTTTTGCGGTATTGCCGCAATGAGTAAACGCACAAATATGAATAACATGTTTTTATTTGGCCCAAAACAATAATTTTTTCGCTGCTGAGATACTAAAAATAAAAAACCAACAAAAATATAAATCATGGCGACTAGAGAGTCCCATATGGTCAACGGGAACCAGACTATATATCTTGGATGGACCATTTAGAGGCTCTTCCGAGTAGTTGGTTCCATTTTTTTTACAGCTCCCCCGAGAGAGAAACGCCAAGATGTCTAGATTAATTAGAGAATTTTCCCAAGAATTCAGACCGACAATATTTCCCTGAGACAAGGTCACGTTTTGGGCTGCACACACGCATGAAAATGTCGCCTTTTTGCACCACTTGAACACTTTGTATATATATGTTATCCGCTATAATATATAGAAACCGATATATATACTTTTTCAACAATAAATTGTTGTACGAAATGTTGCCGTTTTTCACCGTTTCTGTTGCTCTCAGACGTTGCACCGCACGCGTTCATTGCTTCAGCGAAACTGGCGACCAGACGAGACAGAATACGAAATACAGAAACAGAACGGAAAATACAGAAAAAATAGAGAGAAAAATCGTGGCGACAAATGGCAGCCGAATTTTCCACTTTGCCGCTGTCTCTCCGTCCGGGATCGTGAGAGAATCGTACATAACATACGTAGATATAGCCACATTCGAGCGGATATACATCGCGTATTTTTCACGAAAAAATCAACAGAGAAATGTGACAAAAATTATGGATCCGGGGAAACGGACAACCTTTCCATCTTGAGCTTCCAAAATGGGGATCTTAATTTTATTTCATTGAGAAATAAGCGACAGCGTCGTAGCTGCTTTTGTTTTGTGTCATAAAAATATTTGTGCCAAGGTATATGTACATATATATTGAATTCTTGTTGCCGGGTTTTCGGGAACCTCTTGCATATATGCATAGATCTTGGTCAGACCACTTTGTGAATTATTTACGAAGAGATTTCACCTGTTCCGTTCAGTTTCCTCGAAATACGCTCTGAATCATCTCGTCTTTTTCGGCGACATGTCCATGGAATGTGGTTTTTGTCACAGATTTAGGCAAATAAATAACATAGAATCCCGAGATACACATGTTGCCATTTGGCATTGTGGTTTTTTGATGCGTTTATGACATTAGTAACAACATTAAAACTGTCGTAAAGATACAGATATATATTTAAAGAAGCTTTTTTCGAGATTTATCTGTATCTCTTTGTGTTCTTTGAAATTTAAGGTGACTATGATATGAAGTTATTGATGGATAAGCTGTAAATATATAAATATTGATTAATAAACTCATAAAGTTGTATATTTAAAACAAACCCGCATAAATTTGCCTTAATTTCGTTGGTGATCCATGTTTGTCTCTGCTTTTCAATTGCAATTCAAAGGCAAACCCATTTCTATGGGATTTTGCGTAACCCTGAGGCCGCTTTAAGTCCATGGCCGGCAACAATCAAATTTCCGTAGGTGGGATGGATGGATGCACAGCTCGGCAGAGGTCACAGCTGCAGAGATGCCCAGATACAAAGATACAAACACATGGCACACCCCATGAAGCTCTCAGAACCGAAAGCTTCCACAGCACGAAATTTTAATTAATTCATTAAACTTGCACATGGCGCTGAATGCAACCTCGCAGAAACACAGAGATACATGGGGGCCCACGCTCTCTAAATATACGATCTCTCGGATCTCTTTCGGATATTAACGATTTGTCACTGAAGGCAGAAATCAAATGAAATGTCCTACGGCTTCCGGAAATGCGCAATTTGACGAAGAGCAACGTCTCGTTGCCATCGCGTAGGTGTAAAGGGGGAAAACCTCAAAGAATGTAAACAAAAGTAGCTTTTGTGTTTTTGTTTTGGTTTTATTCTCGCTACTCTCTGCTCTTGGCCAAAGACAAACAAAGTCAGGCAAAGGCAAACCAAATTAATGCAGTTCCCTAGCCGGTGGGATCTTGTCACGGCCGGATTCGTTTCCTTCTTGGCCCGAAACCTCCCCCTTGGGCCACTCGATTGCCCCTTCAATGTGTCAATACTGAGATTTACAGGCTGCAGTCAGCAGGCACAACCACTCGAGATGCATTTTCCCCAAAGATCTATGGACATAATATAATTTAATTGCTCCCGCAGATATTTATAGATACTTCAGGGCGGAGGAAGAAGAGGTGAGCGAGTGGGAGTTCATAACTTGATTGCCTCTGATATTGGTCTATTCCACTTTGAAGTGAGTATCGGTTATCCGAGAACGAGGTCACCAGCGGAAATATGAAGAAATGCTGCTCCTCGAATGAAAATTTCTCGGCAGCCGTTTGTGTTGTTTTCTATGAAAACACAAATACAAACAGGTATTCCCGAAACGCTTTCATTAAAGCGCAAAAATAACAATAATAAATAAGAATGAGAATAGTGTGCGGATGTGAGATAGAAGCGACTTTGTGGCTATCCTAGAAAAGCAGAAAATTTATAAAGTTGCAAAGGAAAATGCACTAAGAATTGCATTTGATTAAAATATGTACTATTCAAGGCTTTCGCAATCTAAATGTCTTCAAAATAATAACAAAATTCTTATCAATTCTTATCCTAGGAATGTTGTAATTTTATTAAGTTGCAAAGGAAAGTGCACTAAGATTTGCATTTCCTTAAAATATTTAAATCTAAGTACTAATATTCAAGTCATTGCCAATCTAAGTATCTTCAAAATAATAACAAAATTCTTATCAATCTACAAATTATTTGTTTTGTAAACAAAAACTAAACTCCTATTGAAATAGGGAATATTTTTTCAAGCTCGTATTCAAGACTGCAACTAGCCTTGCCTTCGCTTTGCTTTTCATAGAATCTTTTCTCTGTTGGCAGCCGTTCAAAATTTGTTCGGGTAATGATGCTTGTTGGTCTTCTGGTTCTGGGGATCCACGAGGGGATGTGGCACCGAGGAGGCAGAGTCTGAAACGTGCTGAATGCTCGCTCCTCAGTTTATTTTCCGAAACGAAATGGCAACTGGAGGAGGAGAAGGAGGAGGAGCAGCAGCAGGCGACAGCAAACAAACACTTGCCCGGCCTGGGCTCTGGGATGCATGCTATATGCAGGGGCCACCGCTATTGACCCAATGGATTATGCAGCCGGGTACGGGTACTACAACCTCAACGACCTCGTGGAGACGGCGCATTTGGGAGTTTCCTTTAAAAAAGAAAAATTTAGAGCCGGCAACAAGGCGGAAGTTGTCCAAGAAATAAAGGGAAAATACAGAAGAACATCGACTAAACATAAAACATTTTCAAAAGTTTTATATTATTTATTTACTTAGTTTGGAAAAAATAAATAAATTCCACAAGCTTTTCGCCAGCTACAAAATACTTTCAGAAAAGAGTTTCCCCTTTACGGAAGTTGCACTGTGTGTTCAAGATTCAAGATTCAGCATCCAAAGAAACCAAGTCTTTAAAAAATCTCTAAAGAAACAAGGTCTTAAAACCCCTCAAAAAAAGCATTAAAAAGATAAATAAATTGCACAAGCTCTTCGCCACCTACAAAACACTTTCAAAAAAGAAGTTCTCCTTTAAGGAAGTTGCACTGTTCCGTTCAAGATTCGTTCTATTTGGATGACGCATCCATAGGAAGGGCGGCAGCAGGCGAAAAGTTGCTCTTGAGGAAGGGATGCTCTCCTCTGGTGCCAGTGAACCTTTGGCTAGACGGATAATTGTGCGGAAAACCTGAGTCATGTCCCAGCCAAGCTGTCTGGAGACGCCGCATCGCTTTAAACTTTAAACTCACCTTCAGCTGCGTTGCTTTTTAACAAACATTTGTTGCTCCGTTTGTTGTTGTTCTCGCCGTCGATCGTCGAGCAGGAAATAGAAGAGTGAGTAATAGTGGATTTTTCGTTGTATCCGCTCTTCCCCCTGCCGCTCGTTGCTTTTTGTCACTTCTCCACCGGCCCGAGCACCCTTATAATTATATACACTATTAATTATTTACCGAGGAAAGCACGCTTTTCACAATATATACATTTGTGTATAATTGCAGGTAGAAACTGCCCGATTTTCTATTTTTGGTCGTTGCAACGGCAAACCCACAACGCCCGCAATACTCGTTTACTTTGGCTGCACTTGTGTGCAGTGCATTTAATACCGACCGAGACGCCCTTTGGGTGTATTATGTACCTAGTTAAGTACTATTAACAACACGAATTTACCATCGCAAACATAAATAAAACAGCGGACGACCAAAATAGAAAAGTGACTGAGTGTGACCGCAGATTGTTGGGAGTGTGATACCAAAACGCCTCGTGCCGCGACCAGCTGGGCACACTTGGCAATAACCTGGCGGGAAATAGGTTTTTGGGTGTTTAGTTTGTTTTGGGAAAATTTCTGAGTTAGAAATATAGCAAATACAGGTCTTAGTGGAGCCCGGCAGTAAGAAAAATTGAGTTTGCCGCGAAAAAATGCATAAAAACTGTAAAAAGTTAATCGATATTTTATCGATACTCAACGAGTTCCGATACCATTTCTGTTGCCCATACACTGTAAAAAATGTTTGGTCCAATTTCATTAATAAAATTGCACATATCGAATGAAAAATAATTTTTAAATGGCTCTTAAAGATTTCTTTAACCTTTTAGTAACTATATTCTGTTTCAGGTTGACTCAAAATTATACTAGGACATTTAAAACAACTACGAACCCTTTAAAATCACGTACACACATTATTAGCAATGGGAAAATATTATTTGAAAAGCATCAAAAACAAATAAATTCCAAGGTTTAAATTAATTAAATATATAAATACAAATATGAATTTAGTTCTGTTTCATTATTTTATTTTGTTGTCTTATTTATCTTACAAAAACATTAATTTAAATCATGTTTTTCTCCAGTTGATTTATAGAAACAATCGGCTGCAAAACACGAAGATACCCTAAAGATTTCAGCAGATTTTTTTATGAAAGCATAATTGGTCATAAGCGTTTACTAGAAACAACTTTACTGCTATTTACTGAATATATATAATAATATATAAACAGTATTTAATATTTATTTTCAATATAATTGATTTTCTTATTAGAATTATTTTACCGATGATTTTGGTAGCCCTAGTTCCAACCTTGCGCAACACCATTTTACACCAGTGTTGGCAAACACCAACATCTCATCCCCACCGCCGCACACGTGTTTGTCCGCTGCACGTTTAATATTTCACTTATTCGCGAAATACCAATAACCACAATGGCTGACGTTGCTGTAACCACGAGTGCCGAGGTCCAGGAAGAGGTGAAGAAGGCCGAGGTGCCGGCCGAGGAGCCGGAGGCCAAGAACGGCGCCCCCAAAGCCGAGCCGGCCCCGGCGGCCGAGGAAGGCGGCGAACTCTCAAAGCAGGAGCGCGCCATAATCCGGCAGGTTGAGTATTACTTTGGCGACGCCAACCTCAACCGGGACAAGTTTCTGGGCGAGCAGATAGCCAAGAACGAGGAGGGCTGGGTGCCGCTGACGGTGCTGCTGACCTTTAAGCGTTTGGCCGCGCTCTCCACGGACCCCGAGGAGATTCTGGCCGCGTTGAACAAGTCGGAGGAGGGTTTGGTCCAGATCAGCGAGGACAGGCAGAGCCTGCGCCGCCACCCGGAGCGTCCCATACCCGAGCACAACGAGGAGCGACGCAAGGAGATCCAGGAACGCACCGCCTACGCCAAGGGCTTCCCGTTGGACTCTGAGATGAGCGCTTTGCTGGACTTTGCCAGCGCCTACGACAAGGTGGTCAACTTGACCATGCGCAAGCACTTTGACAAGCCAACCAAGTCGTACAAGTTCAAGGGCAGCATCTTCCTGACCTTCGAGACGAAGGAGCAGGCCAAGAGCTTCCTCGACCAGGAGAAGATCACCTACATGGAGCGCGAGCTGCTGCGCAAGTGGCAGGTGGACTATCTGAAGGAGAAGCAGGAGGAGTTTGCCAAGAAGAACGAAAAGCGCAAGAACAAGAAGGAGGCAAAGCCAGAGCCGGCCTTTGAGCTGCCCAAGAACGCCATTGTTGTCTTTGAGGGAGCTCCCGAGACGTCGACCCGCGAGGAGATCCGCGAGGCCTTCGAGAAGGTCAAGGATTTCGATATTGCCTACATTGAGTTTAGCAAGGGCGAGACCAAGGGCTCGGTGCGCCTGACAGAAGAGGATACGGCCGAGAAGTACATTGCCAAGGTGGAGGAGGGCAAGGTGAGCTTGAAATTTCTGTTAAAGCTTCTTTCAATCTAATATTTGCGTCTGTAACAGCTCAAGTTCAACGATGAGGTCTCCCTGACACTGCGCAAGGCCACCGAGGAGGAGGAGAAGGAGTTCCTGGACAAGGCCATTGAGTTTATGAAGAAGCGCCGCGACTTTGCCCGCAACAAGGGCAAGCGCTTCAATCGCAAGCGTCACGGCGGTGGCAATGATCACAAGCATCGCAATAAGAAGGCGCGCGCGGATTAACCTCATCCTTTGATCCTTCCATCCCGAGTCCCCCGTACCCCAGGCAGTAGATCATGCTTAACCTGTTACTCGGTAGATCTAGTTATCTTAGCTTTAAGAATTTACTTTCCTGTAAGAGATGCAGAACTCTCCCCAAAAAATATGTATAGTCTATTACATAGATAACGAGATATGAACTCTAATTTATTTTATATAGAAGACTACGAATTCAGTTTCCTTAAACAGAAAGAGAGAGAGCTACAAATAATAAAGACCAATTTGTAAAACCCCAACAAACGGTCTTCTTATTGCTTCTATATTAAATAATTACTTTCTTCATTGGTTTGTATTTTTTTTATTGCTGATTTCTTGTGTGTTTTCTTTCTTGTGTTTGTGTTAAATGATTTCAAAGTAAACGTAATCTTAAAAGCATAAAAATTTAATGTATAAACTCAGAGAAATTACAAGTATTTAAATGCATTTACAATTACAGGGAAAATTAAACAAAAACATTGAAAAGTTATCTTTACAGGATACGAGTACGTATTTATAATAATTAATTAATTGAAGTTTCTGCTGTTGCTTTGCATCATCAGCTTGTACAATTTACGAAGAGGTCACTTACAAATTAGACGCACTTATTGCAGATTATTAAAACTATGTACGAATTAACTAAATAGTGTTGGTTGCATTGCAACGCCGACTAAAATTAAATTAGGCATTTAACTAAGTAGTGCTTTAGCGTGAACAAAACGAAACGAAAACGTAAAGGATCTGCGCAAGCACAACATCATTTTCCTAAACGAAATTATGTGTTTCCGAACTGGGAGTTATCTTCAAATTACTGCTTGATCTTTATATTAATCTTCGATCGTGCTGAATCGAGAGCACAAGCCGGAATATATATAAATACGAACTTGTACGTTGGATTTATGATGAGTACACTTAATCAACATTTATGCATAAATTAAACAGTTATAAACAACGGCTTTGTATTGCGATAATATATATAATAGCGAAGTGTGTGTATAGTTATCTGCTTTATATTTATATATATATATGTGTGTATATGTAGCATATGTGGTATGTGGTGGGGGTGCGCTCAAGCGGATCTTTCTCTCTGTAGCCGGCAGAAAATGTACAAAGCTTTAGCTTCCAGGAATTTCGTAATTATCCTTTGCTTAATCACTAGACTAACACGATTTACAAACACATCCTTTTAAAGTGTACAACAGTCCATCTAATCCATAGTGCGTTTCGGAGGCCATAAAAAACAGTCGCAAAAATCAGAAATCAGAAATAAAGTCAGTTATAAGTCATCAAGTCAATTGTCAGTCGTTAAATGTCCCTTTGAAACTCTTCTATGGCCTCGAAACGCAAAGCCATGTTGGATCCTCTGTCGCCTATTTCCAGACGGGCGTCAGATCCAGGGTGAGATTCTGTATAGTGCGGTTGCGGGCCGAGCTGCGCTTCTGCTTCACAGAGCTGGTTATCTCGTTGACCAAGCCCTGGCAGTCATTGCACACGGTCACCTGCTCGCCCCGCAGGTTCTCCTTCTGCTCCGGCGTCTGGGCCAAATGGCTGCCCGAGGAGAACAGGTTGAAGCCCCTTGAGAAGCGGGATCTGCAATTAGCAAAAGGTAAACATTAATTTCATATTTTTAATACCAATTAAAAACCCTTAAACTTACTTCCTCTCCAGCGTGCTGTTGTTGGAGAGCGGTCGATATGCTGGGCTGTGCACGGGCAGACTTCGGGGTCCCTCCATGCTCCGGGACATGGCATTGTTGTATTGCTGCTTTTGATGCTGATGCTGAACTCCGGAGGGTCGCATGGCCGCCGAGTAGGAGGCCGACATGGCCGCCTGGTCATGCAGCGCCTCCACAGCCTGTCCAGGTGCGGCGGCGGCTGCTCCGGGACCCACGCTAATGCCCGGCGTGCTCATATTTGATCTTTGGTGCTTGGGTGAAGATGGGGCACTGCCCACAGTGCTGCGAGTCTTTAAATGGAAGCAATATAATATTTTACAAGATTTTTCATCTCAAAAGAGCAACCCCGAAGCCTTACCTTACGATCTGACTCGGAGCGCAGGAGACGTTCGATCAGGGACTTGGGGAACTGGTCATCCATGATGTTCCCCGTCGAGGACGAGTGCGCCTGCTGGGCGTGATGCGATGGTGAGGGTGTGCTCGAGCTGGCCGGACTGGACAGCAGCGATGGTGAGATCAGCACAAGGGGCACGTTCCTAAAGTGCTCCGAGGGAATGCGCATCTGAAAAGCAAATCAAAGTTAGCTGGGAAATGCAGAGACGCTTAGAGAAGACCCACCTTGGTGTAGCACTTGGCGCAGACTGTGCGCTGGCACAGCTTGCACTGGATGCCCCAGGGTCCGAAGAAGGAGAATCGGGTGCGCAGGCACAGGAAGCAGACGCGACGCTTTTCAACATCCTCCTTGACGCGCACGTCCATCGGCAGGCCCTCCAGCTCCGCCTTGGTCATGACGGAACGGATGTGAACGATCTCCGCCAGGGTAACAGACAGGCGATCGTCCCCCCGTTCCATCCACGTCTGTTTGTCCATAAAGGACTTGTTCCATGGCCCAAGCGAGGATGTTGAACTGGCCGCCTCGTCTGTGGGATTCGGACTGCGCTTCGGTGTCTGCAAAAGGAATCAGTGAAGAGTTAAATAACATTTAAATAACAGTTGAAAGCTATGCTTACCTCCTTATTGACGTCATCCGATTGACGCGACTCTGGCCGCGTTGGCGGCATGGAGTGCGTCTCGTCCAGATTGCTCTGACATCCCACAATGGTGTGGCGGCGCAGGGAGGCGCGTCTGGACTCGCATTGAGTGGCCAGGTCGTAAGCTGTCAACGAGAGGGAGCAGAGGAGGCGAGAGACACATAAGTCAGGGTCAGGACACTGCCGATGAGCTATGTATGTGAATGTACAACCAAGTGCAAGTACGAGAAAGGACAAGGAGGAGGAGGTGTGGTGTGGTAATGTTTTAAATGTCAAATGTTTATTTTAAATAAAAAGCGAGCTGTGAGATAATGCTGTCATGGAGCTGAGCTGAAGTTCGAGGGGACAATATATCATGCAAGATGGCAATATGCATATATCTTTATCTTGGCAAATATTTACATTCCAGGGCCGTGTCGTAGAACCTGTGGTACTCGTCCTCCGTGAAGGATGGCTCTTCCGGAGGCGCCTGCCTCGCTGGCTCCACTGGTTAATCGGCAGCATTTCATTTTTGTTCGTTTTTGGTTCATTTTTATATTTGTTTTTTATTTTTTTAAGCGTAATTTGTTTTCGAAAGTTAAAAATACATTATTACGTTCTTGGCAAATCAAAAAAGAAGAGAAAGCTACTCGGGTGCGTTATAAAAAATAATACTAAGAGGCGAATTGCAAAAGACTTTGTTTTTTATTTTTATGTTTTAGGTTTTCATTTTTTTTTTTTTACAAAATATATTTCGAGATTATTTGTTGTGTATATTTGTGTGTGTGCGTGTGCGTGTGTGGCTCCTCAACCGTTTGCCAATTTGTTGTTAATTGTTAACATTTCTGCCCACACCAAACTTTCCTTTTTGGTTACTACTTAGTTTTTTTTGTTCTTAGTGCGATTTTTTTGTTTTTTTGGAAACTAAATATAATACACTCGATTTTGCAGGGGCTTTGCTTGCGTCTTACAAAATCATAAAAGTTAATTAATCGATATAAGTTAGCATTGTGTTCACAGAAAAATACGATCAAATACCTTTTTTTGCGAAATTAAGTTTGTGTTTTGTTTTGTTTTGTTGTTGTGGAAGGGAAAGGAAAAGTAAGAAATAAAGATAAAATAAATTAAAATCATAAAAACTTAAACCATATCGCAGACAGTTGGTTGTTATTAACTTTAAGACAGTTTTTTTTTTTAATTTAGTTTTATAATATTTTTAAAACTAAATCATGGTTGTAATGTCTTGGAGCTTTTTTCAACTTTCTGTCGGCAATTAAAACCCATAAAAAATATATATATTAGTGCAAGAAATAAACCAATGGCTTGGTCATAATATATTTAAACAAAAGCACAAAGTAAACCGGCTTTTTCGGTGACAAATGTTTGGACAACAAAGTAACTCGGTTAATTATTTAGTAAACAGGTTGTTTATACTATTTTATGGTGAAGAAAGCTTGCTAAAAGTTAAATTGTTAATAAAAACATTACATAAAACTGTAAGGTATACTTTAGATCTAGATTTTGGAATCCTATTTAGTTTAAAAATATTTTGCCTGGAAGATATGCCTTTTTATAATTATTAACTATTTAAAATATTCAACAGGACTTCACTGATTTTTTTTGTATTTTTTCTTATATTTGTTTTTAATGCTCTCTAAATACTCGTTATAAATACAACATCATTGAAAAAACTCAACCATAACCGTAACTCAACTTCAAGTCAAAGTTCTTTGCTAAAATATGTGCATATTTCTCAACCGAAATCTTCTCGAATTACAATCGATCCGATACCGACACCGACGCCTGTGTACTTTGTGCTTTGTTGCCTTGGCGCGTGCTGCCCCAGTTTGTTCCCAGTGCGGGTTATAGTCATAGAGCATATAGAGGTTGCCCAATCGCCGGTTAGAATCGGATACTCACTTGTGCGTCGGGGCCGCATCAGCGACGCCGTCTCCCGAGAATCTTGTCGCGCCTGGCTGGCCACCATGTAGCCACCGAACGGATATGGCGGCATCTTGGGCTGCGAGCAGCGATGCAGCTCGCTGAGGTGAGGATACTGATTATGCTGGTGGGTGGCCGCTGTGGAGTGGGAGCTGCTGATGCTGGACTCATCAAAGAAGAGCTCGTCGTCCTGGAAATTAACGTAATTAATACAAATTCATAAAATGCAGTAAGATTCCTTAAAACTCACCTGAAACTTGGAGAAATCCACTTTGATGAGCCGCTGCCGGGATCGTGACAGCGTGGAGTTTGCACTTGGAAGCACTGCAAGAGAAATGGTTTCGGGAAAGACAATAAGTAAGAGTGGTGGGAAAAAAAGAGGCTTGATTAGATTATCTAATGAATATCATTGGGTAATGGAGCAGGCATCCCATAAAACCGGCTTTCCAGCCGTGTCATTGCGCCATTAAAGGTGACATGTCTTGGTTCTTGCTTCTCCAGAAGTTGTCGGCGCTTCGTTTCATTGTTTTTCTGTTCAGTTTTTGTGTCCAGAGACCGTTAAACCCAACGCACTTAATGGTTCTACTTATGAAACCCCGTCCATCCGCTTGTGCAATGCCCCGCCTGGGAAACTCGTATTTGCAGTGCCAGAGTTCGCTTCGCTTTTATGCAAGTCGCAGCTCTCTGCTCCATAATAACAGCTACGTGATCCGGCTGGCGGCTATACACAATATCCACTAACTCTAACTATAACCTTATGACCCGGAGCGAAACACGAAAGTTTTTATCGATTTAGCTTGTCTGAAGGAAGTCGGGAATTTAAATCTAGATGGGGGAATGTATTTTAAAATGGTTTTGAGGGACTTAAAGTAAGGTAATAATGTGATAAGATCAGTATTTAATCTAATTTTTGTAGTTTTTCAACTATGTTTCATGTTGTTAAGATTTTTGAAGTAGTTTTTAAGGGAAGTTGTTTAAAAATACAAAATTTTTCAGATCAAGAAACTGATAATAGATAAAGATCCGAAGAGTTCTCTTTGTTTTATTATTTTATAAATCATTCAGAAAGATAAATGTAAAATAAATACCCACAAATTCAAGCCATAAAAGCCTAAGATTCCTTCAAGGTTTTCCTAAAATACTTTTAAGACAACTTAAGACTTTAAAAATCCTTGTCTAGTCATGTTATTAAATTGATTTCTGTTTGAAATCAAAATAAAACCATGAATTATCAGGCTATTTCAGTATGTTTCTAAACAATAATAAACACTATTGTGCTGGTAACTCTTTTAAGTAAAGAAATAACCCAAATATTAAGCAACAAAAAAATGTCACAACATTGTTAATATTGTGCCATATGGCAGAGTAATCAATCTTCTTCACAACTTGCACATAATATTTTTCCTGGGCTTTGTTTCTCTCCGTGGCTCTAATGACTCCCGGCTTAAAGCCAAAGTCATATCTTGACGGCAATTACCGCAGCCACTGCAGTTGCCTCACCGAGTGGCTCCTTGAGCACAAAGTGCACTGCCTTTCGGGGGAAGTCTTCTCCTACCTTCCCCTCCTGAAGGCAGGGCCTCCCACTTTTTGGGGCGGCCTGAAATCGAAACCAGGTCAAAGTGGAGCGAGCGCGCACATTCAACAATGGGAAAAGCGATATATTGTTTTTCCCTTTTTACCATATATATATATATATATATACGGCGTTTTTGGGTTGACTACCTTTTGATGACTTGATGGCCTGACGAGGCTTGGGAGTTGGCGGATTATTGGCTGTTGCTCTGGGCGCCGCCCGAGGCGTTGGCTGTGGCTGTGGCTCCTCTGCAACCGCATTCTGGCAGGGATTGGAGCTGGATATGTTGCTGGAATTGACTGCTGCTGCTGGTGGCGCCTCGCAGTAGAGAGAGGCATCGCTGCCAATGTCCACGAGGTCGGCTTCCCGGAGGACATGATGCGACCGGAAGACGGAGGCCGCCGTGGAGCGTTTCGCTGGCCGGGCATCCATTTCTCACAGCTCACAGCAGTTGCATTTGGGGCTATCGATCCGGAGAAAGGAAAACGGAAGGCAGCGGAAAAAAGGGAAGCCACCCTCGTCGTCTCTCTAAATTCACAGAGGGTTGATGATAACAATGACCGACTCTGTCATAGTTTTAACACTCTTTCTCACTTGATTTAAACTTTATTTCAACACGATTTTAACTGTGTTTTTTCTTTGTTTATTCTATTTATTTAATGCCCGTCCGCTTTCGTTTTTAATTTCACTTGGCCAAGAATGGTAAATGGCTAAGAGAAGCGAGGCGTCTCGAGTGAAGCTCAGTTCGGAACTGAGAGCCAAGAAATGTGGCAGCTGTCAACTTAACCTCGTTTCGCGCCTGCGCTCAGGGAGAGCCACAGAGAGAGAGCTTGAATGTTTTGTTTTGACATTTAACTCTATCAAAAAGTTGTTGTTCTTATTTGTTGCTGAGGATTGTTGTTGTTGTTGTTGCGTGGGTGATTTATACGTCACTCTTTGGGGTGATGACGTCGACACGGCACAGTGACAAGGACGCATCGTAAACACACAAATGCGGATGACTAAGCCTCGCATGAGGCTCCCTCGCGAGGACATTGCAATTAAAGTTTCATGAGAGAAAGGAAAATTGAATAAAGTCCGAGGTCACCTTAGGGGTCAAGTTATGGGAAAAGTAACTTGGATTTAAGTGAAATTCCCTTTTTAAAAAACGTTTAAATGGCATTTATTTCTAGTGCAGAGCTCTTGTAAGTATGCTTTGCTTTATTTCTTTTACTTTTTCGAAAAAAGCTTTGGGTTCGCCTGTGGGTTAGGCTTTATTATTTGTTAAAGTCAAATGTATGAAGTCAATGTAAAAACAAAGTAAAGATAATTTTACTTTGATTTAACGATAATACAGACTTAAAAAAAATAGTAAAGAAGGTGTATACCATTTAAATTTAAGTGAAAAAAAATATTAACCGATTCATTACAAAATCAATTTGATTTCAATAAATAAAATAAAATCCGACAAAATAAAAGAAGTTATATAACTAAAATTGTATTAAACAACATTTATAATATACAAATTATACTTTTCTTCAAATTAAAACAATTACATTTAACCATTTAAATATTTTCTTAGAAAGATTAAAGATTTAAAGATTTACTATAAAGCCTTCTATATTACTTGCATTTGACACTTTAGTTTTTAATACTGCTAATAATATTATTAATAATATTGTTTTATTATTTATTTAAAAAGATTAAAGATTTAAAGATTTACTTTAAAGCCTTCTAGATTTTTTAATCTATCACAAGTGGTGTCTTAAAATACTTGCATTTGACACTTTAGTTTTTAAAATTATTATTGGTATATTCAACTTTTTAACATCATTTAATTATTTTTAATTTAGAGTTTTTCTGTTATAAATAATTTTTATGGATTTTTGCCCTGTTGAAAAGGTGGAATAAGTATTTCATTCCAATTTCACATATAAATTGCATAAAAAAATTTATTTACAAATAAAACAAAACTTAATTTTTCGTCTAGAGTTTGCAATATAGAAAACCAGATTCCCAGCCGGAGACGGAGACCGAGAGGCCCCGAAAAAGAAGAAAGAAAAACATCCAACATTCAACAATGGCAAACATCGTCTGAGGTGAGGTTGTCGTGCCTTGGCTTTTCTTGGCTTAAATTGTTGTTGCTATCATGAACGTGTTTTTGTTGTTTTTGTCATCGCGTTGTCGCTATCTTTGTGTGTCACAATTTTGCACGCTTCCTCTGGTAGAAATCGGAGGGGCTGGAGGCGGATTTAAGGGGGATTGCGATTGAGGATAGGCGATTCGGGATGGTGAAATGCACAGAAAAAAGAGTGGTGTAATATTTTAATATATGAGATTTTTTTCATACTTTTTCCCTGTCAAACCCTGATTATATTCTTATATAAAAAATTCAAATTTATTCAAAAATATTTGCTATCATATTAATATAAACTGTTTTGACAGAAAATTATTGGTTAAGAATCACTTAAAAAATATACTAACCCAAGCTTTTATAAGTCTTTTCAGGGTTTTCCTTCTTTAAAAAGTATTGCATACTTTAAGACACAATTTTAAGTGATTTTTAAACACTAGACGTTAAATTTCACACTTGATTATGAGAAATGCTTCGAATTACTGCATTAAAATTATTAAAATATTAAATTAAAGACCTCCAAATATTACCAATATACAAAAAATTCGTAAAAATCTATTTCAAGTCCAATTTATTTCTCTGTGTATGGATTGGAAAATGTTTTGCCGTTTTTGATCTATGTTGGCATGCGCGCTGCACCCGGCAAACACACACAAACACACACACAAGCATAAGCCAGCAAAGAAAGAAAGAAACAACAAACAAACAAACAAACACAATGGGGCTCCCCCGGCGACAAGTGCAGTGAAAAGTCTTGCGACCAGCAACGAGTTTTCCTCAGCATTCTCTCTTTTTTTTTACTTTTTTCTTCCTCTTTTTTTGGCTTGGCGGCAGGAGACATCGGCTGTCTCTATAGGCACACAAACACACTCGGGTGACAACAATTTATGGTCGGTTGGCGTTTAAAATTTAGGAATCGATGACGACGAACCCAAGAGAAGGACCCAAGCGATGGACACCCGCGAAAAGATTAGAGGCGGCATCTATTTTTGGCAGTCACTGTGTCCCAAGTTTATTTAATGTTTGACAATGGGATTGGTATAAAGGGGAAAATATCTTTTCCTGATTCCTAAACTTACTTAAATTTAAATAAATAAATCGAAAGCTAAGGCTCAAGAGCGAAATCAGTTTGACAAGCCTCCCACAAGTATGCAACGATTTTTACAAAAATAAAAACCGGCTATTTAATGGTCAGTCCTTTTTTTAAGAAGTATCAATATTTGCTTCGTATAAATGAAATTAAAAATATTTTTCAACTTACATCTCTGCCTCAGTGTTGGTGCTTCCGGGGGAGTGATCTGCTTGAGCTCCTTGCCCTTCCTTATGGACTCCATCAGCTGTTCGCGGGGCGTCGGCGTGCTCATGCGCGGCGGTGCCAACTGGCGCTCAGAGGCCTATAAATATTCGACCGATACGAATACGGAGAACAAAAGACTATTGGTTAGACAGTGTTCTATAAAGAACTAACAATTTTTATTTGAAAGCAAGAAGGCAAGTCAAGGAAAATCAAATTTGTTTCGGCGACGAGAATGTCACAACTTTAAAAAAAATATCACATTTTGGAAGCGCCAAATGGGGATTTTGATTTGGGGATTGATTGGACTTCAATTTGAGTTCTCATATTGAGATATAGTTCAACTTGGAATTTGCTGTGGCAGCAGCGGGGGTTTTGGGAGCTTTACACACCTTCTTGAGCGGCGGCCGTTGTCTGATGAACTGCAAAATAATGGCATGGGCATCCTTCTTGACGCGCGGTGGAATATCGCCGTTGACCATCACTTTGCGCAGCTGATACTTTCTGGAGGGAGATATTATAATAAATTATTAAATAATTATTGACTAAAAAGGGTTATTTTCTAATTAATAGAAGAGTACTTTATAGAAATAACATGGATAACTACGGATATTATGGTCAGCTTTATTAGCTTTTAATTAAAGTATAGAAAAAACCAAACCCCATACTCACTTGGCTCTAATGTCCCCCATGAGGATCTCGTAGGGCGTCAGCTCGAACTCGATGGGTGTGCGCTCATAGTTGCTCTTCTTCAGGCGAACACCTCGCCGCAGTTCGTCGATCACCTGCACCCAGAAGCGCGCCTATATAGAAATCGGGAAGAGAGATCTGTGGTTAGTCAGGGGTTATAGATAGAGACTAAGACTGAGACTGGAAGAACATGCAACATGCTGAACCTACTTGCAATGCCCTCCACAGCTGCAGCTCGTGCTTGAAACAGGAAGAGACACAAAGATATATATATAAAAAAAACCACAAACGGGCCGATAAGTCAAGTGAGAGGCGCATTTCACTTTGGCAATTATTTTCATTTAATTAGCAAATAATTTAGACTCCCGCTGCGGCGGTCCAGGCCATCGTCTGATTAATGCGAGACATGCCACTTGCCACATGACAAGTTAACTGTGCGTATGAGTAATGTGTGTTGAATGCTGCGCTGCTGCAGCAGGAAGACTATTTAGCACACAATGGAGCACACCACATTATACATTAAATCCATCATATGTAACAGTGATCCGCAATTTCACTTTCACTCCTCTTTCCTGTTCCTGTCATCGCCAAAGTCGAACCCCAATTTTGAGACACCTCATTAAACATGCAAAACGGCAAAGGGAGCAGTGAGGCTTCGATTACAGCCCCCAAGTTGAAGGCATCGATGGCAGCACATGTGTTTTGACACAATCGTTTCATCGCGCCAACAAGCAAATGTTGCATAGACAAGCAAAAGCTGAAGCTGAAGATGCCGCGCCACGCTTCAATTACCGCAGCAACATCGACACACCTTTGTGTGTGGCAGCAGCAACAGCTTCCGGAAGAGTTTGGATGTTGCTGCTGTTGTGCGTACAACATTGGTATCGCCTGGATTGGAAAATTAGCATACGAAAGCATTATCATCTTGCCAGGCAGCTAACCGAAACACACAGACTCGATGTCTGCGGATGCGATTGCGAAATAAGAAATACCTCAAAGAAACTTCAGCTGATTTTCCAGAGAAAACCTTTTCCCAGCAGCAACACGTTCAAACAACGCAAAAAGTACACAACAAAATACAAGAAAAAAACAGAACCAGCAGCAGAATTTCCGCCATTCCAGCATAATAACCTCTTGAAGTCTGCTTCAGAGTGTGTAATGTTTTATTCACAACAACCAACCAGTTCGCTGTGTGACATTCTGAAGGCTGTTGGCTTCCAAGAAGCCACTATAAAACGCTGACTAAAGACACACTTTTTGCAGTCGAAAATAAAGTAAAGAAAAGCGTCACAAGAAAACTGAAACTGAACAATAGACAAAGAGAAGGAAGAGCGAATGCTTATCGAAGAACTACAAAATGATAAGACCATTTAATCAAGGCCCAACACAATTGCCTGAAATTACGGTTTGCAATACCTCCCAAAACAAACACACTCGAAATGGGTATTCTTTATAAGATATACTACCGCATATATATGTACCTATTGTTCAGTCACCTGTCTGGCCAATTAATTGGCCCATTCGAGGGCTGCACCCTCTTTAATCCCTGGCTTTCAGCACATGCAAATTTATAGCCATAAAAAAGGGGGGTGTACAAAAAATGTAAAAGAAATATATATTTATGGTCTATTTCATTGCGAATATGGCGTGAAGAGTACAGGTCTCGGTCCCGTATAAGCAAATATTATGGCATATGATGTGTCTTCTATTTCACACGCAAAAGGTTTCTTATTTGTCTTTGTTTCTTTGGTGGTTTTTTACATGCAAACCTTTGCCAAAGAAAAGCCAAGCCCAGCTATAAAAAATGTACTTATTACAATATGTATTTGCTTAAAAATTAAGCTACTTTAGTAAATAAATGCAATTGTCTCATAAAGAATAGCTTCAGTTCAATAATAACACTATTATTACTGCAGTAAACTTTGTTTAACAATGCTTTTATGGTTTTATTTTCTTTCGCTTAAAAACCTGCCGCAACAAAGAAAGACTTGATTGAATTTAGGCAATTAGCAGTTTATAAAAATAAAGATATATGTGAAATTAATAACTGCAAATGTATTTCTTAAGCAAACAAAAATATGAGCTTTAATAATTCAAAGCGTGTGTATTTTAATTAGGAATTCAATTGTGGTTTTTCAAAATTATCAATTACAATTAGAAGCTGTTCTTTTATCAACTATTAATTATAATTTTTTATAAGCGATCGTTTTACAGAATAAAAGCTGTAGTTTGCATAATTAAAAGCTGTTCAATTCTAAATATTTAGGAAAATTACTAGCCTCTTATCGCATGACTCAATATTTATTTTCTCCATTCCTAAGGTAAGGCAAAACCATTTATGCAAATAAATGGCAAAAACGTCAGAGTTTTTGAGGAAACTCAACAACGCCTTATCAACAATTTCTGAAGCCAAATTGGCAAACTGTTCTTTGACAGTTCTGGGTTCCGATCTGATTAAAGCACAAACACACCTCGAACGGTAAAAGCAAGTCTAGTATACGTTTTCACGCGAATAATAAATATTGAAAAGCAGTAACAAAAACAAGAGCGAATTTCGGCTTGCGTGTCTGGCCAATTTGCGTGTGTGTCTCAATGAGTTTCGGAGGTTGGATGATGATGATGACGACCGACGACGGCAAGCTCCTGCCTACCTGCGAACGGCCTCGACATATTCGCCAAAGGTCAGAGCGAAAACCCACAAATATATGGATGATATATGCGCGCCCATTAAAATAGCGTTGAACTCATTAGGATGATGGCCGAAATGGAGGCGACCACCGCGGGCCAATTATTGAAATTAAAAGTGAATTTCATTTGGCAATGCATGAAATAGTTCACTTTTTTATACAATCTATATACTCCAACTCCCCAGTTGTCCGTGGCGGAAAAGCCCACCAGAAATGCTCGTGATCTGTCTGCGATAATGATTATGATGATGATGATGGCTTTTGGCCAAAAACGCGCTGCTCGAAGAGGTGCGCCAAGCAAATCGTGAGTCGCCTTAGCCACTGTTTGGCCACTCCATAGGCCATTAGTGGAGCACACACACAAGATACACACGATGGTCCATTACATAACCGCATGTCTCGGGAGATGGGCAGCACGGGAGAATGCAGGGGAGGGTCTCGAAGAATCTTACCCAGTCGTTGAAGCCCAGCTTCGCCAGTTCTTGTTGCGTGGTGGCCGACGATTCCGAGGCCTTGATCAGCTTCTCGGCACCTGCTAAACGTTAAATGTTATTAATTAATTAAGCAACAATTTCTCTCATCGATCACTTACCGTTGTTCAGGACCTGCTGCAGAAACACACGCAGCTCAATGGTCTCCGTGACGAGGGCTCTACAAACGGCTTTATAATGATTCTCTGGCAGGGTGGCTTTTATATGATTTCTGCAGGTCTGCAAGGTGATGGAGATAATGGATTATTAAGTAGAAAAATGGGAGAATTTGTTAAGAAGTATATGAATTATAATCAATCCAACCAAACAAATACCAAATTCGAAAATTAAACCCTTTAGTTATATAAGAAAGTAACTAAAAATAAAAACCTGCCTGCTTATCACCTTAGTTCTAACCACAGCTACTTGTTTATGCTAGAAAATACGAGTATCCATTACATTTTTCATGCGAAAAACCTCAAACAAATGTTTTCGTACCTTTAAATATCTTCTTTGCGGTCTCAACTATATTTTTGCCTTGAGAAATTCTGGGAATACCCGCATATAACATAAGATACAAAAAATAATTCTTCGTACCGAAAAGAGCTAATTACGTTTCTGGCCGTTGGCAATTTCCTTTCACTTCTTATGATTATCGTAAATCATATCTGCGAGTATATAGACCAACTCAATTTATTCCGCCAAAACGAAATCTTATCTAACCGTAGACGGTCGCCATGCTGGCCACAGTTAGCCAGGCCAACGAACAGAGACAGACGGACGACGCGGTAGAAAAAATGCAAATTTATCCATATTAGCTGCAGATACTTTTCCACTTTTCGTTGGCGTGCTAGAAAAATCAGGCAAGTGGAAAAAAAATCAGGGGCCTCTGCTGCTCACTGTTGCCTGACAGCAATGTGTCAATTCTATAAATTGGCTCATTAGAGGCGAACCTCCCATCTGCGGCTTCCCTTGCTCCCCATTTCCTTGGAAACTCAACTCAATCAGCAACGGTGTGAGGTTTATCACACGCCCCAATGCCAAATCGGGTTTGGGGATCCTCTGATCTTCAAGAGGAACATTGCCTTGGTCGGGAAATGAGGAAAATTCCTGGCGCGCAGTTGACTGTGAAATCAAGTGCGGATTCAGATTTCTGATTTACAGATCTGCTGCTGATTTCCTACGATTACGAAAGCGTTTGGTTTTATGGTTATTTCGGTTATTTAATACCATCGCGGCGGCCAGTGCAATCGAGACGGCATCGAATCGAAATTGTTTTCCAGTCGGTCGATCGACCGAACATCGCAATCTAAACATTAGAACCCGGGCACTGCGGACTGGAGCTTGTTTGCGGTTAGTCGCGATACAGATACCGCGAGTGCGGTGCGAGTGCGAGTATCTGCCAGATACTTTTATTTCTGCCCGCTTTGGTTAACTGTAACGTGCGCCAAACAAGTTTTTCCCACCAATGAATATCGATATATATGTGTACCTGGAGAGGCAAGTGCACGGAAAACAATGGTAAAATGGCGATATTTAAGTTAAAGATATAACTGCAGATCTATTTTATGTTCAAAGTATCTTCTTTAAGCGAGATCTGAGCTATAGTTTAAATTTTATATATCAAAAGCTATTGAAGTATACATTAATACAATGGTTTTTATTTTTTCATGATGAAAATAACTTTTAAAGCTTTCCTTTCTTTAGATTTCAATAAAAGAAGCTTTTAAAATATATAATAAATTATCTCTCTGTGTGTTTATTTATATATGTCAGATCTGCCTGGCAATTGGGGCGCCTTGGAGCCTGGTCAAAAGGTCAGATCTCGGCGCACCCCCCACAAAAAATAAAAATAAATAAACAAAACGCCGGTCTGAGTCACTTTTTGCCGATCAAAGTTCGAATTTGCATTGGCTTGGTTTGGTTTTTGGTGCCATTTTGGCACATCATGACACGACTCCGATGGCAAATGTCAGATACGATCGAAGCGAACCGGAGGAGGGAGACCTACCTCGATAATGTGCTCTAGTTCTTTGGTGTCGTTGCGCTCCTCCTCGGAATCGTCGTCCCAGCGCTTGTCGCCCTCGTCGATGCCCTCGTCAATGCAATCATCGTCGGTCTCTGCAATCAAATGAATGAAAAGTTGCTTAATCGGGTTTTAAAAATAAGAAAATGAAAAGTGAATTCCCGTGATCCCTTAGTATCTTTTCAGGGTTTTGTATATTTTTATTGTATTCAAATTTATCAAAAGTCTACGTGAATCATGTCAGGCTTAACCTTCATCTTGTTTTTGCTTGTGAACGGACGATAAAATGGGGTTTCCTTTGGTGAAATAGGTCTCCAAGCTTGATAGAAGGGTGAGCTAAGCTTTGATTGACGGGGAACTTATTACAAAGTCCCCTCAAGTCAAGTTTTTTATTAAAAATAAGCACATGATGTGAACATTATGAATAACATATGAAACTGAGCTTAGAACAATTACACCAGACTTTGAAAAACACTTTAAATGAGATTAATTTGATGAGCAGGGAAAGTATTTATAAATATATAAGGAATGAACTTTTTTAAGACTAATTTCCTACTTAAATCCTAATACCCACCATCAGCTGTCATAAAGTTGAATAGATTCTCCAGCTCCTGTGACATTTGACACTCTTCATCCTCCGGCAGATTGTAATCCAAGGCGGTGTAGACGATTTCCGCCAGTTCGCTGATTATCTGCAACAATAATAAAAAGAGCACGAATTATAAGATAAATATAATATTCAAGTCTTGTGAAAATAAAAATGCAATTGAAGTAAGGCTCGAAGAGCTGTGGGAGACCAAAGGTTAAGGCCGGCGCTTAAGTCATAATAAAAATGTGCAGCTTGTAATGCAGTTAACCCCCCGAAGTACAGCCTGGTCGACAAGCTCTGTTCGTTGAGGCAGTTCATTAAACTGACACTCTAATTGGAGTTTGAAGTTGACGGGGTGGGGGAGAGCTTCGTAGAAAAGCAGCTACAAAGTGTATCTGAGATCTGGGAAGTTGTAGAGTTCAGGTGCAACAACAGAAACACGAGAGACAACAACAGGCAGCGACAACTTCAAACACCCAAGTGCAGTGTCAGCTGCTGCTGCTGCTGCTGTTTCACTTTCACTTTGGCGTTGGCGAAAAAAAAAGAAAACACTTGCCGAAAAACGCGACGACAAGGTGTTAAAACATCAAAAGCCGAAGAAGCAGCAACCAACAGGTTAAATAATAATTCGCAGCCGGCTGCCATCCGTTGCTTTATTTTTAGCCTCAGCCTCAGCCACTGAACCCGAGCTCATGGTGCCGCCTCTTGATCGAAATCGAAGTCCAAATCCCCACGTGGGTTGATGATGTCGCCCCCGCACTATATAGTTTCTATATGTCTCAGCGACTGACTCGCTGCGACTGCCTCCGGTTCACATGGATTTGTTTTTTATGCTGGAAATTAAATGATAAAACATTGTGACAGCTGTGCAGTGGTGCCGAGTGGCATTTCCACCAGGGGAAGCCGCCGAGACTGAAGACTGGAGACTGAAGACTGAAGACTAAAGACTGCAGAGCCTGAAGAGGTTGACAACAAATGTCAGTTAAATGCTTCCAGCGTTTTTGCTTGAGCCCTTACATCATTTGCCGAAGAATTGCAGCTGCATTGCTTGTTGCAGTGGCAAACTTGCAATCGCAATCGCAACTTGCCGCAGTTGCAGGCGTTGAAGGTTGAGAGAGACATAATTAATGGGAAAATTATGGAAGAGGTGGGATGTCAAGTGTGGCCAAGTGGGAGATGGAAATACACTATATTTAATACAGGTAGATGAGAAATTAAATAAGGAGTTGTTGTAGTTCTGAGATATAATATAAGGGAATTTAGTTTTTTCTATAAGTTTCCAAAAGTTGTAGTATTCAGTTGAATTAACTACAATTTATAGATTTAATAAGCGATATTTTCTACTAAGATCTAAGATGAATTTACTACAGTTTATAGATTTAATTAACGATATATTCTACTGAGATTTTTGATAGACTTAAAGTATGTTAAGCTTTGTGGCATTTACTTGGGAATTACATTTTTGTTAGCAGCAAAGTTTACTAAGACTTTGGCTTATACCAGATTGAGGTCATTGAGATCAAGTTATTAAATAACTATTAGAAGTTGCAATATTTAATTTTCTACATAAATTGTAAATTATTAGATTTAAATATTATTAGATGTAAATATTCAGCTTTAATTTCTATATTATTTAAAGGTTAAAGAATACTTCATTTGCAATTATATTTTGGGGTATTGTAAATGTGTCAAAAGTGAATGAAGTTCTTTTATAATTCAATAATCGTTAAATTTTAAACCAGGTTAAATAATTTCCCTTTTTAATATGCTAATTTTAGTCGTTAAAGTTTAATGGTATAATTTGAATTCAAAAGCAGAGTTTTTTATACTTTTATAATCCATTTCAACCTTTATGAAATGTCATAAAATTTATTTGGATGGCGTTTTATATGCATTTATTTTTTCACAGTAATTATGCAACTTAAAAAGATTTTCTTGTGTTTTGTTGCAGAAATAATTAAAAATATCTCTCATTAAGCTTCAATAAAAATATTCCACCTACTTATTAGCAAGCCCCACATTAAGGAACATAATTACAGAGCATATAGGTGAATATCAGGCGACTTCTGAGCAGGAACCATCATCATTACACTCACATCTAGTCCCATCTTGTGAATTTTCCCATGCAATTAGCAAAGGGAACAGAACTGGGAACAAAAAGGCAGAGATACTACCTCTTTTTTCGATACGGAATGTGCATTGTGGAGGGAACGAGACTGAGACTAGAGTGTAATATGCCAAAGGGGAACCACCTTCTTAGCCATATATTTTGTTACCTTTTTTTTTCCCTCCACTTTGCATATCCACAAGAAGTAAATGAGACTGTATTTGGCGAGGGTGCGCCTGTTGTTCCCAATCCGCCAATTCTCACCAAAATGAAACTACTCCCCGTGGCCTGAACTGGCTAATATCAAAGTTGAAACCACGGACATGCAATGCGGCAATTATAAGACAGTTGCCAAAGTTCCATTTCAGTTTTTTCTTTATTTTTTTTTTGGCCAACAAAGGGTCCCCATTTGCCCCCTCACCGAACTTGTCAATCTTGTCATTTTAACCTTTCGCCTGACCTGGGATTACGGGTTTGCTGGTTCGTTCTCATTGGCTACCGCCTTTGTTTTTTCTACCTTCTTTTTAAGGCAGTTGGGAAATTATTTTATAGCCAAGGTGCATTTAATCGAGCCGCCGAAGGATTGCCCGTTGAGGTGTGAATATTTCAATGAACCTGTGACTAAGGTGTGTCCCTTCAAGTGCAAAGAAATTATAGTTTGTTTTGTATTAGAATTAATTAGACTAATAAATTGCAGCTTTTAGTGATTAAATATTAGTATCCTTTCCTATTCCTATCGTTAGAATTTATCTTATTACCAAAAATGCTAATAAAACTACCTTTGTTTTGTATTTTACTTCCTGATTTTTAAAGCCACGAATTTTTGGCTTTGCTATATTTATTCTCGAATCCTCCTTTATTATGAGTGCCCATTGTCCCCAGGAGCATCTGTGGGGAATCATAAACTTGTTGTCTTTCCTCGGAGACGTCTCCAGGCTAGAGATCTGCGATCTCCTACTGTTCCTGCCCACTTGACTTGGCCATTTGCCCAGTTTGCTGCCTTGGCTTCTTCTTTTTTCGCTGTTGCTATCAGGATTCACATTTTATGCAATTGTTTCCATAGAAAGAATGCCGTGTATAAATACGTATAAAAGGTAGACACACAGCCGGCTTACAAGTAGCTCTCTCAAGACTTGGCCACTTCTTCTGGCTATCTGGTCAGTCGTGATCAATGTTGGCAGCAGCAGCAGCAGCAACTGCAACATTGCGGCACAAAAAAATGCGACGCCAATGTAAAGCAGCAGAAAACGCTCGGAACTCGGGGAGGCAGACGGGGGGCCAGCCAAACAACGTTGACAAGGCGACGCTGGCGACAACGATTAAAATCTCTGGAGACCAGCAAACAAAAACAAAATAAACAGAAACAAACAAAAACTAGAAAAAAAGCAAGAGACCAAGACCAGAGAGATACAATGAGAACTGGAAATATTTTTGTAAATTACAATGCAATTTTATGCCACACAAAAGGTTCAGTTCAGTTCGGTGCGGATCGGTTTTTGCTTCTTGTTCCTATTTTTGTTTGCTCGGTTTGGTCAACCGTTGGGCCCCCATTAAGCACTTTACATTCAATGTGGCGAGATCAAAGTGGCTGAAATTTATGGCCGCAGATACGGAGATACTCGTACGTACAGAGGCTGTGCTGGCCAAGTCCAAAACCTGGCCCACAGGCCAGTGGGTTGAAGGAAACCACATTTGCCGGCCGGAGAGCAGGTTATACAATTTTAGATTTTCCAGTTTCTTTTCGCCAGGTATCCATGAGCACCACCATCGGCATAGACCCGACGAGAGGTGGCTCAGGTGGCAGAGAGGAATGGGTTGACGTGATAAAGGAGATGGCAGGGGACGCCAATGAGTATGCATGTTTGACCCAAATTCAAGACAAGACTCGAACAACTGAGAGAATTATGAATATTATGAGAAGTGCACTTTGGAAAATGATGTTTAAAAAATTTTAGAAAATAAATAATAAATATTATTTAGTAGAGCCAAAAAATAGGATGAAGAAAATAGCAAAAATAGGAGAGCTTTGATTCCAGGAAATAAGGAGTATTTATTTCTGATATAAAAAGAAGTCTTTATATTTTCGTTTTTTTAGGTAATTTCTTTAACTTTCTCAAGGCTATTTATGCATATTTTTGTATTTAGGATGATCTTAAATAAGATTATTTTTTTAGATTAATTTAGGTTTTTAAATATTATTAAAAAAATATTTATAAAGCAGTCTATCGGTACAACAAAATTTTTATTATAATTACTAGTTATTTACCAAGAAAGTCATTTTATTTTACCAACACATTCTTAACTGCAAAAATTCTTAATAATCTTCCAAAAAGGCAATTAATCTCAAGTTGTTCCCCAGTTAATTTTCTTTCAGTGTACTCCGTATGTCATCTAATAATTACGTTCTCAGCTTATCAGAGAAGGTGTCGTCCCACCACTTAAAAAAAGAAAACGCTGTGAAAGTGAATGGGAATGTGAGAATATGAATCTAAATGTGAATCTGAATGCGAATGCTTGCGTGAATATGAGTGTAGATACAAAAGTGCGAACGAGTGCGACGGTTCGGTATTTGTTTCTGTCTTGAGATAATATTTGCACATTTTGCCAAGCGACCGCCTGCAATTAGCCAGAGACATGATTATCGTTGGGCAGGTGCAGGTGCTGCTTCCACTATCCACTATCCTCTCTCACCTGTCACCTTTTTTCCCCACAGTCATCGCACCCCCGCTGGCGTATTTTTTTTGTACTTTTATGTTGCTGCTTTCGTCGTTTTCTTGTCGGAAACTTTTGTTTGTTTCGGCACAGACGTGCGAACTGGGTTAATTTTCTATACCTATATAGATATAGATATATATATATATATATAAGTAAAAAAATACGGGTCTGCCGGCGCTACAATTATTGTTTATGCCTTGTTTTTGGTGTTCATGTAGAAAATGGCAATTCACACGATTCGCAACACTCTTGCCAAAGAAGCAACAAGCTCAAATTGTGAATAATAATAACAATTTCCCATTATTTTTCTTTCCCCGTTGATACCATAAATAAATATATATTTATATATATAGGAATGAATGGACAAAAGAGGCCAATCTGCGATCTGTTCAGAACTGATAAGACAATTATAATGTTGGGAATGTGGGACGCAGTGAGTGATACGAGAAAACCCCCCAGAGACTTTATGTACTTATGAGTCATAATGAGTATAGATATTGATCAAATAATAAAATAGGTAAATGGTTTTATAAGGAGATATAACATAAAGGATTTTAATATTTCAAAGGAAAAATATACTATGAAAATCACTAAAAAAAATAGTTCTTATATTTTTTATAAGTGAACTCCCAAAGAGGTTAGACTCTCTAAGCCTTAAGAGTAATTTTCTCCCATTCCTTGCTGTTCTCATGGTTCTCATGGGAACTTATTTTGCCAATTGCCAGTTTTACCCAACCCATCCATCAATATCAAATGCCTCGATCAAAACGCTTAATGCAGTTCCGGTTAGGTTCTCGAGCTCTAAGATCGGACGAGGCCACCTGGAAAAGCCCCTCTCTAGCACTTAACACACACAACAACACACACACAGAGCACGACATAAAGACAGGCTTAGAAGGAGAGATCGAAGATTGCGATCAAAGCCCTACAGCAATCACTGAGCATCGGGCATCAATATCAAACTCAAGACTCCACAAGACTCCAGCTCCAGCTCAAGATCGAGGCGTCAAAAAACACGGAGACCCGACAGACAACGCATCGATAATAATCGATAAACGAGTTTTCGGTTTACTGGAGAGTACTGAGCCAAAAGCGTAATCCCTAACAGCATTATAACGGAACCGCGAAACAAAACGCTAATTGTACACGCCTCTAGAACATGACTCAAATCAAAGAAATTGCCACGGGGCCGTAACTATATATCAATATTTGGGCATCTGAAGGAGAGAGGGGTCCCAAAACTGAACCGAACATTGGCCCGATGATCGCGACGATGAGATAGCACAAAACGCTGGCGTTTAATTGGGTAATTGGCTCAAGTACCGTACGTATTACCAACGGCGGACCAAACAGCACCACCAGAAATTGAAATACTCGCACATGACGGCAGAAAAGAACAGAACTTAAACTCAACTCAACTGAACAACTGAACTGAAATGGCCTCTCAAAATCAAAAGACCGCGAAAAGGAACACATTGAGAAAAAGTTGAAACAATATCGGGTAAATCGGTAAAGATATGGGGTCTAAGAAGCATACTTTAATGATAAACTCAAATATAATCGTAAGATATTTAAAATACCATCAACTACTTGCGTATTTACTATCTAATATCTTTGGAAATTGCTTATAAAATATATTCTCCCATTTTTGTTTCCTACCATTACTTTTTACTATTATTACCTATTTTTATTTCTCTGCAGCATCCTCTACAGCTCTTATGCCACAAAATTGCAAGTGTGTAAGCCAAGCGCTTATGAATCGAATCCAAGCTGGCCAAGAGGGAGGAGGAGGATTCGGAGGAGTACAAGTCGGGACTGGCAAATAGAATAGAATGGCTAAAACTGAAGCTAAAGCTGAAGAGCTGGTGGCGGGACCAACTCGTGACTGGCAACCAGTTGCCAGCGGTTTCCCATGACGGGCTCCAAAGCAAACTGGACGCCAGCAGTAACTCCTTTTCTATGTGCAGGCAGGTCCCAAAAAAAAAAAAATTAGATATAGTATATATATAGACGATGCTGCATATATCCGTGTATATATGTATGTATGTAGAAAAAGTAACTGTTACTCTCCCAAGTGAGCCAGCAACTTGTTTGGCGTCTTCTTTCCATTTTGCACAAAATATACGCTAAGATGGAGGAGATCAGGAGCAAAAGAGCTAATGACTTCAGGATACTCAGTATTTCCAGTAAGATATATATAACAAAATTGTAAATTACAGTATAAAATTTTTAGTAACTAAGATTTAGTAGTTTCTTGGAACAAAAATATCTTTAAAATTCATTTTTTAATTCCAAAGTACAATTATAACCCCCAAAATAGAAAAAAGGGTATCAAACAAAGACTGGTTCGCCTTTCGAGTGTTGTGTTTTGGGGGCCTTAAAGTGGCAAAGCAATTGAACAAGTTAGTGAGTGTCTTGGCCGTGTGAGAGACCTCCGACTGCAGCAGTTGGCTTTTGGAGGCTGCTGGGCCAGCCCATTGAAGTGATGTTTTAATGAGTCCTTTATCACGTCCATGTGCCACGGACTCTGGCAGACCAAGAAATGGGCTTGAATGGGCCGGGCTCTGGGGCTGGACTTGGACCACGAATTATGGCTTCATTGTGGTCTCGCAGAGGAAAGCGATTCCCACAGACTTCAGGCCGAACCGGAGTGCTAGTCCAAGTCGTTTGCATTTATTCTAATTTCAAGTGTGGCCCCACTTGAGTTTCTAGGATCTTTACATGGATTTTTCTTTTTGGATTCTCGAATTTTCCATTGTTTGCCTAACGGTTATATATATATTTTTTTTTTCTGGGCAGTGCGTCGGGCAGGCGTCAAATATTGACGTGCAATCAATTCAAATATTTAATGTTTGTTTAGGCGCCCAAAAAAGTTTTCCTCGAACACCGCACACAGCGATTTAAAGTGAAGGAGATGCACTGGGAAAATATACATATATTTTCTAATACAAAAAAATGTTATTGAAAACATAAAAGAAGTAAGAAAGTTGGAAATTCTATGGCACAACACTTTCTAACTTGATATATCTTTGGGTATATATTAAAAGAAATCCTTATTTAAATATTTGTTCCTCAATTTCCTCACTATTTTCTTTCTCTCCGTGTAATTATGCTGGTGGATTGGGTAAAAGCACGGCGGTGCATGCAATTACAGAGGCTCGAAACATACAATTGCTCCAGAGAATCAGCACCAAATGCTAGCCAGCCAAAGGCGCAATCCACGTAGCTCCAGCCAGCCATGAAGTTTGCCTCTTGACTGCCTCTCAAGCCTTTCCCCATATATATCCCATTCCCATTCTCAATCCCATTTCCACTCCCTTTTCTACGATCCCCATCATCATCCATCCAGCTATCCATCCATCTGCAGGCCCGAGAACGTTTAGTTGATCGACACTTTTATGTTGACGTCGTGCGCGCGTTGTCATCGTCATCATCGTGGTCATCAGCCCCCCAAAGTCCATCTCCTCGACAACAACGTTGTCGTCGTCGTCGTCGTAGTCTTCTCCTTGGCAGTTCTGGTGCTGTGCCTGCCATCCATTGATTGATTCCCTAGAACAATGGGCTACGGTGGAGCATGGCACAGTGGTTTTATACCACTAAAACTAGTTTTATGTAACTAAAAAATATTAAAATATATCTTTTAAATATGTTTATATAGTAAATATGAATTTAATTTATCATAAAATCACTCAACTTTTAAATCTCTTGACTATAAAAGTAAGTGTTTGGATTCTACCAACTCCCTGGTTCAACTGTGCCAATGTTTGGCCCATTATAAATGCGAAGCCATGGCAGCGAGTCAGAGATCCAGAGCTGGAGGAACCTGAGCCAAAAACCAGAGAGAGAACCAGGCGAAGCATAAAACAAACGGCGAGGCGACGCACTCAACCAAGTCGCCATCCAGAGGCGACTCATTGTTTTTGGAGCTACAAAAGTTTGCAAGTGGCAGCAACATCAGCAACATTAGCAGCAGCAGCAGCAACAGTTGTTGCTACTGGAGCATAAGGTATTGTACTCCGGGACGAGGTGAACCCATAAAAGTACGGGCGGGCCAGTTAAATGGAACAGGTAGGCCAGCTGTTCACGCTCTAAAAAAGCAATGACTTATTTCGCCTCTTTTTTTTGTAAAGAATGCAATATAATATAACAGAGTTTTTGAAGATGGAAAAGCAGGGAACTCGAGCTGGATTTCATGCAAAACATTTACTGTAAATAATTGGATATCTGAGTTGATATTTGTCCCGGGTAAATAATAAATAACAGCTCATATGAGCTGAGGGAGAACCTTGTTTGCTCATCGCAAAGCTCTGACTTCACTCAAGAAATATTTCATATATATTCCAGATGCAGCTGCCTTATTTTCCGCCCAATTTACATTTATTTCCAAGTCTGCCACAATATCCAGCATTACCTTATGGCGGCCTACAATGTGTCACTCGATATCTAAGTAAATTTGGGCCACGGCTTCTCTTCAGTTATCTATTTTTTTTTTTAGATATGAAAAGTCTATGCACGAGACCTCTCAAAAGACCCTGACAACTAAAAGGGTTTTTATTTTGTGACGAAATTATTGTTTGTGTAAAGCAAAGAGACTTTAGAAGCGAAGACATTTATGGAGATTAAAAAAGATACAGCCCAGAGATACTAATCTAAATTGGGGTTATGAAATGCTTGAGGTTTCAACTGGATATTATAAAAAATTACACAATTAAAGGGAGCTTAATTATTAGATTTTTAATTGGTGACTCGAGGGAACCTTGGGTCATGTAAGAGTATTAAGTATAACTTGTTTTAATTGTTTCAAGAGTATAACAATTACAATTACAGAAGGCATAATTAAATCAATTAAAGTCAACAACAAAACAAAGCCTTAAGAATCTGTACGATATTAATTAACTTTGATTTAATTTACGTTACAATTTAGAAAGGAATTTTATGATGGAATAAAGGAAATAGGTTTTAAGTCATTTATAATTTTCCGGATCAGTTAGCATTGGATTATTTTACTTTTAAAGAAATACCTCTCTTATTTGACATTGATTTTTGTACCTCCTCTATATGGCTTTATCCCTATACCTTCTTCCGCCATCATTAACTTCTTCTATCCATTTTCGCTGACAGGCCCGATGATCCAGCTTAATTGTGCCCTGCCCTATTTCGAGTATTTTGCAATTCGCCCGTATAACCCAATTAAAGGAAATTAGAGAGCCAAGACAACAACTACAACGAAAAATAGTAAATAAACGAAGCTGTCAAGAGAAGTAATCCTATTTGGCGGACCCCAGAGACATGCCTCGGCGGCGGCTGTCAAAAAAATCCAGCGATTCCGCACCCAAATATCATATCGGAAACCCATAAACCAATTACAATTTCTGCCTGCATTGTAACTCTACGAAATGCTATTTATGGCAATGCAAGCGCAACAAATGGAGCTAAAGCTAGAGCCAAGCCCTTATTTAAAATCGATGTGGAGGGGACGACTTTTGAAGGTTTTTGTATTTGGTTATTTTCCAGTTTTTCCACACGCAGTGGAGTGTGGCGAAGCGCATCACAAATTGACTCACTATCGGGGCATATAGATTACAAATTTCGAAGCGACCTTAGTGGGTTGACTGAAACCGCAGAAATATTCGCCACAGACTTCCTAGTTCGCATCCCCGAAAGGCAGACAGCCTGTCAGTTAGTCAGTTAGTCAGTTAGGCAGTTAGTCAGTCAGTTAGTTAGTTAGTCAGTTGCTGGTTCGAGATCACGAGCCACGAGTCCGGAAAAGCGATGAAGTCTTCTGCGGTTAGTGGGCTGCTGCCATCTGTAATTTGTATCCATAAGTATGCATATCTCTACTCTTTACTCTCCACCATCCAGCATATGATCATCGATTTTGTGCATTTTGCATAATATAGCAATGATGATGTCTGCTTTTGTCATATGATATTGGCGCCATGGGTTCCGCATCTCGGCTCTCGGCTCTCGGCTCCTTTGGGCAGTTGCATAAGCCCAGCCAGCTCTGGGAAAGACGACTACGGACCCCGAAAACCCAAAGGTCAAACATGTTTAAAGTGCAGTTTCGAGCGGAAAATGTCACTGCACGCGCTGTCACTCTTAACTCTCAAGTCTTTGGTCTCTGGCCAATTGTTTTTTCCACTCAATTTCAATTGTTGTAAGCGGTTTGACGGGGCTTTTTCTCTGGCGCGGAGCGGAGGTGGCAGGTTTCGGGGGTTCCACTTTTAAAACAAACAAATGTACATTTTTGCGCATTGCAGTCGCACTTTTAACGCCCAGTCGAGGGGGAGGACTGACCTTACCAGCGAAAATCTACCCCTTGGGTAATTTTTCGCAATTGTTGTATAATAATGTCCAATTTCAGTTCGTTTCGGCCGACGGGCCTCTTGATTTAGTGAATCGCAATTGGAGGGGGCCGAGTCAAGTTAATTGGTAAATATTTATACATTTTTTTGGATGTCATGAGGAATCGCTGTAAATACTTCCTAAAATGGGTGAGCGTTATAATAGTGATCGTTATAATAGTGATCGGTATAATTGTAATCGTTATAAACTGATATACATCCAATAATTATACTTCAAAGGTAAAAAAAAAGAAATATAACAATTATGAGATGAGAAATCGTAGAAAATATTGATATGTCGATAAGTTTCGATATTTGATGTGAAGGTCGATATATAAATCGATATTAAAAATTGCGATAAATTTATATAATTTTTGATATATAGAACTGTGCTAATTAGGAGCCTTAACTTAGTTTATACCAACGTAGAATAAAATATTTATATAGTCGTTGAAAAAAATTGAGTAACAAAAATGTTTAAAGCAACATATTATCGATATTTTTCGATAATATCGATATTTTGCATTTTAATTCAGTATGTGTTTCTTAGCACCGACCTATACCTTAAAAGGATTTGCTAAGTTCTTCAGATATTTTGGCTATTTTAACTTTGCATATATCAAACTTCATGATATGTTTTATATATTATTTAACGAGCTGTTATTACCGATATTCTACTTCAGATAAAGCATACTTCATATTACCTCACAGCGACTTATTAAAATAAGGTAAATCTTTAAATATTCATTAATATTTTAAAGATATCTTTAAAATTAATTTCACCACGTTCCTACTTCCCAGAATCATTCATAAAATTAGTTCGACAGAACCGCGGAAATATACATTTTTTTTAATAACATAAACAATGACCTCTTCTCGTTGGCATTTCCCGTGACTACCAACTACCCATTCATATATTTAGCAAAGAATGTATGCTATCCAACTTTAATAAGTCCCTCCATGACCGTAAATTATAAGAATATTAAGGTAACCCCCAGAGTGCGGCAATAAGAATGCATTCGAAAAATTTCTCATGAACCGATGGTGGAGACAATGGAATTGCCTTGTGCGCGCCACGATGTTGAGAATATCTAAGGAGCGACCTCCATTGAGCGGTGAAACATGCATATTTCTCACAGACAACACACACAACACACACACACACCCATTACAGCAACAGTGCTTAATTGAAAACGGCATCTAGCTGGGGGAAGTAACACCAACAACTTGCATCTCGAGACGCGAGGCGAACTAAAAGATACATTAAAAAAATGTTTCAGGCGTGGAGAAACTTGGCGCTTCCATGTTACGATCTTCTTGGGCCTAAATGCAGTGTGCCCTCTAGTGGTTAAAAGCACTGAAAGAAATATTGATAATATTAATAAAGCAATGCTGAAAACAGTCAAGTAAAGTAACTTGCCTTTGAAGCTTGAGAAGTATGACATTTAAGCTTTGTTCTAAAGAGATTTCTGAGCTTATTTTCAAGCAAAGTTCTTCCTTAAAACCCTATTTCGATATATAGAAAATATATTTAGTTAATCCACTTTTTTTCTGTGTCTTGTAGGTGCAGTTGCTCGCTGTTTTAATTACCTTGCCAGCGATGAATGCCTGCCCCCAAACAGGGTTACTAACGATCAGCTTGTGAATTCTCCAACGATGCGCCTGCGCATTTCCTCAGCTCTTAAGTTTTTCAGTTTTCCAGCTTTTCAGGCTGGGAACCGAACCGAGAGCGAGGCTAAAGAAACCCTAAAGTGCATTCTTCGTGGGCTTTTTTTGGGGGGGAAAACACTTTCGCATCTGGTGGTATACACGTATGTGTTGAACATCTGCTGAAATTGCCATAAAATCGCAGAGGCTTTGCTCTTGGGCCGCCAACACTTTCACACATTATGCTAGGGAGCTGCTTGTCTCACATGTTGTACCTCATTTTGTTTTATGGGTTGTTCAATTTGATGTCAGCCCGAGGCTATAGAGATACCTGTGCAAGGGAGGGATTGTCCTGGGCTAATTGAAAAGACGAGGTGAGTTTTATAGAGAGAAAAGCTGAATATTACCAATTATTCAGCACATTAAAAGGACTATAAGAAACTAATTGGAAAATGGAGGGAAAACCTAATCAAATATTTAATAACTACTGAAAAATAGCCTTAAATAATTGCCTTTCTTTTTTATTAACCATTTGATGGGAACATTACGAGCTTGATTGAGAGCTAAAACTTGAATTGGCGCAATGCAATTAAAGTCTGATGCGATGACACTTAAAGAGTTTAACGACTCTCGATATTTATCCGTTCTCGTTTCAACTCTTCCGCTGGATTCTTACCCATTTCTTTTATCATAAATCATTAAGGCTTAATTAAATTCGAAGCCGGAACCGTAACAAGACAGAAACATGACCACGGACACTGACTGGGGCCGCAATGAACTCATTTGAGTGAACTTTACGGGCCATAATTCTAATCTGTAATCTGTGGGCACTTAAGAGTCACCAACTGAGACACGTGAAAGATTTCCGAAGGCTTTACGAGCCATAAAGGCCAGGTATTACGCTCTAAAAAAATAATGGGAAATGGACAAAAACCAATCTATACAAGCAAAAAAACAAATGAAATAATAATAGGAACTATCACCAGAGGTGTTTGAAATTGTTTTTGAACGATACCTAAGTTTCAAAGTAAAATAAATCACCTGAAATTGAATTCAAATTCATGTTTTATGATAAATATTTCTCTTAAAAACTCACCTTTCTATGCGAAACAGCAAGCGGCGTGTGATGATGATGATGATTGTTGTTGTCGAAGGCTGTTGAATAAATAAAATAAAGATAACAATTAGTGATTGTATATTAATAAAAGTGTGTAAATACAATAAATTCGGTTACAGTTAGCGGAAAACCATTTAGAGCGGCCATAAACGAGTCAATTGCAATTAAGCAGAAAGCCAAACAACGGCAGAAATTGTTCACCTTTCCAATTGCATTTTAAAATATGCAAACATTTCTCGAGTCTCTATTTTTTCTGAGCTCTGCTTGCAACTTCCGCACTTGATGGCCAAACCCAAAGTCTGGCTGGAAAAAAAAGGAGCAGAAAAAATAAAGCAGCAGAAATTGTAACAGAAATAACAGACAGACAGCAAAACTTGGAAACGGGTTCAGCAATCATAAACTTGTTGTGCAGACGGACCCGATGAGGTAAGGGGCGAGCAGGTGACAGCACGGGGGGCGGTCCGGCGGTCCGTCCACCGCACATGACCAACAACTGTTCAGCGGAAAATTGTCAATGAATAACTCGAGCAATTGTATTATAACTTATATCTCTATAACAACATATACACACACAACCTGGAGTGAGTGAGTATCCATAACGCGCTTGGCATTTTGTTAAACAATTAAATGCAATTTTCAACTAAATAAAAAAAAAATAGTTGACTCAGCCGCTGGCACCGTCAAGGTAGGTGCCCGGTTTGGTCTCCGTTTCGGTTTCGGTTTGCTTTTCAGTTTGATTTGCTGACCGGCCGGCTTTTGATTACAAACTGCGACAAATGGCGCGGAGAGAGAAGGGGCTAAAGCTGAAGGCTTATAATATCATGGCCCAGCAATTCCACTTTGCAATTTATTAAGCGTGACTGACTGACTGACCGCCGACCGGTTGGGTACACCCAAAATTTGCACCAACTTTAAAAATACAACCAATAAATACCGAAGGATTTAGGAGAGTTTGTTTTAATTGCAATTCAACTTGATTTGGTTGATAATAGAAATACAACAATATGCTAATGTTGATTGGCGTTTTTAGGATGCAGGTATTATATGTAAAGTATATAATCTGAACCTCTCAATAAAAATTAGATAAATACATACAATTGAAGGAAAGATTTATAATTTTAGTTCTATAAGTTAACACTTTAAGTGAAAAGGGATTAAACTAAACCTCTAGATGTCTGATCCAAAGTTTCTTCGGTTTGATTTAAAACTACGTGTAAGCTTCGTTAGGATTTATTTATGATTATAATTTATAATCAAAAGATCGAAAACTCACTTTTGAAAGTGTATATTTAACCAATAACATACGAGAACATTTAAAAAATAAATAAAGACAAAAGAGGCAAAGGAATAAGCTGGTTAAAAATGGTTATTTATTTATGGAAAGATCTTTAGTATAAGAACATTTTTAGTACTCGACTTTACATTAAAAATAAACCTTTAAAAATTAACTTATTTTATTTTTAAAAATGTTTTAAATATTTCGGTGATTGTTGCGTAAAGTTTAAATAATTTAATCAACCAAAAAAAACCATTCCAAATCTGTTTTGAGAGTTTTTATTTAGTACCTTAATTCATAAACTCTTCACTTGAATCACTATAAATTCCTGACAAAATCAAGACGCACACAAGTGTTGAATAATAATTATCTATTTATCCATCTTGTACAAAAACCCAACTATATATATTTTTTTTTGCTTTTTGACTATTTTAATTAACGCTATACCCCTCCTGTCCTTTTTCTACCTGGTACCCGCTAAAAAAGACTAAAAAGTTATACAATTCCAAAGCAAGGTGAATCATATACCGCCACACATCCCATGAATTACGGTCCGGCCATTGTGTTGGTTCCGCATTAAACTCTTGACCTAACCGCAGGTTAGTGGAGTTTGCGGGTCAGGCAACCAGAACACAGTTTTTTTTTTGTTTCGGAAATAAACCGAAAAAATAGTACAAAAAACAGAGTTAAAAAGCCAGAGAGCACACATGAAAATATGAGATGAGCCACAGCATGATATCATTATGATTGTGGCTGGGCTGTCCATCACTTTCGCAGGAAATGAGGCAAGCAAAGGCAGCTTTTCGGGGAAGACAGGAGAGGAGTTTTAGGCCCGAGACATGCCGCGACTCAATAATTAAATAATAAATTTCAGGCTCCGGAGGCAGGCAGGCGGTTCCAGTTAATAATTAATTGACATTTAGCAAAGAATTTCAAATGAATAAAAAGGCTTCTGCCTTTGCTGTCGAAAATTTGCGCAAATTTGGGTTTTATTAATGCTTGATTTATGGGACAGGCCGTAACGCTTTTTTTGTCTTCTCTCTAACGTCTGGGAACAACATGTGCAGCTGATTGATCGCTATTGAATAAGTTACCGAACGTTACAATTTGAAATTCACAGAAGATCAGCTTGGGATTTGAGTGACTTAAGACGGCAGCTGTGAATAATTAGGGTTTGAAGCTGCTGAAATTTATTGGCCACATGTTGAGATTAACGATCACAGGTCAGCACTAATCTGGAGAGATTAACAATGTATTTAGATGGATTCAGCTCAAGGGAAAAGGTCAAAGCAGACAAAGTTAGATACCTTCTTGCTGAAATAAAAACTCACATTAGTCAGAGAAATATATAAATAATCAAAGAACAAATCAAATGAATTATTATATATTAAAAGTGTGTAATTTCATTTACTTTCCCACAAGTTCATCAACTTCTAATGAATGCTCTCTCTTTGTTAAAACAGGAAATTAAGCAAAGCTTCCAATAATTGTATTTCCCCAATCAAGATTATTGCTAAAAATGTGTCCATTTTCGTTTATTTTGTCCGCACCTCACATGTTTGTGAACAATCGATAAAATAAACCCAAGAGAATAAAATCACTTTGTGTTATCTGAGAATGAATCACCATGCGTCAAGTTTTGAGTCGCTTAATTGGTGATCCGACCCGTAACCGAAGAGAATGGGATTCTACTTTTCTATATACACATTTCCGAGTGCTGTGCACTTTGCTCGAAGTGAAAACAGAAATTAACGAACCCATTTCGATAAGATTAGATTGGCAAACCGGCGAGCCGCCTGGACAGTTCAATTCAGCAAAAGGCGAACTTAAGCAGAGAAAATTGCATTTCCGATCGGGGGAATTGCGAAAAGAAAAGGAGCCCAGGGTCAGACAATGGACTTTCCTCTCATCGAATCCAATTAATAATAATAAAGCTGAAAAGCTGAAGCCAAAGCCAAGGCCTGGCTGACTTTCAATTGTTTGCCTTGCACAACAACCTCAGAAATCCCATCATCGCAGTCCTCCTCCGCTTGCATTTCATCAGGTTCAATAGAAAAGTTTAATAAATGTTGCTGTGGTGCTAGGTGCTTTTTTATTTATGTTTCTTTATTTTTTATACTTTGTATTTTGTGTTGTTTGTGGTGGAGTGCATGGCTTTGATGGTTGACCAAGTGGCCTCATGGCAATTTACTTTCTAATGTCATGAAAGTCATGTGCAAGTCAACGGCAGCCCCGGAGACTGAGCTGCTCTCTTCGACGTTTGCACTTTTTGTGTTTATTTTTTTGTATGCTATACTATAGATGTTTTATAGAAATTGATAAATAATCTAGGGAGAAAAAAGCACGATATCTATGCAGATTTCTTTTAGCTTTTATCAGGGTTTACCCTTTTTTTCGCGAAATTAATGAAGCAGAAATCTTGAGCGTCAAAATGTAAAAATCGTCGGCTCTTTAAAAACCATATTTTTGTGCGCTTTGCCTTTTCATCTTGATTTCTAACCAATAATTTACAGCATTTTTTTGGTAGAGTGGAATGTTTTGGGCTCGCCGCTAATTTGCCTTACAACATCTTTAAGGTATTAGCTAAAATATATATCAATCAAATGTTGATGAGTTTTCCTCTTCGACTTATTTGGGTTTTGTTTTTGGTAACAATTAAGTGCATGCCGCGCAGCGACTCTTCATTCAAATTGTTAATTAATTAATAATTAATAAGCGCGGATGAAAAATGAATCAGGAAATGATAGATAGTTGGTAATTAACTTAATTAGGGGCGTTGGATTTTTAGAGTGGTTACCTAATAATCAAGCGGAACAACGGAATTTTGTAAGTTTTACAGAATCGAAATGTAAGTATTAATTTAAATAATAGTTTTACAGTAACCTTGAAAGCTTCTTTTTAAATTTAATAAAAGGCGAATGATTGCCATAAAAATATTTAACTGTCTCTATAAAATTTGTATAAATCTGCATTTCTTCTATGGATTTATTACATTCCCACAACTTATGTCCATTACGTTATTTTAAAAATTACTTCATCCATCATTAAGTCAAAAAACCATACATATTTCCTACCAAGTTCCCAGGCTATTTTTTTTTTGGAAGCTCATTGATTGCGGCTATTTTACATCATAATCCACAATACAGCTTCATAAACGCAAGAAAGACTCAAATTGTGACCGCAGTTCAGTAACAATTCCTGCCAAAAAATTCCCAATCAACTGAATGGCATTCCGAAATCAGCCAGAAAAACCACAATACACACATACTATATATATCCATGATCCCCATTCTTCAATTATCGCGACTGTTGCATAAGGTCTCTCTGGAACATAATTCCAAACAAAGGGTGGACACAAAAGGCTCCCTAAGGGCCCATAAAAATCCATGGCCTGGACCGCTTTAAATGTCACTCTTGCTTTCATCTTTTGTGACCCGAGTGAAAGAGCGAAATTATAAATGTTTATGGCCTCCGATTCCGAATTAAACTCGACAAATAGACGAACAAATTCATAAAATATGCGCACTATGCAAATTTGCCACCAAATTAAAATAGTTTCCAACCAAAGTCGGGCCAAAAATCCACTGAAGATAGCCGGGACTGGATATTTGTGTATCTTTATGCACAGAAAATAAATGCAGATACTTTTTATATGTGGTTAAAAAATGGAATTGCTCTTTTTTATAGAAGTTTCTGTGATTTACAGATTTTTATTGAACTTGAAAAGGTTTTACTTATTTTTGGTTATTATAAAGAAAGGTATAAATTTGTGTGTTAATTCTTTTATTATTATACATTTATACACACAAAAAAGATGAAGATACATTTTATATGTGGATATAATATCTAATTGTTCATTTTTATAAAATTTTCTGTGATTTAAAGTTTTGTATTTAATTTAAAAAGGTTTTATTCTTTACTTTTATAAAGAAAATAATAATTTAGAGTGTAAATTCGTTCATTATGAACAATTATTTTCTGTAAAATATCTAAAAAACTTCTTAAAAACAACTAAAATCTTTAATAACATTGCTTATTTTCCAGTGTATTTCAACGTGCGCCGGCACAGACAACTCGTCAACAGGTTGAAACCCCAGATCGGCGCCAACAACAATTGTTGTTTATGGCCATGTTGCTGGTGTTGTTTTCCACTCTTTGAGAAATGTGAAAGATGAAAGCGTAAATGCTGATTAAAGATCGTTTCTTTCATATGAATTTATATTGTAATTTCAGCAGTCGCCGCTCCGGCTGTATATGCAAAGTGAAAGAGCCACCGGAGAGCCACCGGTGAGACTCGGAGTCAGTCAATCAGTCGCTCGGTTAGTCGGTTATGATAACACGAGAGATACGACAGCACCCGCTCTACGGGTCTGCCGTCTACCGTCTATAGCAATCTGCAGTCCACCGTCTAATTTCATAGTCATCAAATGGAAAGCGAGAGTCTCGATTACAGTTTAGTTGCGCCTGCGCAGTCATCGCGGCCCCCGTGGAAAATCTCCATCAAGGTGAATTACCCCAACGAAGACGCCCACGCGCCCGCTCTATCCTCCCCCCTTTGGGTAAATGTGTCAATCAAAATTGGATCTCTGGCCAAAGATGAATGTGTCTCATGAATATCGCCATTAAACACTTGAGAGATTGCAATAGGAGTGGCAAAAAAATACAATATATATATATATATATATCTAAAGTAGTTTATATTTGGCTACACTTGTAAACAAATGAATTTAGCAAGCTCATCACTTGAGGAAAATTTAAATTATAAAAAGAATAAAGTGAAGGTCAGGAGAAATGAAACTTAACAAGAAATTATTCAGGAACTATTATTATAAATAAATTCTTATAAAGTTTCATTACAATTTACAAATACAAATAAATTTCTATAAAGTTTCATTACAATTTATTACAATTTAAAAGAGCTTATAACCTTTAAGAAATTTAATATTATGTAGGTTTATTATCGGAAAATATGTAAACTATATTCTGTTGAAAAATAAATTCTTATAAAGGTTTCCCATTTTGCGCTAATAAACCTATATAACTGTACAATTTTTGAATGCTAAATAAAAATTGTATAAGAATTTATTTTTGAATAGATAATAGTTCCTGTATAAATTCTTAAAAAGTTTTCATTAACCTGACCAATCCTAACTAAGCCTTTAACTTTACTAATTCTCCGTAAATAAAGCTCTAATCGAATAATCTAATCTGTCTAAAAACACTGTCGCTTATATAAAACGTCAATTATCACTTTGATAAGCACACTTTTTTTGCAAGTGACCCAATAAGTGGAACATTTTTCCATAAATAGAAATCACTTCATACACTAAAACAAACCTTAAACTTGTTGTTTTATCTTAAAAAAGAAAACCTATAAATTATTTTCTTAGACTTTAATCCCATTTAGTACAGATATATATCCTCAAATTAAACTTTAAAGCAAGGTCATTCTGCCTTGAAATAATTCTACAAATATAGAACCTTATCAAATATATAAAATGGCTTATCGTACCACACTTTCTTTTGCATATCCGAGAGCCAAGTTCGGGTTCCCATGGAACCATTGAAACACTAAGGTTAACAAACCTTTTAGCAAGTTTCGCTTTGAGCAAAGTTGTTTTATGTGGCTGCCACTCGACATACATTTGGACTATATAGTCACCGGGCACATGCATCACCGCCTGACATATATATACTTTTACAAAAACGATAAGATAGGCGTACGAAAAGTAGCTCTATCGGGGCGCATTTACTTTACGGCTTTTTCCATTTTCGATTGCGTTTAATTGCATCAAAATGTATTTTTAATTCGGAGCATGATCAACGAAAAAAATAACAGCTGACGATTCAGGGTCAGTCGGATCGCCTAGGCCCCAAATATGTCAGCTCAATGGACCCCACACACACACTCTCTTGGACACAAGTGTCATCCAAACAATTTGTATTATCTTGTGATTTATTGAACCACACAAAGACGACGCACTTTCAAAATCCAAATCAAAAAAACAGCCCAGACTTGCATTGGGTTCCCAAGGCGACAAAAGTATTTCCATTTCAAAATGCAACGGATTTCGTAACTCGAATGCAAACTGCACAGGTGGATAAGTTTAGGAGAGGCCCAAAGAAAAAAAAAATATACATTTAACACAAACAAATAGCAGGCCGTTGTATGTGGAACACTCAAATTTGGTTCAGGTTCGTCGTGCTCTTATGTCATTTGTTGTCATTATGAAAAAATTATTATATTAATTTTGTACCACAAAAAAAAAAATAAACTGGAGCGTCAACAACAATAGCCGGCAATTAAATTTGGGTCTATGATGTGTCAAAAAAAAGATATATAAATGTGTCTGGGCCAACGAAAAACACGTGGCAAAAGCTTCAGGTGGGGTCCCCTTAACAACATAAACTATTGCAGCATATTGACCATTATAAATGCATTTCGAAGAGCTACCTAATCTGAAATAAACATAATATATGGTCACAGATTCCAAGAAAATTCGAGTGGGATACAGAGTTAAGACGAGTTGCTAAATCGAAATATATTTTGGGGAATTGTGAAATTTAAGGGAAGAGGTTTAAGGTGATTTATTTACCAGATTTATAACAACAAATTTAAGCTTGATCTTTAGTAAGAATAATCTTTATATCTTAGTATTTTAATCTTTTATAAATTACTTTTTCTCGAGGCTAGAAATCGTTGACCTTAAAATAAATTGCACTTATTTCCAAAAACCTCCTCTAATGCTTCATCTGAGAAAAGCGAAGCTAATTGAGCCGATTCAGCTGGCTAATAAATAGGCGGCCCATTACAATTATCATTTGGTAACTCTTCATTTAGACTCCACCCAAAAAGCTCTTACTGGAGATAAGCATCGGCTAACCAGAAATTAGCCACAATTGGCCTTCCGACCAATTAAAGATACTTCCAACTGCCAGACCGTTTTTCTCGCCTTTCTTTTTTTTAGAAAAAATACGAGACAAAAAGTGTACCAATTTGCTGCTGGCTGAGCTTTAGTTTCGTTATAATTTTTGTTTGGGTTTTCATAGTTTCGGGGCATTTGTTTGTGTAATTTTTAGTGTAATTATTTAAACATTAAACCAGTTGAGCGGTCAGTTGTTTGTTTTGTCTGTAATTTTGTCTTTTTCTTTTTTTCTTTTCATGGCAGTGAAAACAAGAAAGTCATAGAGACATGAAAATGAAATATCATCACCCATTCCGGGCGGCAGCGTGTATCAAAAAAGTATCTCAAAGTGACGAGGCAAAGGGTAGTAGAGAGATCTCTTTAATTAATCCGGGTGAAATTTGTCCAAAAAAAACGGAAGAACAAAATTAAATGCGATGATGGTTTCGTGGTTCAAAGAAAACTCAACGAAAACAAAATCAAAGACAATCAACAGCTGGCAGAGAGAAAGATACAGAGAGAGAACCTACCACAACATTTTCCACCATTTTCCGATACCCGATTCCCTAGAACTGCGCATGACCCATGACCTTGAAGTGAAAAGGCTGCCCCTATGTGGGCGGAAAATTTTCACCACCCCAAAAAAACACCTGCTGGCGCATTTGAGCTTCATCTTTCATCATTTTCTGGGCGCCTGGTGAAAAACGTAATGGCGAGTTTGTGTGTTGACAGATTCAAGCGCCAATTTTGGTCGAGAGCCCGTGAAAATGTGGAAAACTCTGGTCGGAGCTTGCTGCGCGCCTAATCGAGGCGCCAGAGGGCGCGGCGACCCGACGGCGCCGTCGACGTTTTCCCATCAAATGCTGCCATCTCCCACGCCTCCGATTTTCATGGTCTGCAATTCATTGGGGGGTCCCGAGGGTTGCCAAGAGAGAGCTCCAAGCTCTTAACTTGACTTGGGAGTCCGACACAATCAATGATTCGCTGCGCCCGGCGATGCGGTTGTCAGGAGGCGATGGAGCGCGATTTTCAGTCCCGAGACCGAAATCGGAATCAAGACTTGGCGGCGGCAAGTTCAAAGCCTTTCGACTGTCAGAAAATGTAACCGGCAAAAATATATATGTACAATATTCTCCCATCGATTTTATTTCGAATAAAACAGAAGCAACCGAACGAAAACCATTAGAAGGTGCTAGGTTCTGATGATGATAATAACTTGTTTGAGCAGACTAATTGCCGCTGCCAGAGGTTATGTTCTTGTCTGGGATTCCAAGAGATTCCCTTTGATATCTCTCACCTAATGACTTTGATTTTAGCTGCTAAATTAGCGGCAATTAAGGTGTTACAAGGTGATCTCTGTTTGCCCCAAAGAAAGCCTCAAAGATAAATATAAACAAAGGTCAGGCCAAAGTTATGCTTGGCTGCCTATAAATAATAAAGCAAGGAGGTTCTAAAACTTGGAAATAAAAATTATGACTAAAATAATTGTATTTAATGAGCTTTAATTTGCATTTCAATAAGTTTTAATATTTTAAAATATAACCTTGAAAATATAGTTTATAAATGAAGTTTGATTCAGAAAGTGAATGCCTAACGAATTGTAAAACATTTATAAATGCCATAAATAACCAAAAAGGGTTTTGAAATCCAATTTTTATAAGAATATTTCATGGCACATTCTCTAGCAATGTCAGATATCTACTTAATAGTTCCTTCACCTTTAAGATACACAATTTAATTAATATCTCCAAGCAACTTCCTGTACCTGCGTGCCCTTAAGAGTACAAGTGTACCCGGCTAATTGCTTATAAGAAACAGCTAATTGGCCTTGCAGATACATAAAAGCCTGGCTATAAACAGAGTTGGCCTGGCCAAATAGAGAGACCTCTCAGACATCGCTCAGAATGTCTGTATAAAAAAAATGCAGTAGAATGCAGTTAATGCCCTGAGCTGTGAGTCACATGAAGGGCCACCTAGGAGAACCAAGATCCCATCTTATTCCAGCCCACTCACAAACGCATTTTCCAATTAACGTGGCTTATCTAAAAGCCTATAGATTACCGACCTGTATTTTGACAGAGTTCCCCCGGACGAATGATTAAACAATTAGCTGGCAGACAACCTCGAGACACGTTCTGTAGATCCAAAGATCTGGAGACAAAATATCCCCCATCAATTACAGAAGACGAATGGGAGGTTGTGGGTCTAGGTAAGACACTCTATAAGCTGTTTTAAACACTGGGAAAAATTCTAGAATTTTTTGAAGATTTAAGTTTGTAAGAAAAAAGAAAAAGAATAAGAGAAACATCTGTAATATCTTGTAGAAAGCTTGATACTTAATTTAAAACATATAAAAATAATGTTTAATATATATTTCATGTAATTAAATTTTCTTATATTTTTAGGTATAGTAATTCTATTCAATTTCTTATATAACTTCTCTCTTTTTTCCCATTTTGCAACTCTACTATTTTCAGCTTGACATCAGCGAAAACATTAACGAAAATGATCTGCATTTTCTTGCTGTGCACAAAAGAAAGTGAAAAATACTGGGTGCTGAGATGGGATGGAATGGTATGGTATGGGATGGTACCTTCTTCATGGGAGTCGCCGTTTACACTTTCCCAAAAGCCAGCACGCAATCAGACAGAAGTGAGAAGGAGAAAAACCTCAATCAAAGCTGGCTGCATAACTTAAATGCAGAGGTCATCATCAGTTGGATAGTTGGGATATAGTGTGGGTTGTGTTTGTTTGGAAAGCGAGGGGATTCCGATGCCGATGCCAATAGTCAGATGGATGGCACACGGAAACGCACATCAAGGCACAAAAAAGAAAAGGCCAGTCAAGAAAGAAAGACAAGAAAGAAGTTAACTGCGGCTTATTAACTGAAAATGAAAGCGTTTGCCGAAAAGACAAAGAGCTGCGTCCCCGGTCCGGAAAGGCGCATCACTTTAACCGGTTTTCCGGCCCAGTTTTCATCACACTGCCACAGTTCCGCATCTGCAGTCCGACACCCCGACTTGACCCCCGAAATAAAAATAAAACTAAAATAAAATACAGTTTTTTGAGAGCTAACTTAATAAATAAAGCAGAAGTTCAAACATATTCAAATAAATAAATTACACTCAAAAAAGTTAACAATCATCGTCACAAAAATCACATAAAATGTCATTTAAGGTTAGTAGTTCGTCACGTTATCAAAAATCAAATCATTCACTTTATATACGTTGTATAGGGTTCTAATATACGTTTCTGTTTATATACAGATCCTATAGATTAAGGTGTATGTACAAGGCAATCGCCTTGATAAGAAATTGTGTTTATAGAGTACAAAAATTAACAAGACTTTGTAATTTGTATATTTGTAAAAAGAAAACTTTTTTAATGAATAATATATATAAAAAAAATTCTACATAAATTGGGTTTTCAAGTTTGGAAGTATATGCTTATAGGTGAAATAGCATTTTTTAAAAATCGTATCAAGAGGCATACCCCAACATTTATTAAATTTATTAAGAGCTTACAAAAAAACTAATTTATTTAAATCAAGTCTATAAATTCGCTCGCTCCAGTAATTTACCAACAGAAATATATATTCTTTAAAATGAATTCACTTATTAAACTTCGATATAATATTAAAATATATTAAATTGGTGAAATTTTAAAGGCTTTTGTAAATCAATGTAATCCATGATATTTTATTTTGAAGTCTGAAGAGGACAAAAACAATTTTAAAATGAAAAATCTGTGAATTACAAATCGTTTCATTTTGAACATTTTTGAATGATAATTATACATTTAAAACCATTTCCCAATGGGGGAATAAGAAGGGAAAACTACTTATATTACAAATTTATATTACAAATAGTTTCTCCTTCTTATTCCCAGATTGCAAAGTGGCTTAAATTTATACTTATCATTCAAAAATGTTAAAAATTACTTTCAATTCGTTAAAGCTAAAAAAAAACTTCAAAAGAACACAATTTTTAGCTTCGATCTAAAAGGTATTCCCAAAGAACTAGACTCACCTCGATTAATGACAATGGCGCTGCCGTCACCGCCGTTGGTACTGTTGCTGCTGGTGGTGGTGGTGGTGGTGGTGCTGCTGCTGGCGCTGTGGTCCAGCTGGTCCCGTGAAGAGATGTCCGATTCCGGATTGTGCTCCTTGGTCCGCTCCGCGCTCGGCTGATCGCCAGACGGCGGCGGCGGCAGGCGCTCCTTGCCAGAGAAGTGGACGCTGCCGTCGCGATGGAAGTGGAGCTCGAAGCTGGCGGGCAATCCGGACTCGTACTCCGCCGGCGGGCAGCTGTGCGCCTGGATGGCCACCTTGTAGTAGAGCGTGGTGAACTGGTGGATGAGGGCCCAGGCCTGGTCCTCGGAGAGCGGGGCCTTGAACGAGTCCAGTATGTTGTTTAAGGTAACGCACTGCTCCGGGCAGGAGCACTGGTGGAAGGCCAAGCGGATGAGCTGGTGGCCCGGCAGCTTCTCTGAGCTACCAAGCGAGACTGTATTCTTGGATGCCGCCTTGGGGGCATCGCCGTTGGCGCTGTCCGGCGAGGTGGAGAGGAAGCCCTCCTCCGTGTCCTTGAACTTGGACGGGGGCACGGGCGCGGACTCCGGCTCGGAGGCCTGGTGCTCCGTCATCTTGGCTGGCTTGGCTTCTTAGCTGGTCTTAGCACTGGCCCACATATAATATAATTTGCACTCGAGGCGCTCTACGAATTTCACAATTCCTTCTTGTTTTCAGTATTTTCTTCTATATTTTACTTTTTTTTGTATCTGGTTTACGTTTTTTCTGGTTTTGGTTTTTGAACGAAACACAATCGGAATGTAAATGGAAGGAACTAAAGGCAAATATATATTGCCGCACCGAATTATCGAATATTTGTTTTTGTTGGCTGACTACATTTAACACAAAACACAAGGCAACGCGACGAAAAACGACAAAAACGACGGAAAAATTATGCTCTAGAATTATTATTGGTGGTCACGTTTTCCTGCACTTTTCGCATTTGCCGTTATGTTTTCGGGGACTCTGCTTTGCGGCTTAGCTTCTGCATGCGATTTCACAACACTGATTAGGATCGTTTAAACCACGAGCACTCCTTAGTATCGATATATGTATGTATTTTTTGAAATATAATTTCATTATTTTTTTTTTAAATCTCTGTACGTCTTTGATAATCGCACTTGTTATATTTTACTTGTTCGCTTTGCGTCTTCCGCTTTCACGTCCGTTCGCGCCGACAAAAAATTGTAAACTGCCTTTGCAAAGAAATAGCGTTGGCCTTTAGCTATTTTCCCGCTAGATCTAGCGATTATCAATTTTAAGGAATTGCTGTTTTTGGAGTAAAAATTACTTAATATCCCCTTAAATGTTTTAAGAAAATAATAATAATAATAATTTCAGCCTTTCTTTTCCAAATTTGATTTATCTAAGCTTATTTTTGCTTAGAATTGAAACTGCCTTTGAAAGAAACTTTTTACCAGTGTTGCCAGTTTAGCTTATTTCAGCCAAGTCGCTCAGCTGTTTTGTTGTGCTCTCTCTTAGGTGCACTCTCCCGTTCTCTCTCTTTGGCTTTTTATTTTGATTCCGGTTTTCGCTGTGTGTTTCTCTCGTTTGATAAGAAACTTTGCCTTTGGCTTTGCGTTTGCTTTTGCTTTTGATTTTTGCCTTTGCTTTCGGTTAAAGTTTATGGTTTTTTGTTTTATTGTTTTTGTTCAGTAATTTTGGCTTAGCTGCTGCCAATTTCGGAGAGCGATTCGTGTTAAGGTCAAAAGCGGGAGTCAGTGTGGGCCGCCAGGTGGCGCCGCCGGAAATGGTTAAAACTTAAAATAAAGCGTTAAAAATTGCAATTTAGAGTTGCGCTTAATGTCCCGTCACAAAAGATTATATTGCGAATTTTTTCAGGGAGCCAAAGACATTGAGATGTCAGTGAATATCTTATTAAATAGATTTAGAGTTGCAGATTGAAGTCTACATATGACACCTTTTTTGGGATTTAAATTTTAAATTGGACTTTAAAGGAATAAAAGCTTCGTTTTATTAATTTTTTTTTTCTTGGATAATTAAATGTTAGTAAAAATGTACAAATAAATATTATATATACAAAATAATGGAATATTATAGTTGAAAAGATAGTTAATAAGTCTAAACTCTAAGAAACAAAATTTATTAGCTTTTAGAAAAACTGGAAAATTATTGTGGAAATTACAGGAAAATTATTGAATTGAATTGAATTAAGTTTTATTATAACTTCAATTCAATTCACTTCAAATTAACTTAAGTTATTTACAAAAAAAAGAAAGAAACGTAGATACGATAAACAATGATTTTGAGCTTTGAAAAATATATGAAGATCTTAAATAAATCATTTTTGTAGTTATGTAAAGATCAACTTTATAAGATATAATCCTTCAATCTGTTTTGTAAGTTAGTATAGTATTTAGTTTGCTTTCATTTCAAGGAGTCTTGAAGTCTTCTTGCGAGTTATTTAAAATCACAGCCTGAGAAACCTTTTTCTGGAATATAATTACAAGCAAACCCTTTGGAAAACCCTAATTAAATCGGAATTTTGCTTACAAAAAATGCCTTATCTATATAGCATTTCTCTCGAATTCCCCGAGATATTTCAAGGTTCGAACCAGCAGCATCATCCCGACAACATTTGTAACTGAAAGATCGGTGACAGGCGCGCATTTTTACGAGTTAATAAGCTTCATAAGTACGACTGAGGTGCCTTGCCCCGCCAAGTTATGATATATGAGCCGTAAATTGAAACTTTATATCAATGCCGACGATTCGGTAGGTAAGGTAAGGGATCGGGGGAGGGATTTGCATACGATATTATTATTACAGCATCAGCATCGGCATCTGCTGCGGTAAGCTTTAACGACTTGTTTTTGTCCGTTTCGTATAAGAAATAATAATAAAAAGACATCTCTCTATACATACATGAGTTTTATTAATTGCAAGAGGAGTCGGAGGAGCCGGAGGAGTCGGAGGAGCCGGAGGAGCCGGAGGAGCAGGGGTTGTCTGCCCACGTAATCATTGGATGGCCATAAAAAGTGTGTCCTCCTAGAGGGAGATGGCCCAAAGCAGCAGCAACAGCAGCTGCATCCCATCCACGAGATGTGGCAATTGTCTCGGTTTTATGAGCCAATCGCTAATGAATTAATTAGCCAACTGCGTTGGCTTAACACCCGATAAAAAATATATATAATTATTTGCCAGATCTTGGCTCTTTGGCGGGTTCAACAGCCGCCGGCGAACTTCAACCCACAATCGTCAGAAAACTGCAGCTGGATCAGATCGGATCGCTCTTTGTTCTCCGCACAATATGGCAATGGGAATGGAAATGGTAATGGTAATGGCCATAGAACCTGACTCGCATGAATCACCCACTTTAACTATATAGCCATAACCCAACATCACCCACCAGAGCCACCAGAGACTCGACTCGGTTCAAAGCCAAATAAATGTGCAGGCGAAAAACAAAGCCAGTAACAAATGTGTAAAAGGTGTAGTTATGATGCCCAGTAAAGTGGGGTATATGTGTTATGAAAGTGCTGGAAAAATAGGGTATTAAAGGGTTCTAAAAAATAGGTATAAAATAACTAACAACTGGCACACAGACATTATCTTCAGAATGCAAACAAGGCATCAGTTTAGACACATCGTAACTTTCTAGCTAAATCCAGACACTTTTAGAGGTCAATTCTTTTTTGTAATGCAATTAAATAAAAACAAATTCAAATTTAATTATTTTTATTAATTTTTACAGGATATTCCCTAGTCGAATCCCTTGATAATCCTCCCAATTCCCTGGCTCGCTGACTGTTCTATGGGGAGGGTTCAGCCAAGCGTTGCATTTTTGGTCAATTACGTTTGTCGCGCGGGCGAGCTCCAAGCTGAGGCTCCAAGCTGGACTTAGCTACGGATTCAGATATATATATATATATTCTATATACATAGATTTATAGCTTCGGCTGACTTGGTCAGCAATGGTGGGCGTGGATTCTGAGTCTGCTTTGTCACGAAATGCGAGTAGCACCGGAAATGTGCATCCGTTTTTTTCGGTGGCTAAATGCCGGCATTTAGTTAGGAAAAAGGGAGTTGGGAAATGTGTGTCAAACCAAGTCGAGTTGCTCGTTTTTGGCCAAATCTGGCTGCGACTGTTGCCACATGTTGCTGCTGCTGCAACGGAGGATGCAACGCTTCGATGCGCCTGACACTTTTGCCAAGAAGTTGCATAAATCCCCTGCTGCCGGCAGGTAAATTGGCGAAACACACAGTTGCACTTCTCATCAAGAAAACTAAGTAGAGGGCTTTAAATGGGGGCTTTACCTGAAGAATTGGTAGACTTAAAGGGTTCTTTAGTAGGTGTACATCTTGGGTATCACTTTGGGATAATTACCTGAAATTAAGGTGGATTTTTGTTTTTGATTTTTGTTACAACTTTCACAGGTGTGCTTTTTTTCCTTTTATACATCAGTTTTTCCTAACATCCGAGTACCATATTTTATTGTTTATTTTCCTTTTAGAACCCGTTTCCATCTAAACTAGAAAAATTAAATCTCTGCCATCTTTTGATGTGTTCGGAAATTGTTATTATTGTCACAGTCAACGTCTTGGGCTTAATGGACAAAGACAAAACCTGCCAGTCAGGCGTTCCGTCAACCCGTCAGATACGGATCCAAACAAAGCTTCAGATACAAAAAGAAAACCCATTCAGAGAGTCGGAAACCGAGAGTCAGTCGGTGCTCAGGGCGTGGATCTCAACTCACGTGTGGAAATCATGGAAACTAATGGCACCACTGCCTTTCCTCGACTCTGTCTCCTGGCCATTACACAATTGTGTAATATTCTCCCGGCCTTTTGTTGCTGCTCTAAAAACGTGATGCAATTAGGCCCTGCAGTTGGTCCAAAGAATGAAGAATTCATAAAAAAAAGAAGGGGAAAAAAAGTGTAAAAAGGGAGCCCAGAGTTATGATTATCGTACGTGTTCCTTTCCTTCTCGGGTAATCAATTTTTTACATGTCTTCATTACGATCTTTTATTTTCGAGTGTGAGAATTTTGTGCACCGATTTAATGGGCAGTCGTATGGGAAAGAAAATCTAGAATACATTTTCCTAATTGCTCCATGGAATCCAAAACTAATTTGCAAATGTAAATCCAGTAATCTGGTTTACTTTCTATCAGTTCTGGGTTAGTTTTTGAGGTTCTCTGCAGAGGAAATAAAATTCTTGAGTTTAAAAATGTATTTTTAATAAGAAATTATTGTAAGAAATTATTATTAAGCTTTAAATAAATATATAAACAAGTGTAAGAACCTAAAAAGCGTGGCTTAAGGTTGGAGATCTTAAATTATAAAATTATAAATTACTGTTAAACTTAAAATAAATAAATCAATAAGTGTAGCAACCTAAGAAGCATCACTTAAGGTTGAAGATCTCTTTTAAAGTCATGACTAAAAATGAAAGCAAAATGAAATAGAAAATAAATAATAAATCAAATTTAAAATGTGCAGAATCTTTGTTTTATAAGCTTACCAGTAAAGAAAGTAGAAAGAATTAATAATTTGATATTTTTATAAGACATACTTTCAAATACTGACTTTTATCTTTTATTATTATTAACTTAAATCCAGAAATTCCTTTAAGTGTAATAATGCCACCCCGCTTATTAACCTGTAATTGAAACCTAGCTGGGAACCTCCAGCCTCTTGACACTTATTACTCATCGCATTCGTAGGTTGTGCCACATGTGGCACATTGACCCAAGTGCCAAATACCAGCAAACTGACCCAGAAATGTGTCTTATATTCTCTCCCCCTCTCTCTCTAAGTAATATTTTCTATTTTCTTTATAAACTCCAACTTCAATGATCACAATACGCACTATTTTCGCCGGCTATATGACATTCTTCGGGGGCTTAAAGTATCGGCGGAAGAATCGCTAGAGATCGTGCTCAAGTAGACGTGACAAGAGACCCCTCTTCTCCCCTTGATCATTTGATTTTGGAGAAAGCGGAATCTTTGGCGGAAGAGCCCCGTGTAATCACCGAAATCGCAGAACTCAAAGAACTCAAAGAACTCGAAGAACGATTCCTAAACCCCAACGACAGCGCTCCAATTTGTGTTCATGCTATTATTTGAGGCAACTCCGTTTTGCCTGCAGCCGAGAGACCCATTTAAACGGTAGGGCAACATATTAAAGCTAAGTGCCACTTAAGGCCCCTGCTTGCCCCAAAATTCACATCCCAGAACTTGCGCAAAAAAACGCTGTCAGCCAAAAGAGATTGTGTCTCTAACTTTGAAACTAACTGGGAGTGCACAGGGAAAAGAAGTCTAAAATTAAAGTAAAATAATAAAGGATCTTAAATGAATAATATAAACATCAGTCATTAAATTTTGATTTATTTTATTAACTTTTTATTAATTTATTTATAATATTATTTACTAAAATCTATATCTTTTTTAGTGTTTTGTTCAAGTTGTAACTGAGGCACATTTACGGGATCTAAAGTTAAATAATAAAGGTTCTTGAAAGAATTTAACAAATATAAGTCTAGAAATTTTGATTTATTTTCTTACATTTTTTATTAATAAATTTGCTATTTTATTTACTAAAATCAATTTTTTCTAGTGTTTAAGCTGTGACTGGGGCACATTTAGTACACTTTTTGGTTGATCATTACGGCTGCCTTTTCAAATTGAAAATTTTTAAACGTGATTCTTGAAATATTAAAACATATATAAGTCATAATATTATCATTTATTTTCTTATATTTTTTATTAATAAATTTGCTATTTTATTTACTAAATTCTACAATTTTTTTGTAGTGTTTAAGCTGTGACTGGCGCACATTTAGTACATTTTTTCGTTGATCATTTCGGCTGCCTTCTCTATGTGCAATGCAATTTCTAAAACGTGATTCGTGCAGAGACAAATAATGCCATACTCTCCTCCTCCTCTGATTCTGCCACAGACTCCCTCCGTCCCTCCCTCCCCCCTATCACTCCCATCTCCACAAAAGCCCAACAAAAGCCCATTAATATAATTTGTTTCTAGAGTTATTTCCACTGAGACCCGCTGTCTGCGTCCTAAACGATTATAAGCTGCAACTCGGAGGCAACTTGATGTTGGGAAAACATGCCACAGTTTTTCCATATCGCATTGTTTTCTTTCTGTTTATTATTATTATTGTTATTGTTATTTTTTGGCTGACTCCCATATAGATCAAATGAGACCGCTCGATGATCGTGTCGTCGATCGATTGCCATTCTGTGTGGGCTTTTCCCCATTATTTATTGTACAGAATTGTCTGCAACTTTTATTGGATGGCGCTTAAGTTTTATTGGCGGGCAACCGAAATGGGATTTTCATGGGAACAAATCGGAGATCGGTAGCCCGCGGGGCTGGCATGTTGACAGACTCGATAAATTTTTGAGTTAGACGCCGAAGGTTTCCTTTCTTCTCCGGATCTGCGGACAGCTGGAAATGGCCATTGGTGGTGGTCAGTGGCCATGTCATCGTGGGTGGACATAATTGGGGTAATAAAATCGATTGGTCTGAAGTGATGATTCAATCGGGGCGATGGAATGGGGCTATACAAAAGGAGAAGTTGTATTTGAGTTAGTATTTATAAATATGAGTAAATAACCTATTTAAAAGTATAAGTATTTCTGAGCTACCTTTATATATAAATAATCTTTAGATATTTTTCCATAAATAAAATGATTCAAGTAAAGAAACGGTACGCATACTAATAATAATTGAGTTAAGAATAATATCTTTATCATAAAAACCTTCAATAGTACAAACTTGCATTATGATATTATTTTATTTTATTAAAAAGCAAAAAAGTCTTTGACAAAATTAATAATAAAGGTTAATAGACTAAAAACAGGACTAGAAAATGTTTAATGATCTTTCTAGGCTTAAGAACAATTTATTCATCATGAAATAAGTATATACATAGAAGTATATATAAGTACTTTTGAGCTACCTTTAATAAATATTCTTTGGACAATTTTCTATTAAGAAAATGATATTAAAGTACAGAATTTTTGCAAGCTTTCTGAGCAGCCTTTACTACTAATTTGTTAGTTAATTATTTATACAGAAAGAGATATTAATGTAAAAAACGGTAAAGAATTTTTGCCACTTGCTAAAAATAAAAAAGGAATCTAGGATAAGAAGGGGTTTAAGGTTCTTTTTTTGGCTTATGAATAATATATTTATCATAAATACCTGTACTATTGAATGTTTTCATCTTAAAAATATTATTCCTAAGCCAAGAAAGATCCTAAAACCCTTTCTTGGGGCTTAAGAATAATATCTTGATCATAAAAACATTCAATATTACAATCTTGTCATAATAAAATTTATTTTATTTAAATAATGAGAGAAAAATGTTTGACAAATTTAATAATAAAGATTAATAGACTGAAAAGAAGACTATAAAGTGTTTAAGATCTCCCTTGGCTTTAGAATAATATCTATATATTATATAAAAATTAGAATAGTAAAATTTTGTCATAATGATATATATTTTATTTAAGCAAAAATAGAGAAATATTTGACAAAATTAACAATGAATATTAAAAGCAAGACTGTAAAGTGTTTAACGATCTTACTCGGTTTATGAATAATATATTTATCATCAAATAAAAATAAAGTTCTGTCTTGTTATAATCCGAATATATTTATTTATACTACAATTACAATACTCTTTTCCTACATGCATTATTTATTTTATTAGTACCTTGATTCTAGCTTCCTTGATGCATTATTTATTTTACTAAAACCTTGACTTTAGCTTCCTTGATATTGAATCTGCCTGAGTAATCGATTCTGCTTAATATCTTAGTGGCAAGCGTTCGGAGAACACTTTTAGCCACCAATCTTGGGCCTGGGAATGGCGACAACAAATCAGCGAGGATCGTGGCGGGATCTTGCGGTTGAACATCCATAAACTAAGTGACCACCTGCGAGTTCCTTGGGGCGGCATAAAGCAAACTCTTTATGGGCCGCGACGAGGATGACAACGACATCGGGAGATGGGCAGAAATCGGAGGTTGAATGAGGGTCCAGGGACCGGCATTCTCGTTTGAAGATAATGAAGATCTCCGCGCAGAATGTTCTCACTTTTAAAGGTGCACAGAAAGAAATATTAAAGGAATTGGTAAAGAACTTAAAAATTATAAGAAAATATGATTATTTACTATATTTCTTAATAATATATTGATAAGTCACCATTTTTTAATCAATTTAATATGTTTTAAGATAAGCTAATATAATTTCTTTAGAATTATCTACATAAGGTTAAAGATGTCGTCTCTAAAGTATCTTTTGGTTGTTATTAACCATAAATTAAAACAATCAATATCCATTACAACATTTTTGTAACCAAAACGATCCTTAATAAATATTTTTAAGATTGTAGTTAAACTTAATACACTTTTGTATCTAATAATGGGGAAAAAGCATAAAAAAAAGCCACCACACAACTATGTACAGAGACGAGGATGTTGCAGGAGTCTCGACCGGAGAAAGAGAGAGTGAGAACCCAAGATCTGGACTTGCAACCTGGGCGCACTTTCATTTTCAGCTGCCCCGCCGCATAATTAATTGCGACCGAAAGTGGACGACGATTTTTCGTGTGGCGGCAGAAAGTAAGTAAACACACTCACAAAAAAAAATAAAAAGAAAAACTTTGATCGCCATTCGAAGGAACAACGAACCTGTAGCGACTCCAGTAAACCGGATCAATGGGGCTTGGGACCCGGAGCAACTTTCTTCTGACACACTAAACTGACGCAACGCAGCGTGTGGCAAGTGCGGCAAGTGCGCCTGCCTGCCTGCCTTCCCCCCAAAAAAGTCGATCTTGCACGCCCACGAGGAGTCAGCTTCCTTTGCAGCCACAAAAATGGAAATTAACCATGTTTATGGCCATATGTGGGCGATGTGAAAAAAGGGAAGAGTCTGTGCAGGAGCACATGCCTCATTTACACGCTGCAAGATGCCACACGGTGCCCTGTAAATAAAACTATGAATGGGGTATGATTAGTCCTTTATTTTAATTCTGTATTTAAAATATAAAAACTGTAGGTTCTTTTGTAGTAAAACTTCAGAGGATATGTTGTCTAGATTAAAGGACACACAAAGGTTACTTTTAAGAATTCTTTCTTCATTTAAAGACGAAAAGAATCTGTTGATTTTTTGAAAATTAATGTTTGTTTTAAGTATCTTTACTTATTTAAAAATATAATCATTTTTTAAGATAACAAAATAAGCTATTAAAAGTGACATAATTTTTAAAATATTCTAGTATCTGTTCATTTAATAATTTACATAAATTCCTTGCCACTTTAGCGACACATTTTGATATGCCTCAAAAAATAGGTAACATCCCCGTCGATCCCCCTTTAATTCCTAGAAAATCGGTGGCAAGGAGTGCTGCAAAGTCGCCGAACCTAAGCCAAAGGCCCAATCGTCGTACCGATTCGTATCCAAAGCCAAAAAAAATTAAAATAAAAAACACAGACGATCGACAGTCCAGCGCTGCTGTGTGCCTGACAGAACCAGTTTAATGGCACATGAAATTTCACCCAAAAGATCTGTGAATCTCCGGTAAGAGAGAGAGAGAGAGAGAGAGCAGGGGGGATCCCCCTTTGGCGGAGGGGCGTGGCAAGTTGATTTGCTTAAAAAGAAATTCACTTTCCTTCGACGGTTTTTACTTTTTCAAATTTTTGTGTGCGAATGTTTTGTCGTTTCGGAGTTTGTGGCAAAGTCTTTCTTTACACGGAAAATGAATGTTGAAATTAAATATAAATTAAATAAGAAATTTATTCGATTTAATTAAAAATAAATAAAATAAAATAGAACTAATCTTTATTATTATCGATTTAATTAAAAGTAAATAAAATAAAATATAATTAATCTTTATTATTACTCTGCTAACTCATGATCAAATCTTAGAATGAAAAGTGAATTACCTTTCAAAGAGAATTTAATTTATAAATATACATTATCTTCTAAAACTATGACTAAATATTCTTGACTTGACTTGCTTTTTTAACATTTTAAAGCAATAATTTAAAGCCATATTTATGCAAGAAAAATAATATTCATGAAAGTAAAATATAAGACTACATAATAATATTTTGAAGACAAGCAGAACTCTTCTTTAAACATTTAGAAGGAATAATTTAAAGCCAAAATCTGCAATATATATGATAGTAAAATATTCACTACATTGTAAATATTATTCTTAAACAAAACTCTCTTAGACATCCTTGAATATTATTTAAAAAATGTTAAAGTAAAATACAAGTTTACATTGTAAAATATTATTTTAAATTCAAAAACTCTCCTCGAAATCCTTGAATATTATTCAGAAAACCATCAAAATTATTTCCTGTGCAGGGACATGGCTCCTCATGGGCAGAGAAGGCAAAGAAGGTCACGGTGTGTTGTAGATCATGAGGATTGGATTTGGATGCGAAACAAGGCCCAGAGACAACAGGAGGTGGTCAAAAGAGTCAAGTCGCTGGCTTAAACTAGGCATGGGACCGAGACCACAATTGAATGCATTGGCAATGAGCGCAACAAATACTTTTAATGAAAGTTGGCACTTTGCTTTTTCGGGGTTTCCTCGACTTGTTTTGGTTTTCCTTTTAGTTTTTTGGATATTCCCCCGTTTTTTTGTTTTTTCTTTGTTTGTTTGGTTTTCCAGCCTTTTGATTTGTGGCAGCCAGGCAGCCGTGGAAAATGGTGCTTGCAGCAGGAGCCGAGGTGTCGGAGATCAGCTAATTGGATGTGGACAATGGATGGCTTCGATATTGTTAGCGGCGGAGGTGGAGCGCATCCTTAATTGGTACCCAGACGACACCAAAGCGGATCTATATTTTTTTGTGGGGTGCAAAGTAAATCAAGTCAAGAGCACTTTCACCATCGATGAAAAGGATGCCTCAGGTGGGACGTGGAGGCATTTCTTGATCCTCCGAGGGTGGAAATAAAAAAAACAATCGTTGGAGCTTTGATTAATAATGTTACAACAAAATAGAATGAAAAATAAAGGATTTTCTTTAACTTGAGAGATCTGTGCCAATTTTTAGAACTTTAACCTCGAACTATAGCTTCTTGAATCGTCTGAAAGTTCGACAACAAAATTAAACAGGAAACATACACAACTCAAACGACAGAGTTCAACTACAAGGGCTAAAAAGGCATTAAAAATGCTAATGAGTCATAACTCGGGTGTGATTTAATTCAATTCGGACTCGCAGATAAGGCACTGCGAAGAGTGATGTGAAAATTTTTAATATTATGGAATTGCCTGCGCAGACAATTGACTTTATTTTTGCGCCTCTGTCTTGTTTCTGCGATCGTTTGTTTTGGATTATATAAAGTGTGCGATGAACTGGGAGTCACAAGGGATTAGTGCGAAAATCTGCAATGTGTGGGATTAATTGAACTTGGCACAACTTAACGCAGGTTTTTATTATATAATAAGAAAGGGGAATATGTTTTTGAATTAAATATTCAATAAATAAACATAAAAGAAACTATTTTAAAATATTTTCAGTTCATATTTCGTATATTAAGGGTTCATAATAAAAGTTAAATTATATAATATTAGCATTAGATTTATAATTAAGTTATTAAAACATTTGAATTTAAAAATCTTTTACAATGAAATTATTGAGTTGACTTTGTCCCATTTTTCTTCTTATATAAGAGCTGGCTGACATCGTGGATCATAGATATATAAAATATTGAAATTTGATTTTTCATCCTATTTTTATCAATTTTTTTTGTAAGTAACTTTTAAAGTTTTCTATATTTTCATCTTGAAGTTCCGTTTGTAGTATATATTTGAATTGTAACTGAAAATACTGAATACGACTGAAAATACTAAAACCGCCAGTGCTGCCCATTTGCGCATTTCAGCACCCAATGATGCCAGAATCTCCAAATTTCAGCACCCAATGCTGCCCAAAAAACTAAAACCCGTCGATATATCGATATTTTGTTATATTTCCATCTCTATTAAAAAGGTAAACAAATCAAAATTGGTACATTTTCCCGGCTTTACCTTGATTTTTTTTAGCTTACAATTAAAGATTTAACAATGCAAAACAAGTCGAAAATTAGTAACGAGTCCCAACAGAGGCAGGAGTAAGTAACAAACTACCAAGAAATCCCTTAAAACTGCTAAAAATCCAACTTACACAGTCAGGCAGCCAACGAGGCGCGCATCACGCAAATCGAGGAGTTTATCAACGAAGTCCTGAAGGAGGACCTGCGGCAGCTTGAGCACTGCATTGGGCAGTACAACGAGGAGATAATGGAGTACATGCAGCTGAAGAACACGCTGCAAACCTTCGACACACACTTGCCGGAGGGATACAAGACGCAGGTGAACATTGGCAGCAACGTCTTCATGCAGGCCAGAGTTCGCCAGATGGACCGCGTCCTGGTCAACGTGGGCAAGGATGTCTACCTGGAGATGACTCTGCCGGAGGCGGAGCAGTTCAGCGATGTTCGGGTGAAGATACTGACCAAGCAATCCGATGTTCTGCGCGAGGAAAGCGTCAAGAAGCGGGCACAAATCAAAATGGCTTTGATAGCAATTAGCGAGAGAGCTAAACTTATCCAACAGGACGATGGGAAGTAGGCAAGGATGTGACCTGGCAGGAGGGGAGGAGGAAGGATGAGGTAGCTTACGTTGAGTAAAATATAAATTCTGTTAAATGAGGAAATATAATTTCTTTTAAATAAGGAAAAAGGAGCCTTCAAAAATGTTTCTATGAGAAAAAGATCTTTGCTTCTGGATTTCCCAGAGTTTTTCTTGTTTCTCTTTTGTATAAAAACACTTCGTATAAAATACTATTGCTTAAACATCTACATATGCAAATATTTATTAATTTTCAATGTTTTTTACTATAATTTACAAGGAATTTACAATATTCGCGACTCGATTATGCAGTTGGCCTTTTGGGGTGGGTGGAAACCAAGTGAAAAAGATTGGAGAAAAGGCCCTACGACACATCATCCGAGGATGAGGTGGGTCTCAGCTGAACTCCCGCTTGTCTTCCTTGGGCTCTGGGGTTCTGAAGCTTCCCTTGGACATCGTTAAGGGTTCTGTATTGATGGGAGATGCGCTGCGAGGTGCTGGCCATGCTCTGCAGGCGTCTGGCCATCTAAAGGGGATTCACAGAATATAATTTAAAATAATTGTACACAAAATCTGAGTCTATTCCAACTGTTCAAGCGTCAAAATATTAATCCAATTTTTTATAATTTCGAAGAGACATGTTGCAGAAGGGAAGCGGAGAATTCGAAAGGTTTAAATTTGTAAAATTTTGTATCAAACAATTCTCATTAAATAAGCTAATTTGTAATATTTAAACTCACTTCATTGCCCTCTTCACAATCCTTTCCCGATGGCATTGGATAACCCATCGAGGGACTTGGCGCATAGTTCACCGCCTGCTTGACCCTTTGCATTTCCTGCTCCAAAACCTGGTAGTCTCTGTAGACGCAGCGGTAGTCCTCGGCCAGGGCATGGTTTTCGTCCTGCAGCTTCCTGATCACAGCCTCATTCTCCTTGGCTATTTGCCGCATTGCCTCGTCGGACCTTATCTGAGCCTCCCGCCACTTTCGAAACGAAGCGAGGATTTGCTCTTGCTGTTGGCTGACCTCGATCTGTTTTCTGGAGAGATAAAAGAAGATGGCATCTGTTCTTAGATGGATGCACTCCATCCCACCCGGACTACCTACTTTAGACGCAACTCCATTTGCTGGCAGTTGGCGGTAAGGTTGCGCATTTCTTCTCGTGTGGAAGCTTTGGCCTGCTCTAAATGACGGACGTTGTCCCGATGCTGGCACTCCTCCTGCTGCAGCTGGCTTTGCATCTCCCGGATGAGATGTCGCATCTTTTCTAGCTCCATATGGCCCAGTCGCTGTTGGTCAAGGAGAGCACGCTCCCGGCCCGCTGCAACGGCTTCCTTTTCTTTCAAGGCGACCACCTCCTCACGCAGCATGCTGCGCTGTAATTGTATTAAATTTAAATGTAAGGTTTTTTCAGGATAATAAAGGATACTCACCTCCATTTTCAGCTCTTCCTGCAAATGTTCCAACTGATTTAAACGCATTTGTAGAGTCTCCACCTGTCGCTCGGCTCCCTTGAGACCCCGGCACTTTTCCTCAAGACTTAGCATTAGATTTTGGTGTTTGGTGGCCAACTCTGATCTCTCCTGCTCGTTGCTTTTAACTGCGCCATTTAGCTCCCGAATCTGGCGGCTCTGATCACCTGGAAGAAGATTTATAATTAATTATTTTAAATTATATCCTTAAAATAACTTACTATTCTTCATTTTAAGCTGGTGTATCTGTTCCTTGAGTCGATTATTCTCGCTGACATCGGAGTAGCTCTGTATCATAGACTGCAAATCCGCAATCTGACCGTCGCGATCCTTGACCGTGTCCTGTAGTCCTTGGATTTGGCAGGCAAGGCGTTCGTTCTAGCAAGGAAATATTAAAGAGAAATCAGAGAAAAAGTTAAGTGAATCTCAAAGGAATAGGTGGTTTATGTGTCCAACTTGTATCTCCAGTTCGCAGTTGATTCGCGGCGGCTCCTCAAGGTGAAGCTCTGGCTCTGGGCAGGATTGGTTGGTCTGCAGCTGCTGCAGCTGCTGCTGCTGTTGCTGTTGCTCGACCTGCTCGGTCAGCTCCTCGAGATCCCTTTTGAACTCATCAATGATGCTGAGATAGTTGTCCCTGGTGGCCTGCAGGATCTCCGACTGGGTCTGGCAGTGGAGCAGCGTGTGCTCCAGCTGCCGACGATGGGGACAGTCAACGGTTGACTTTTCGTTCTGCGAAACAGAGAACAGCTACTGAATCCTGAAGGGAACTCGGTCTTGTTCCTCAGCTTACCATATTTGCAACTAATTGCCGTAAAATCGGGGAATCACGGAATCACGAAATAACGAAATCAACTGTCAGTCAGCCTGTCAATTGTCCGTCGAGTGCATTTATTTTATATCTGAAGTTTACTTTAAATCGCTTGCAAATATCTCTCACGAATTTTGACTTCATTACCGTTTCATTTCATTTCAATAATATTGCTATTAAAAGTTTGTCACGAAAATAAAACCAAAATCGATCGAATCTACGTGGCAAGGCTTTCGGGTTTCGGGTTTCAAAGTTTCCGCTTTCTTTGGCACTTTGGCAACACACAAGAACAAACAACTATAGATATTATATTATTCCACAATTCCCCTTCTTTCCGACTGTTTGACACGATTTGAAAATAAAGTTGCCCCGCGCGTGGGTGGTGGCAGGCAGCAAATAATATCGTCTGTCTGTGCCAATAGTATTTTCCCCTCGTTCAAGGGGCTGGGGAGAGCGTGGCTTCGCGCACTTAAAACACTTTTAAAGGCATATTATTATACTCGAAGGGGAGGAGTACGAAATTGATAGCTTTCGTGGGTGATGAGGAGCAGGGAATTGTGAAAATCGATTAAGACAAATACCTATGCCAGGGGGCAATGAATTGTTATGATTTCCAGATTTCTTCTGGCTGTCATTAAACCCATTAAGAGTGCCTCCTCCACACCTTTCACCTGCCGCAATTTGCACATTTACAGTTTCGCTCGAAACACTCGAAAACAATTTGCACTTTTCCGGAAAACTTTTCCCCTGACTGAATGGAAAACTTTCAGGCTAATTGCATGCCGCCTTCCCTCTTTCTGGGTCGTGTTTTGGGAAAATTCCAAATTTTCGCGGGCAGCTAATTAGGGCTCGTAAATTCACGTCTCTACGCTTTATGTGTGAGCTCTGGCAGGACATTTAGCGAGCGCGCGCGCGTTATTCCCGGTGCCGAATCCTGGCGCTTCCTTGATTTGTTTCACGCGACTAAACAGCAACCAACGACGACGGATGACAGGATTCTGAAGCGAAACTACTACTCCGGTTCCCTGCAGCAACGGCTTCCAGCCGAGCTCGGTTTGATTTTTCTGCCCAGCGTTTGGTTGCTGAGATGATCGCGTGAGCGGTTTAAATTGCGTTTTTTATATATAAAAAAATATATATAAAAAATGTATAAAAAAAAAAAAATATATATATATATAAAAAAATATATAAAAAATATATAAAAAAAATATATAAAACTATTCTAATAATGGTTTGACTTTAAGGATTTGATTCAAAGAGTTTAAAGGAGTGAAAATATTACAAAATGTGCTTATCTTCTAATAATTTATCTCTTCTTAATCTCTCATCTCTTTTTAATAATTTAAATATATATAAAAAGATTTTGTTTAATGGAACTAACAATTCTCCAATTAATATTCTTACTTTGAAGAAGATTATTTAAAAATTAGTTGAAATTATTTTAAAGGTAATTAAGACATTTAGAAACCAAAAATACAAAAATTTCTACATAAAATATTTTCCTGAAATTATGAGCGAATTAATAATAATTAATTATTAATAATAATAAGACATAAAATAATACGTTTATATTTGGAAGGGATTTCGGGTAGAGCTGGAAATAAATCGATTTTTAGTGAATCGGTTTTTTCTAACAAATTTTAAAAATTGATCGAATTGAATCGATTAAAATCATACAACTTTTCAAACAAAAATGTTTAAATCGATTAATGTCAAAAATACTTTTCATAAAAAAATTGTGTTTTTTAGGTAAAAAAAATTATTTATCTATATTTATCGAAGATTCTGAATATTATTGTTCTTTACATTTTATCAATAGAATAAAATAATGGGTTTTTTGGGTTTTTCCCCCTTTTTACATGGCTTCGGAAATATGACTTCTCATATTTTTTTCCAGCTCTAGTTCCGGGAGATCTGCTGTAGCATCTTCAAAAACTATTATTTTCTTTAACACTAAATTTAATATACTTTTAAAAATCATAATTTGTGTATCCAATGTCTAAATTAATAATTTAAGAAGTTTTTTCAAGAACTCTTTCTTCGAAAACCCCTTATTTTTTAGAGCTCCCTGACTCAATGTTACCCAAAAAGCAATCAATCGTTTTAAAAGTATTATTATCAAAGGAAATATGTAAGATTTGAGTTTACAAATATGTTTCTTAAATTATTTATAGTATTAAGATTTTATATTATTGTTTATATTATGTCAAATCTAAATTCTCAAAAACAAATCTATTACTTTGATAACCTTCTTCAGCAAATATACTTCAGAACCCACTCGTAGTATTTCAAAATAATTATAATATTTACAAAAATGACTCATTTGTATTTACAATTTTAAATTCCTTAAAATAAATCCTCAAGATTCATTCACTATATCCAGGACTCCATTACCCAGGACTCCCACTCACGAGGATCTCACGAGCATTTCTCGCCACTCTCAAATCCCCGTCCCCCTGGTGTCCCGTGGGCCTCTCATCGATATGCATATCACTCGCTCGCCTGGTTCGCGTGTCGATTGCGGGTAAATAAATAACACGAAACCTATTTCCGATTCGCCAGCTCCTGGAGGGCAGGCGGAGGAGGCACTCCACCATCTTTCCCCCTTCAATTGCAGTTGAACTTTCCTCCACAATAAACACATTCGCGAGCGATTTGTATTTGTCGAAGGTAGACAGGAGGCTCGCAGGGACTTACTTCCAGGACCATACGAAATATATGGCTAAATAAATCAGCCAACAATATTTGTTGTCATTCCCGTAGAGGATATATGTATATATAGAAAGCTATATATGGGTCTACTTCCCCAAAGGCGAATGTCATTTACCACATAAGAGAATGTTCAGTGAGTGCGAAGGGTAAAGTTTATATACATTTATATATTTGTAGAGTCAGGTCAGAGGCATAGTCTAAAATATATGAAAATTCAAATGAAGAACTTAATATTTTAGGAATTTAATTAAAAGTTCAACTGTTGCTTAAACTATATTTATGAACTATTTAACTTCAACTGTTGCTTAACTATAAATTAGCTATTAACTTGAGAAACTTAAAAACTATTTTTATACCCTACTGACTAAGCTCCTGGCTTCACTCAAGTTGTACATATTTTCTAGACATCAGTTGATGTATTTATTTACATATATAAACAAGACATATATTCGCAAGGATACCAGTTCCTTTTGGCGGGAACTATTTTCGATGATAAATAACTTTTCAAACAAACTTTAAGCTAGACTTAAGTAGAGTTAACTTGGCTAAGGCTAAGCTTACAACTAAACGTGTGGGTGGGTCAACAAGTGACATAGTTACTTGCTGCTTTTCGGCTTTGTAGTTGTTAACTTTGTTGTAGTTGCAGGTTTTGTTGTTGTTGTTGGCTTAATAGAGGGCCTAGTTGTTGACTTTGCCTTTGCCATGGCTGCGGGTTTGGACTCTTTCCCCGTTTTGTTAGGTGTTTTCGTGTCGCCTTTCTGCATTTGATATGACAGCCAAGGTTATTTGGAATCGCCTAATTGCGGGTGGCAATCGAAACCCTTAAAAAAGGATACTCACACATGACATCTGGGATTTCTGCACGGTTGCTTGGTCGAATAACTCCTTGATGGCCTCGCAAAAGGGGTTTTCGGTGGAGGACTCGGCGTATATATCATTATACGAGAATTCTGTGGGACTCTAATTAAAAACAAAGATAAAATTGAGATATTTTTGTGTGAATTTGTATATCTTCACTTACCAGCTTACAAATCAGTTCGGCAATCTCCCTTAAAATTTGCGAATTCCTCTCATTTAAGCCGGTTTCAAACTCCAGTTTTGTTTGCAGCACTAAAATGTTGATTGATTCCGGTTTAAAACTTGTAAAAAAAACTCTTAAAAGATCAGTTTTTGAGCTCACTTTTGGTTTGGGTCTCTAGACTCAGGTACTTTTCTTGCAGCTCCCGATTGCATTGACTCAGAGTGTCCATTCGCTCCTTGAGGCACTCCACCATCTTGGAGTCCACATCATCGCTTGAAGCTGGGGAATGATTGAAAACCAAACCAGATCGATCAATATCCGATTGAAGAAGACTGAGCTGGCTGCGAATGTTTTCCAACTTCTTCACGGTGTCATCGCGCTCAGAGCACTATAGAGAAAAGTATTAAAAATATATAAATAAATCTTTAATTGTTTAGTTTTTAATATAATTACCATCTTCTCGTACAGGTTAGAGAGACGTCTTCGCCAGGCTTCCATGGTCTGGTGCTCGCGAATGTTGTGCATCACGAGAAACTCGTTTAGTTCATTGTCCAAAATCCTCAAAACTTCGCTCTCCCTAAAATCCTGGATCTTGAGATCCTGCAGCATGCAATTGGTCATCGAAATGCTGGTTGTGGCATCCACTTTGCTGCTGCTTGTATCCTGTTCCAGATCCTCGGTAACATTCGCAGAGGATTCTTCCTTGGACGTTGTCTTGGCCAGGCTCTGGTTGACTTCCTGCAACTGTGTTTGTAACATTTTCGAAAATATATATAGAAATATTTAGTGTAATATTTAGTAAAAAGTATTTAGTACTTTAAAATTTTCTATTGACACCCGACTGAGATGTAAGCTGATCGGTTTTCCGATTTTACGCTTCGAAAGGTGATTAAGAGATAAGCTCAGCTTGAGTTATTAAATAAAAAAATTCCAATTAATCTATTAATAAACTGGGATGAGGAATAAGAAAAAGTCTCTAACGTCATTAAGCTCATCCGATTGTGAGATGGATTTATTATAAGAAAACATAAACAAACGTCAGTTATTATTTTTAAGTTAGTTTTAATTATATATAATTTAAAAAATAATAAAAGCATACATGCAACCTTTTAAGGAGCTCTTTAAGGAAGTATTTATTCATCTAGGAATTTATTGAACTACAAAATCTCTTCTCAAAAAACTTATAAGATCATACATCCAAAGATTAACTTAATTATAATTAATTTTTAAAGAGAAAATCTATTAGTTAATAACTTTACCCCTCATCCTCTTTGTCCTCTCACCTGCTGGTTGAGCTGCGCTATACACTGATCCTTGAGTAGCAACTTCTGTCTGGCCGTGAGCACAACCTCATCCAAATTGGCAAGCTGCGTCTTCAGGTGACAGATCTCGTCATGCTTTTCCGCCATCTCGTTGACCAGCGACCTCATGCACTCGGCCATCTAAGAAAAGGGTTAAAAATCCAATGAAAAACTGGCTTAAATTCTTAAAAAAATATAATCAACAATTTATTAAACAAGAAAATATATAAAAAATAAAATTAACGGGAAAGCTTTGATTTTTGGAAGGCTGTTGTCTTGCTTTTGGTATCGCCAGATCCCCTTTTGCCTACCTTCTCGCTCTCGCTCTCCGGCAGGACCTGATCCGGTTTCATGCCCAGCAGCTGATTCACAGTCAGTGTCTCCAAAGTGACCTCCTTGATGCCCTCCCAGCTGCTCCTGTGATATCCTGTCTGCACGAATTTGATCAGAGTGCAAAGATCTCTTCGCAGCTTCCGATTCTCCTCCAAAGCCTGCTGCTGTTGTCCTTGCATGGAGTTAAAATAAGAGACTATTTTGGAATAGGCCTCGTTCTCCAGCTCGGACATGTTGCCCAGGATCACGCTGTTCACATTCAGCAGGAAGTCCACCCACTCCTGGAAGGTAATCAGACGGAGTTGGGTGGTGAACTATAGTGGGAAATAAGATATAAACTTTATATGAATATTTTTTTATGAAAGAATATAAGATATTTTAATTGGAAAAGAAATTATTACAAAATACAGAATATAATCTATATATACTTTATAAGAAAATGATAAATAGAAATGTGAGGAAGTTTTTTAAAAGTTTGATAAGGATTAAATAATAAACAGGAGAGTTAATACGCAACAAAGTTTCAAGTTCTACCCAGTTCTATCTTCTTTCAAGATTTTTGGCATTCTTAAATTAAAATCTTAATATAAGACCAAAAATCTTAATATTAGTCTTAAAATTCTGGAATTACCAGATTTTAAGCTTCATTTAAATCCCAAACAACTTAAAAATAAGAACAAAAAAATCTCAAAAGAAGACCAAAATATTCTTGCGCTACTTTCGTATATATATAAATATTTATTTATGGAAGGAAATAAGATATTTAAATGAGGAAAGGGTTATAAGATAATAGAATCAAAAAAGGATATAATTATTACAATTATTATTAATTAATTATTTTGCTTAATTCATTTTCTTTGAACTTGGAGCATAGCATTTTCTGTGAGAAAGATTATATTTGTTTATGATTAAAATTCAAAGAAAAAAGTTTTCTGAAAATTTTAAATACAATCGAATGATAAACGGGCCAACATAGTTAAAATTATATCTCTCTTTTTTCCTCCCAAGTGAGTTTTAAAAAGATATTTTTTAAGAACAAAATATAGTAACTAAAAGATACATATTTATTATCTATATCCTCACCATAGTATCATTATCCCTTCCATTCAACTGATCGATCTCTCCCAGCCGCTTGAGGAATATGCTGTTCAGCTCGAAGTTCACCTGACCGGAGTCGCCGGTCTCCTGGCTCAGTTTTTGGAGGACTCCGCGATAGTACTCCGTGGGCAGGGGCTCCGAGCTGGAGTTGCACTGGGGATAGTTTCCGCAGGCCTCAAGTCCGGATTCTTCCTTCCGGGCCAGGACTTGCGTGGATGTGGAACTGCAGGTACTTTCTAACACTATATTTTGGCAATCTTCCTCCGGGTTCGGAGCGGGTTCGCAAACGCAACTCTCAGATGGCGATGGTGGCCTCGAGACCCGGTTGAGACCCATGGACTTGGCGTCCAGGACGAAGCCAGTTCTTTGGGAGCTCATGTTTAGGTTCTTAATCAAGTCGCTTTTATTGGGTTAATTTTTCCGAAAGCTTGTGTAATTATTAGACACATCGGAGAACGTTCACTTTGAGAGCGGCTATCTCAAGGCACTGCTGATCCCAAAGAGAGAGAGAGAGAGGGCCTCGGGATGCAGTTCTCCTCCCCTTGAGCTGCACGCAAATCACTACGCGAAAAAAAAGTCACAAAAAAAAAAAATACAGATCACAAAAAAAGTTGTAAAGTTGTAAGTTTATGGAAAACAGAAAGCAGCAAAAAATATATAATATCTGATTCGAACCTTGGCGGCGACGTCAGCACTGCGTTCATATCTTTTGTTTGTAGTCTTCTGACGTAGCATGTAGTTTTGTTTATATTTTTCTCGTTTTTTTTGTTGTTATTTTTTTGCGAGCTACTCACACGCGTGCGTATTAAGTATACGGTTTCAGCTGCTTATTTTTTTTTTTATATATATTTTTTTCGCGATCCGAATTCCGCGAGTTCAACGAGCAACGACGCTCCGCTTAAAACTGAAACCGAAACTGAATCTCGATCGCTGGTTAGCTGGTTCTCCGCTCCCAGAGAAGCGCTCCCCGCCTGGCTCTGGCTCTGGCTCTCTCTCCCCGCTTATCAGTGCGTTGGCTCGAACTGGAGCGCCTTCTGGTGTTTGCTCAAGAACTTAGCGGTGCTCCGGACTCCACGCACACTCTCTCCTCTAGATCCGTCGAGTCATTGCTGTTTGCTCAAGTTGCGGCTTGGCGGCACTGCCAATTTTTCGTATAATTGGTAACTCGGCGGCGGGGTATTTGCCGTTTGGATAAGTTTGTTTGGCCAATTTTGATAACTCTCGGGCCTGGTATGGGGCCTGGTCATGGCAGGAGATAAGCTGCGGCATGCTCACCAGTTGCACAACTTCTACGGAACGGCTTCTCTCCTTTAAAAATAATACTTGTACACTTGGGAAAGTTTAAGTGCTCAAATCGGGAAAGATAAACTTGGATACAATGAGGAAAAATTCTCTGAGGGCACGCGTACAGTGTGCACTGAATTTAAAGAACGTACCAATCCGATCAAATTATAGCCTTGTGAATAAATCTGCTTTTTGTTTACCATAATAGGGTAAGGTTTTTATGACAGTACAAAGTATCATATACATATGTTATATAAATTAATCATATATAAAATATTTATATATAATTTAGACTCTCGGAAATATATTATTTATAGCATCATAAGCCGAGAAGATCTAGTCATGCCAGTCTGTCCGTTTCTACCCAAACTAGTCTCTTAACATTAAAACTATGAATATAACTAGTAAAATAATTATATTTCTATTGCAGGTGTTATATATCGGGCAACTATAGCATTTAGGTGAACAAAAACCATCTTTAAATTAATAAAATTAAAAATTATAAAATCCAACATAATTCCATCATAACTACAACTTCATCTTTATAATTTAAAAAAAAAAGGGAAACCATAAGTTCATGAACCTAACGTAAAAATTAACGAAACAATAATATAAGAAATGTCTTAACTTCGTTTTTTTTTTAAATATATTTTTATACAACCATATTTCTAGTCATTGTTCACGAATTTAAAATAACGTTTTTAAATTTAATCAAAATTAGACTTCTATTTCATATAGCTGACATAAGAACGATTTATTAATTGGTTAACAAGCAGATATAGATATAAACTATGAAAGATGCACTGTTTTTAATTAAAATTCATTTATTAGTATTAATTTATAAGTACGATTTTATTTTAATTGATTAAAATGTTTATGGAATAGATCATATTTAATAGATGATTCACCGACATTATTTTTTTTTAACTTTACAATCACTAAAAATAAAATAATGATGTAAATCTTAACCATATTTTATTTGAATAATATTAAGATATTACAGATTTTAGCTTGTATCTAAATATATTGTATAATATATTAAATTTCATAAAAATATATACTTGTATATTTTTTTAAATAATAAATATTAATATTATAATTATATATACTTGCATTTTTTTAAGTAAAAAAAACTAAAAACTGGATAAAAAAATCTCCTGTTTTTGGAAATTATTTTCCAGTTTTGTTTGCTAGTGTATAGTCCAGTTCTCCACCCAGTAGAGACACCTCCAAAACAAGCAGAGTTCCACACCATTTGGTATATTTGAAGAAGCTCAAAGGTATACTCAAACGACGGTCACACTGTGCAACTCCCATCGCTATTATCAATCGCGTTGTTTTTTGTTTACAGCTTTTCTGAAATCGGCTTTTTAAGATTGTAAACAATATATACGACATTTAACAATGTCGGACAACGAGTACGAGCGCTTCGAGATCACGGACTACGACCTGGACAATGAGTTCAACATTAACAGGCCACGCGGACGCCAGAGTCGTCATCAGCAGATTTATGGTTTGAAGTGACTTTAAAACGTTTTTTTAATAAATTTACTAATTTATTGAGTGTTTTTGCAGGCATTTGGGCGGACGACAGCGAGGAGGAGAGCGGCGGCGAGGGCGGCGAGGGCGGCAAGCGGCGGGGAGGCCGTTCCGCCCGTCAGCCCAAGGATTATACAATGCCGGTGAACTTTGTGGCCGGCGGCATCCAACAAGCGGGAAAAAAGAAGAAAAAGGCGCTCAAGGCTGAGGACGAAGATGCTTCCAACAAGGACGAAGGCGGGGAGGCAGAGGCCGAGCAGAGTGACGGCTCCTCAGCAAGTGGACGTCCTGCCTTTGGCGACCAGAGCGACGATCAGGAAAGCTCAAACAGCTCCGCGGAGGAAGAGGAGCGGCCAAGGGGAAAGACTAAACCCGGCATCAGCGGCACCGCCTTCCAGCATCGCTCCCACATTGCCAGCGAGCGAAACGTCGGAGCTTGGGAGCAGCATACGCGCGGCATAGGGGCCAAGCTGCTTCTCCAAATGGGCTACGAGCCCGGCAAGGGTCTGGGCAAGGACCTGCAGGGCATCTCGCAGCCAGTGCAGGCTCATGTACGCAAGGGCAGGGGAGCCATCGGTGCCTATGGACCGGAGACAGCAGCCAGCATTGGCGGACAGACAGGAAAGGCCATCAAGGTGGACGAGGATGTGCGCGAGGCCAAGGAGTTCAAGGAGCAGCTGAACAAGTGGCGAAAGGGAGGCGCCACTGGAGGTGATTCACAGGAGCGTCAAAGTAAACGCTACTACTACAAGTCCGTGGAGGAGGTCATAGCGAAAGGCAACAAATCCAGTCACTTGCTATCTGAAAAACTAAGCAAAAAGCTGGGCAACGTTCCGGTGATTGACATGACGGGGCCAGAAAAGAGAGTTCTAAGCGGCTATCATGCCTTGGGCCAGGCCAAAATCACTCCAGAGGAGAGCTTATATGACGTGGAGCCATCTGAAAAAGGAGCTCCCAATGCCGTCTCTGTATTCTCGATGCCCGAGCTGACGCACAACCTGCAGCTTTTGGTTAGCCAGGCGGAGCAGCAGATCATTGCCATTGACAAGCAGGAGCGAGAGTGTTCCAGCCAGCAGGCGGCGCTGGAGAGTGAACACCGCAAGCTGGAGGAGATTGTCCAATTGGAACGCAATCACATTCGCACGCTGGAAGAGGCCCTCGAACGAGTTGAACGTCTGAGCGAGAATCCCGAGCTGGAACTGCCACAGGCGGAGCGCATCTTTCGGGAGCTGCTCGTGGACTATGCGGCCGAGTTCCAGGAGTTCGGCTTGGCTGACTTGGCGGCTGGCGTGATAGCTCCACTCCTCAAGAGGGAACTGCTCAACTGGCAGCCTTTAGAAAACCCCACAGAACCGCTGCAGCTCGTGAAGACGTGGCGGGCAATGCTGCAGCGTGGAGAGCCGGCGGAGCAGCAGCCACGCAATGTCTTTGATCCTTACTCCTCGCTGATTTGGGCTGGAGTTATGCCATCGTTTAGAGCGTGTGCCGCTGCCTGGCAGCCCAAGGAGCATCCCCCTATGGCAGCTCTCCTTGATGCCTGGGCTCCCTTGCTGCCCACCTGGGTGCTGGACTCGGTGCTGGAGCAACTGGTGCTGCCGCGCCTGGCCACGGGCGTCCAGGAGTGGGATCCCCTCACCGACACCGTGCCCATCGATAGCTGGGTCCTGCCCTGGCACGCCATTCTGGGTAGCAAACTGGAGGAGGCTGTCTATCCGCAGATTCGTAGCAAGCTCGGCGAGGCATTGCGCGCCTGGTCGCCGCAGGATCGCTCGGCCAGGGCCATGCTCACGCCCTGGCAGCAGGCCTTCCCCGAGGAGGAGATGCAGGAGTTCCTGCAGCGTCACATCGTACCAAAGTTGCAGGTGACTCTCGCCGAGTTTGTCATCAATCCCCTGCACCAGGACCTGGAGCTGTGGCATCAGGTCTGGGAGTGGCACGAGCTCATCGAACCGATGTACATGGCCCAGCTGCTGGACAGGCACTTCTTCCCGCGATGGATGCAGGTGCTCGTCCTGTGGCTGAATCAATCTCCTGACTACGCGGAGATATCGCGTTGGTACACCGGCTGGAAGAGTATGCTGAGTGAGCAGGTAATCCGCGAGCCAAGCGTCAAGGAGCACCTGCGACGAGCCTTGGAAATGATGCACCGTGCCAGCGACGCCCTCCTTCAGCCGACTGTCACACCCACGCCTCCGCCGCCGATGCCGCCAGCGGGACTCCTGCCGCCCGTCATGATGGTGGATATGGTGCATCAGCCCGCGCAGTTGGAGTTCAAGGAACTCGTGTCCCAGCGCTGCGCCGAGCTGGGCATTATTTTTGCTCCCCTTCCCGGGAGACGGGAGATGGGCAAGCAGGTGAAAAAAAAAAAACTGGGTTTATATCGTATTTGCATTCTTATCTTAATGAGGTTTTGTTTTTATTGCAGATTTATCGCGTTGGAAAGCTCTTTTGCTACATCGATCGCAACGTGTGCATGCTGAGCGATGGAAGCTTCAGCAACTGGCAGCCGGTGGGACTTAATCAGCTCCTGGAGCGCTCACAAACGGGTGTTCTTTAAGGGAATCATAGGAGAAACTCTAAATAATTCATCAAATTATGAGAAAGTCTTTAGAAAGTCTTAAAACTTGTTTATATTTAAGCAATTATTATGTGATCCATAAATAAGATAAACATTTTGAAAGTAAAGCTACTTATAAATTAATTTGTGGCTTTATTTATAAAGATAACTTAATAACGATGTATTTATGTGTTTAAATTATTTTGCTCCTTCGCAATCTTTGCACTTTATAAATAAGATTAAAGCATTATTAAAATATTTATTAAGACAGCACTTAAAGTTATCACGAAAACGTGTTTCTGGAAGCTCGATTCAAATATCCAGGAACTTAATATTGGCCGCCAACTAACTGGGTTATCTATATTGATTGGTTGTTTTAGTTGCTGTGATAACAACGATTGCCTTGCCTGATAACTGGGCGCGGATAAGCAAATTCACTGGGATTGTGTGTTTTCTTGCAAGTCCCAATACTTTAGTTACATTTCATCGTCAGACCGCGACAGGTGTGGAAACTAGCCCGCGGTTTTTTATAGTTTTCAAAGCTTGCGCACCTTGTTTTCAAATCAAAATCGATTTTAACTAATAAACAAAAGGGAGAAGCATTTTTGTAAAATAGTGATTGGTTTTCAGATATCTAAAATATAAAAGTTGTGAACGTTTTCAGACTTGGTAAATCCAAAAGTTTAACTAATTGCGTGGTCAGTTTGTTTTGCGTTTGTGTTTCAAGTGGTAGAACCTACGACATAAAAAGTAAAGCTCTTATTTGTTGTAGTAATTCAATGGAATTCTAGGAGAGCCAATATATTATAGATTAGATTTGTGGAAAACTCGTCATAAATATTATCTCTCTTATCTATATAAATACATGTGTTAAGATTGACATAGGACAAATCATCAACAAAAGGTGTGTAAATATAAATACAAGTAAATTATTGGTTTTAAGACATAAACAAATTGAGAATAGTTTTCAGGAGCCTGCACTTAATAGGATCTTTTTTTATTTATTAATTATTTTTTTTAATTTAGCTGAAAAAATACGCAAATATTTGATATTTGATCAGGTGCGAATTTTATTGAAGAGCTTTTGAGGTGGAGGAAAAACAAAGTGCATAAACAACTTGCTGCACTTGTCTTGTGATAAAGATGATCTGAGTGCAATTTAGGATTTGTAGATTAAATAAAGCTGCTTGGCTTCGGATAAACATAAAGAAATCATCATACAAATAAGGAAAAAATATAATTACAAACCAGAAAAGGAGCTAACTTTAAAAAGTTTGTATTTTACTAATATTATAATACTCAGAGAAGAAAAAAAACCTTTTAAAATATATATTAGAGATGATTTACTCTATCTACCGTAAAAGTATAAATCACTGAAAATTAACAAGTTGCATTTGAAAAGTAAAAGTATAAATCACAGAAATTCAACAAGTTGCATTTGATTTTGGGAAATTGAAGGAATAAATTGAGGAATTAAAGTAAGTCCAGAAAAACCCAATATCTGACAGTGTTAACTTAAAGTATTTACCAAATATGTTTCTATCAACTTAACAAAATATTTATATATATAAATCAACATTATCTGCCGTCGGTGAACTATTTAAGGTTGTGTGCCAAAACACAAATCATTAAAAATCGTGAGAAAACCCATATAGTTGATTCCGATAAGTTAAGGCCTCCGAACAAGTTCGCTTTTTTTCCCCAATTATAGAAACATATTTATAACGCAGTTAGCTCAATGATTCAACATCATGTTAGCTTTTTGGTGTAATCAAAGGATGAAACCAAGTTATATTCGTTGTTGGAACACGCCAAATCAAAGGCTGATATTTCCAGTACTCCCACGACATTATGTGGGGATCTTATCGGACGAGTCAAATAGTAATTACGGATGATATAATGGGTCAGGGTATTGAATTGGACCCACTGTGGTGTCTTTTCTCTTTATAAACCCCGTTCGGCACGTAGATGGGGCGGCACACGTCCGAGTCTCAGTGTTTATTGGGTTTCTCGTTGCTGCTTGCAGGTTAATTATTGTTTGGCAACGGAGTGGAGTACTCCCCCAGTTTGGAGCTGCTCACCATGGCGGCGGTTAGGAGATATACCCGCCTCTGGCCAATCCTCATCCTGCTCAGTGTTGCCCTGCTTTTACTGTGGCGGAATCTGGAGCAGGCTCATCAGATAGCAAAGAATCACGAGTTTAAGCGGGAATTATCGCCGAAGAACTGGTCGCTGTCGGAGGGATTATCCGGAGATGACTACCTGGATTGTGTGGAACCTGTGAGGATACCTCCGAGGCAGGTCTCAACACGTACAAAGGACCTGCAGCGTTTGGTCAAGTGCCGGAACCGCCCGCTCCGCTTCCAGAGACTTCAGCATGGGGAGTTCTGGCTGCTCCAGAATTTGGTGATTGGACGAAAGAGCCGGGAAGTTGGCTGCACAGAGTCCATAACTTATACAACGAACGGAGATTATACGTTCTTCGATAACCTGGAAACGGTGGTCGAACGGTGAGTGTTTTTCGTCATAAATCGAGCTTATCAGGGAGGGTTTCTCCGTATTTCTATTAGAAATATTTGATAGTTGCAAGAGAATTACTAACTGGTTAGTATTTCAAGAGGTTTTAGTTAAAGTAGAACTTAAAGTTGTACAATTCTTTGTTTCATTTTTGTTAAACTTTTCTACGATGGAATCTTAAAGGTTGTAAGAGGAATAAAAAGCCTAAACATATCTTCGTTTGTAATCATACATATAAGAAGGTGCTTTCTTCTGATAAAATTTTCTTCTTCCCCTTTAAATCTCTCCCCCTTTTCCAGCTGGAACGGTCCTGTTAGCTTTGCCATCCATGCCCCTGGCTACGATCTGAACTCCACCTTGGATGCCATTCAATATGTTCGGAACTGTCTGCCGGGCAGTGAGGCCATCAGCGACTGGGTTAGCTTCCATGTGTACTTCTCCAACCAGCACATGCCGGAGAGTGTGCCGTATGACGAGGACGAGGTCCTGGAACGACCATACTTCTGCACCTTGGCAGATGGCTCCTTGATTCCACCTCCCTACACACTAATCGATCGCAGCGATAGCTACAAGGTGAAGGCCAACCTCACGTATCCCATCAACGTTGGCAGGAATATTGCGAGGCAGGCAGTTAACACGCACTTCATCTTCGCCTGCGACATTGAGCTGTACCCCAGTCTGGGATTTGTGGATCAATTTTTGGATATGGTGGCCCAGAACCATAGTGTCCTGGCATTGGATTCCAGCCAGCCGCGACGGGTGTATCCTTTGGCAGTGTTTGAAATCGAAGCAGAAGCTGAAGTGCCTGGTAACAAGGCCGAGTTGCTGGCACTCTACAGGAAGCAACGGGCGCAGATCTTTCACTTGAAACTGTGTCCCACCTGCCACAAGATACCTGATCAGCAGAATTGGCTAAATCGGGCTCCAAGTGTTACGGATCATCTGCAGGTGTTTAGCATGGGACGAAGGGAGAAACAGTTCCGAGCCTGGGAGCCCTTCTATGTGAGCGACAACACGGAGCCGCTGTTTGATGAGCGCGTGTCCTGGGAGGGGCAGTCCAATAAGCGGATTCAGGTAAGTTTGGAAAATTAATATGATTTGTTATCCTCATCCTTCTGCCTATTTCAGAACTATGCCATGTGCCTGTTGGGCTACGAATATCACGTCTTACATCCCGCTTTTCTGGTACATAGTCCTGGCATCAAGAAACTAACCAAGGCCGCGGCGACCCGCTTGAAATATGCCAAGGAAATGACCAAGTTTATAAAGGCCAAGATTGAGCCCGAATATCGAGTTCTTTATGGTCAGAACGCAGCTTGCAGGACGTGACAATAGGTATAGGTTTTTGTCACGAAAATAGCAAGTGATATTTTAAGTATTACTTTTAAAATACTGAAGTTCTTACGTAGATCTATGATTGTTATCAAAAATATTTATTTTATTTATTTCAGGGACTTGAGAACCGATTTTGTGGAATTATGCTGGACCTAAGGTCGTATATATGTTTATTAATTGAATAGCAATGGGTCCAAGTTTTGAGGCTGGTAGTTACCAAAACACCTTATTGTAGATATAATGCAAAAAGTAAGCTTAATCCTGATTTTAATCTATTTCGTCTGGAGAGTAGCTATGGTCCTTTGAGAATGAGAAAAGCTCCATTCAGAAAAATTAGTTAATAATTTATGACAATTAGTACCTGGTCCTGAATAAAGATGTGTAAGATTTGTAGATTTTTAAGAACACAATACATGCTATTTTTTAATTAAATGTTGAGGTTATGGTTTATTTTAAAAATTAATTAGCACCCCATTTGATTTAATGTGTGTAATAATGTAATGTAGTTAGCTGTAGTAAAAATAATAAGATATTTAACTGGTATGTGAAATATTAAGCGCTGTATATTTATATATAAAAAAATTATATAAAAATTAATATAAAAGAAATTACCTGGTCTAAGGAATGCTATTTTATGATTAACTTCTATCATGTTTTACTTCTGGCTTTTAGTTTAATTTATTTCTTTCTTCTTTAGGATACTTTGTTTTAAAATAAATAAAACATTGAACATATTTTTAAAAGTTATAAAATTATTATGGAATACATTTTGTGAACTAAATATATAGTTTAACAGATTGCAAAGTTCAATACAATTCGAATTCTCTTATTAAAAATGGCTCAAATAAATTAAACTAAATTTACTTATTTTTTCAAATGACTTCCATTTATGGCGTTGCGCAGCAGGACTTTCGAGAGAAGTTCCTCTCGCTGAAAATAATCAGAGGAGTCTCCTGGCAAGTGTCCTTTTTCCTCAACTTCCTTCTGAATACTCTCGTCCTTCCACCATTTTTTTGGTTGCATGTCCCATAGCTTTTGACCAACCTTTGGCATTACATATATTATTATTGGTTGCTGCAAGCCAGGAGGAGAACCGTCTGGCAATTCCTTGAAAGGCATCCCATTGAGGACGGGATTTAAAGGATCAGGACCATAAAGACGTTGGTAACGTTCACTCCATACGAGGAACATAATTTGTATGAAGGCAATCAGTAGCAAGGTGTCGTAGGCAACCAACACTGAAAATACAGGATTTTAAATCAAATTTTATATTTCGATATTATATATTTCCAACTTGCGTAAAAAGTTAGGCCAAGAGTTAGCAGAATCAAAGTGGCCAAGGGAACAATGTGCCTCACAATCCGAAGGGCAATTATTGCAATGACCACAACTTGAACTGTGTAAAAGAACTCAAAGATGGCCAAAGGTATGACGTGGTACTTTTTGAGCTAGGAATAAAGAATTATTAGCTTTAATATTTATATATTTAATTAGATTTAAATAGTTTACCTTGTACGCTCCATAAGCTGCGAGTATACAAGTCACAATGTGACAAAAGCTGTAAAGTTGGAAAAACATCATGAGCTCCTTGGGATCTAAGAGAATATTAAATTGGAAATGAAAAATTAGGGGTTTTATTTGCAATAAGACAATGACATCTCGCAAGGCTTTTGTTTTTAAACGAATAATATATTCGAATGCAAATATAAATCATCTAAATCTAAACCCTTTGAATATAAATAAATAGGAAGGTTATTTAAACATTTATTCGGCCAATTATTTCCTGCAGCTCCTTAAGTATATTTACAACTTTAAGAACTTTTTATTTTACGCATCCTTCAAGTCCTCAACGAAAGCAAAACTGACATTGGTATCAAGTTGAAGTTTGCGATCAAAGAACCATCTCAATGATAACATATAGTCGCCAGAGGGAAAAGGTAGTCGTAATAGTTCAGGTTTCAGATAAAACCCTCTAAGATGCACCGGACCCTGGAAATTAAATGAAAATTATCGCTTTAATTTATTTTTAATTGTTTCAGAATAACTTACCAGGTAAGGACAGGTATGATTCATATCAGTAAACTCTTTAAATATGTTAAAAATAAGTTTAGCTGCTCGATTATAGTTCTTTCGCATAAATTTACAGGCATCCACTTGGGTATTGAGGAGCCAGGGCTTGTAGCCATTTTCCCTTTTGAATAAGATACCCTGAACATGAGCTTTATTCACAGGATAAAGTATAGTTCCGTTCATATTCAGCATTATCTTATCCCGAGCAACAGCCTTCAGGCGACACTCGTGAAATTGAAACCAGGATTGATTGTAAGTCTCGCAGACAAAGTTTGTAAATTTGAAAACAACAGCGAACTATATACGTAAGTGGTTTTAATATTTCATTTACATAGGAAAATGAATATTAGAACTTACAGTGGAATTCGATATAATGAAAAGAAAGAGTAAAGCGGCGTAAAATATTTTAGGCCGCATCTTATGGGTCGTAAATTTCAACTAATACTTGAAAATTTAAACCTTTCTGTGATATACGTATATCACAAACAAGTAAACAATAAAATCATTATACTCTAGTTTTCCGCTTGAACGATTTAAAAACTATTTATACACGTTTCAAGATTATCGAATTAGATAGGTGAAAAATCACTAGTTCTCGCAGAGTCGTTAAAAAATAGTTAAAAATTAATTTTGTGTTCTGTTTTATAAGTTTGGTTTTTGGTTCTCTGAAGAAGCAATCTAAATATCAGAGGTATTTGTTCAACTTCAGATGTAAAAAATATCACAGGTGTTTGTTTACCTTTAAGTGTAAACTATCTATTATATTATTATTTTCGCCATATAAATATTAATGATCAGCAAAGCACACTCAATTAAGTAAAAAATTTATGCTATTGATTATCATATTTATAGCGCAATTTCCTGATTATTATTGATGTTAAAATTGTTAAATAAATATATATATCGAAGGCTATCAACTTATTTTCAAGAATATTGTTCCATCTTCTCTTTGAGATTAACTTACACTGCTCTACCCAGTTGACCGATTCATGGACAATCGTGCTCGTCTTGTAATGTGACTCAAAAATGCGAATAATGGCATAGAGAAAGGAGGTTCCATCGGTGAAGATCAGATACATGATGATGGTGCTTTTCAACTAGAAAAGGTGACACATAATCACACACTATATCCTGTCAGAATCCTTTGGAAGACTCACGGCGGCTGCGAAGCAGATGACCAGAGTACCCAGTCGAACCGAGGCGCAGAAGAAGTAGCTCTCCATGAGAACCATATCGATGCAGGACTAACTGCCAAGCGTGACATCGTGGCTACCTCCATGGGGTGCTGGCCAGTGAATGATAGATGATGGCCATTCCGGTCTGGCTTTTGAGGCATTCTGGCTTTTCGGTTACATTACCATGCCGGCCAGAGATTGGCATCTGGAACATGGTTTTGTCATTTGGCAGCGCGGTAATTGCTGCCCTTTTGTTTGGTCCCACTGGAGGTTGTTGATTCACCACAGTTGCTTTGTGACTCCCAATGGATCGAGGTAGTAGCGTTTTGATTTATGGACCGAAATTACGAGAAATACCGAATTCAATATGTTATTTATGGAATCCTATATGTGCTACTGCTCCGTGCGCCTCGGTGTCATCATTGTCGCCGTTATGGTCATTGTAGGTGAGACTGCACTCTCTTCATTACCAAAGTTAATGAAGGAACCCCCTTTCTCTAGGTACGGAGCATGGCCCAAAGTATTGTCCTTTTTACAATGGGCGTGAGGTTTTTCGACCCTCTAATCGATTTATTTGAGCACGATGCCGAGTACAAGGACCGGAAGTGGGTGAGGAAGTTTATAAATTGGATGGAGAACTGTGAGTTTTCAAGGTCACTTTTGGGGATTTCATTTAATTAAGATTTCCTTGCAGCTCCCGAGAGCTTCTCTGCTTTCTTTCAGGTTCTGTCCTTTTCGCACATGGCAGCGGCCGTGATGAGTATCTGGGGTGCTCTGAAGGTATTTCTGAGCTATTTTTAGGTTTCAAGGAAGTTTTTAATCCCCCAATTAGTTGCAGAAATGGTTCTTGCTACCCCTGGCCTTCTTTGAGTTTCTCTACTTTATAAATATCACCATACTGCACATTGTCCTGATGATTATGCTGAAGAAACAGATCAATCTGGGCTTTCTTATAATTCTGACATTGGTGGGATGTTTTTATATACGTAAGTATATACTTTTATATCCTTGATTACCTTTACCTTTCTCCTTCTCCTTCTTAGTTTTTGTGGGCTACAATGCCTTCACCTGCGTGGCCATGTTCCAGATCATTAGCCTGGTGAAGAGCTCTCGCTATCGTGAGCTCTACGGCGATGATCCTTTCCATCCGCTGGCTATAAAACCCAACCAATCCCAGAAGCCTTTGCCGGTGCTCCACATGCACGACATGCACGACACGGACATCGACGAGCAGAAGCGCCTCAGCAAGCTGGGCCTGTGGCCACGCCGGCATCCGCCGGTGGTCTCCGTCCTGCCCGTCCAGACGCAGTTTCCGCAGCCCCAGCTGAAGTGGTGGCAGCAGCAGGCGCTGGACACCGGCGAGGACAAGGTGCTGGATCCTTCCGTCTACCGCAACTGGCAGCCGCGGGAGCTCCTAAACGGAGTGGGTGGCGAGGTGCAGCGCAAGAATGACCTTAATAGGCGCTACGCCGAGAGTCAGATGCATCGATGGTACTGATTGGGGATGAATATCGAATGGAATGGATATAATATATCGAAAAAAAAAAAATATATATCACTTAAAACCCCAATAAAATAAATAATAAATAATTTAAATATATTGAAGAAATATCTCACTTGAAAACATATATTAATAAATAAAATGAAATAAAATATATTGAAGAAATATCTTACTTAAAAACATATAAAAAAATAATAAATAAATGCAAAATATATTGAAGAATAATCTTACTTAAAAACATATAAAAAATATAGTAAACATTAATTTGTCTTTATTTTAAAAATTGAAAGAGATCGCTTGAAAGTTAAAATATCGATATTATCAAAATAATATTCGAAGAATCGTTCTAGTCTTTATTGATAATATTTAATACTAATACAAAAATAAATCTAAATTTTTGATATTGAAAAATATCAAGCAAAAGTTTATAAATCGATATGAATGGCAAAAATATAAAAAGAAAGTTTTATAAATAAATTGTCTTTTTTTAACGAATAATTTAAACATTTTAAAAACAAAATCTTACCTCTTTCTATTTATTTTCAACAATTAAAGCTTCAACAGAGACTTAACGAAAATATATTCCAATATATAAACCATTAGCAATTTTAAATTATCGATTTGTAAGTCGGTTATCGCGTCAACTATTCATCTAAAATCGATAAATCGGTATTTTCTGCCATATCTAATCCAGATTTGAATAATAAGGAATAATATTTAAAAACATTTACCTATCAAAAACAATAAACTCAACACAATATGTATTTTTAAAAGTAAAATCCCATAAATAAAGTGCAAAGCTTAATATCATAAATATTTAAATACAATAAATAAAGCATAAATATAAATCTCCTTCCACATAACTGTCTGAATCCCCAAGTGGTTCCGGGGAAAACAGCCTTATCAACTTATTCAATAAAACTTCGATTCCTCTTTTCTGCACTTTGGCGAGCTTAGCAATTCAGGGACACCTCCTCGACAATATCCTTAGCTACCCGCCAGGACGAAACTTTCTATCTGCCTTGCTTTCGCTCGTTGGTTTTTCGGTTTTTTCGGTGAGCACTTTGCATAAACGGCACTACAGATTATGCAACTGTCTGGGAGACACTTTGCATATCCTGGACCAGGAAGCGGGATGCTTCGATGGCCGGCTCGACTTACAAATGCTTTTGCCCATTTTACATTCCCAACAAAATGCACAGCGACCGGAAAAGCAACACAGAGAGGGGGAAGGGGGTGAAAAGGACCAAAAAAGAAGGACCTCTACGGACCATTGTTGTGTGTTGGCCAAACGACAAAAATCAAAGTGTCTAACAATTGGTGACGGTTCTGCAATGGAGCATGAGTCGGGCCAGGAATCCTCTGGCTCTGGCATCCAGCGATACACTCAATTTCCCTCTCTATGCAATCTCCTCTTGTTTCTCCGATTCTCTGGCTCTGCGCTCTCCGGCAGGAAAAATCCCGGCCACATGGACATGGCTTGTCCTCAGGAGATTTCTGCGTTATGTGCTGACAGTTTTGTTGACTGCTGACTATTTTTCAGCACCAGCACCAGCTCCAGCTCCTGCTGCTGTTGAAGCTGGTGTTGGCGGCACAACTTTTGCTCTAATTTAATTAAAAGTTTTTCAAAAAAAAAAAAAGGATGAAAAAAAGTGGCACAGTTAAGTCAATCAGAGCTGATCCTCTTGGTCTGTAGAGAGTTGCAACTAGGTCGCGTAATAATAGCAGGAAAATAATATTGAAAGCAATGACACCGATTCATTTTTAGATTTAAAAATAACTCTACTTGCAGGACTCCTTTTTTTAATACTTTATCCTTTTTTAATGCTCATATTCCTCTCCCAATTTCGCTAATCATTTCATGACATTATCACCTTAATCAAGGCTAACATTATACTAACATTTGTATATCCTTCGGCAAACTCTTTGGGACACACGTAAGCCGCTACGTGTCGCTGATTATCTGCCGTGTGCTTAGCACTGAATTAAGTTGCCAAAAAACGTGGCAGGGCTGCCAAAAGACGAGAACTTGTCGTCGACCTAACGCTCCAACAGGTGCGGACTCTTTACCCTTTTTCCCTTTGGAAGTGCCAAAGCCAATAGCAGCTCCGCTCCTGGAGGATTCAATGGCAGGCGAAGGTGATTACCAGTTCCGGCTCCCCCAACAAGTGGATGCAGGTGGAAGGTAACTGCTTCACTGGCAGAGAGACACGCCTTATAAATGGCTGCTGGGATTTTTAATTCAATGTGCGTGTATGTGCAAAGCTGAAAAGGATTTAGCTCCGGGTCCCAGCTGGAAAGTGAATTAAATATCAGCTTGACTTAGTTGCTCCAATCGAGAGTGATTTGCGAATCTTTACAATTTGAAAATTGCATAGAAAAGAACGAGAACTTGCAAAGCTGAGATATCATGTAGTGACAGCTTATATTTTAGGGATTACTTTTACACACTTTACACATTTATTACCAGCAATAAATAATATAAATCTTGGGCAACTTTCTGCACAAAACACTTTGCAACTCAATGACAGTTCTTAATTACAATTTCCGCTCAGATTGTGGGCAGATGATGCTCGGTGCGATGCAGGAGGTTAGCGTTCTTGTTCAGCGGCTGCAGCTTCACGTAGTCCTGATGCGGATGGTGATGATGCTGTGTGCTCGGAAGCAACGGCAATGAGGTGTTTGAAGTCTGCAAAAAAAGGAATTTCAATTTTAAGTTTCTTTCAAATAATTTAAACTCTGCAATTAACCTTTGATTTATCACGGGCCGCTGCTATGGCCGCCGCCTGTGCCGGCCCCGTCTGCAGCTGCTGGGCCGCCGTGGCCAGCATGAACTGCTGGGAGGCGAGCTGCTGCTGGCGATGATTGGCCGCCTCCAGGCTGGTGACATGCTCCTGCTCCCGCTGCTTGGCTATGTAGTCCTCGAAGTAGGAGTGCTTGATCAGCTTGTCGCAGGACCAGCGCTTGGCCGGGTCCTTGTCCAGGCACTTGCGCAGAAAGTCTATGGTCAGCGGGTTCTGCAGCGACTTGGGCGGCATCTTGTCCTCCAGCGGCTCCAGCGTCGGCGGCACTGGCAGCGTAATCCCCTTGAAGTACTCATTCTGCCCAAAGATCTGGATGTGTCGCGGCAGCAGGTCGCCGAGGGTCTTGCGGATCAGGTACAGCTGGTCCACGTCGCTGCGTCCCGGCCACAGGGCCTCGCCGCGCACCAGCTCCGCAAAGAGGCAGCCGATGGCCCACACGTCCACGGGTGTGCCATACTGTGTGTCGCCCACCAGGAGCTCCGGCGCCCGGTACCACCTCGTGGCCACATAGTCCGTGTAGTTCTCCCCCGGACTGAGCATCCTCGCAAAGCCAAAGTCGCATAGCTTGACCTGACCCTGAGCGGTTAGCAGGATATTCTCCGGCTTGATGTCCCGGTGCAGGCAGCCCTGCTTGTGGCAATAGGCCACGCCCAGCAGCGTCTGGTAGCAAATCTGTTTGGTCAGGTGCTCCGGACAGCCCTGCGGGTGCCGCTCCAGCTCGTGGAGTACCGTTAGCTCGCAGAACTCAAAGACCAAATGCAGGCGACGCTTGCGACGGAACACCTCCAGCAGGGATACCAGATTGGGATGCTTGAGGTTCTGTCGGAGAGGAGAGGGAAATTAATTAAGTTAGTAATCAAATAATGTATTAATATTATTACCTTGAGTAGCCTTATCTCTCGCAGTGCTATTTTCCGTATGGCTGGATCATCCTCGGACTCCACAAACCTCTTGACCGCAACCAGAGCTCCTGTCTCCCGATCCCGGCACTTGTACACCACACCGTAGGAGCCCTCGCCCAGCCGACTGAGCTTCTCGTAGCGATCCATCTTGCTGCTACCTTGTGGTCTGTAAGGAATAGCACAAAGGCCAGTTATTTCCGGTATCAGGACTCGAGAGCGCGGTTAACATTCAGGCTGAGTTGAGAGCGAATTTTACCTTAAGCTCAAACACTGACCACGTTTGATGTTTGCACGTCGCATTGCTTTGCATTGGGCACATAAAATGTTTAAAAGTTTTTCGGTTTGATAGCTCAGACACGAACACATATGGGATCGAGTACGAGTACGGGAATGGAGTGATTTTCGTTCTGGTATTTGCTTTGATGATGATTTTTTGATGTGTATTTATTTACAGGGTTTTCAAGTTAAAAACATTGGGTTTCTTTTTTGTCCTGTCCAGAACGTTGTCGAGAGTCTTGGGTTTACGAATTTGTTATGATTTGCGTTTTTTGGGTTAGTTGCTTTCGATGGAATGAAACGAATAACAAATGAGAAAATTTTTTAGAATGAGTAAATTTTAATTGGGACTTTGAGGTGGTTTAAAATAAAATATATTGTGAAGTGTGTGAAATTTATGTAAGTTTTGTTGAATATTTTTGAAACTTTAAGACATTTTTTTGCAGTTTAGTTTGTGGTTTTATTAAGGAATTAAATGCTGTTAAATATTTTTGTCTGAGCTCGTTAAAAAGTATAACTACTTTTAATTCATTTAATTTACTTTAATTTTAATTTTAAATCAAGCTTTAACTATTAAGAGGCCTTTAAACAATGCCTAAATATAACTTGTATCTCTAAGATACAACTAGTTTGTAGCTGAGCGACATTTATATCGGAAAAAGCTACTCCAAATATATTTTCTAAGTAAAAAATGATGTTTTCTTGGGAGTAATAATAATAGGAAAAATTATTTTAACCCTTAAAAGTCGACCTAAAAATGTAGATAAGTTTTAAAATATTTAAAAATAAAAAAATTCTGGTAGTATCTATTACTCTATGATGAATTTAATCAATATTTTAAAACAGAAATAGTTACTAGACATTAAACTTAACTAATTTAAATTTCGAGTGATCTGTTTTTTTTTTTCTATTAAATATTAATAAAAATCAAAGAAAAATCCCTTGAAATAACTTCTATTAGCAATTTCTTTCTCTACCAAGTCAAATAAATCGATATTGTTAATGTGAAGCCTTCATTAGATACAGAGCCCAGACCAATTAACCTCCCCCTGCACCCTTTCCCCTTCGAGCACGAAAGCCATATCGATTTTCTGGCCGAAACTCGTAGCTCTGCTCTCGAGCATGTTTCTTTGGCTGCTCGAGGATTCTATGAGTGATACGTCCTGGCAGTTCAATGCCAACTCAAAGCCGAGGTAATTGAACTTCACTTGAGTCCTGGCCAACCTGAGTGTGTGTGTAGGTCATAAGCATAACATGCAATTAGGTATTCATGTGCAGGTGGATTGATGGATAGCACAGGTGTGGTAAGCAAACAACGGAGGACATCGGAAGTGTGGCAAGCAGATGACTTACCTAGGCACCCATCTGGCTAAGATCTGACGTATTTGCCACTAGATTTTTCGTATTAAATTGTGGATGAATCTCGGGTTTAGACAAACTATATATTTCAATGGAATCGGGGTAATTCTACGATACACACCATGCGCTCGTCCTCTTCCACGGCTCTAGCCCGTCGTCGATCAATATTGGATTTCGGCGGCCAGACCGCTAGAACAGACGTTTGTTTTGACTGACAACCAAGCACTGAAACGGGGGAATCTATCGCCGGACGGGCTCTGGGCTCCGGGTTGGCCAATGTCATAGCAATACGAGCGGAGTTAACAAAGCGAAAAAACCACAACAAAAACCAAAACCATGCGCAGTTGCCCCCGAAAGTTCTTCAAGAAGTTTCCCCCCCGCCTGTTTGTTTTATTTTTCCAGCGTCGACCGGAAGGCATTTGAGGCGTGCTTCTTTGGCATTCTTAGCTGGGTTCCTTACTCTTTTTCTTTTTTTGTATTCCCTTCTTTTGAGGTTACCTGGAGGAGTGCCTGGTGCCTGGAGTGCTCTGCAAACTGGAATATCGGAGAAGTTCCCAGCAAACTGGTGCAGCAGTGCAACGAGTGCCCCGAAGGGGGTGGCTTTGATTCGGGTTTCATATTACTTATTAATGCTTGAATCACCGGCAATTATATCGTTATTAAGGGTAGTTCAACTCGGTTGTATAATAGTCCTGGGTTGAGTTAATTTGATTGCTCAAAGGCCACTTAAAAGTTAACTCTTACGTGTTTGTATTTCAATTGGCTAACAAGCTGCTTTTCAACTTTCGCTTGCATAATTTAGCAAATATTTTGCTTTTTACTTTTACAACAGATAGCGAAGCCTTTTCACACACTTCAACGATATACGACTTGGTAAAGTAATTGCCTTTTAATGGTTATTATTAATGACACTTTCATACTTTGCTTATGACTTTAATTACATTTATAGTTTGCGGCATAATTAGTAGCTTGCTGTCTTACCTTCGCAGGGAAAACAACTTGGAAATCTCGAACATTTTCATTGTTAACCCAAATTTTCGTTAGCCAACTGTTTGTTTATATTTTTGGCCTGCCTTTGAGGCTTTTCCGTGTACAGAGCTCCAATGGGGCCAGAGAAGACCTGCGCGAAAGCGAGTTGGTGGAACGACACGATGTGAAGACGCTAAGAGCCGGCAAGCGACTGAGCCGTTTCTTTTTTCGGCTAAAACCAGTTTGGGCGGCCCAAAGCGGAGTTGTGGCGGCTCGATTGCAGCGGCGGACATTGCACATACGCCGCGTTGGCCTCTGGCGACTTTGATTCCCGTGTTTTTGTTTGCTCGGGGGGGCTCGCGTGCGGCATTAAATATGCATTAAAATGCAATTGAGTAACACGAACGAGAGCTCTTCTAATATGAGTTATGAAGGAGTATCACGCATACGCCGTGTGGTCGCGGAAGAGTCGGTCCGGTCCAGAAGAGCTGGTCAAATATCTCTTTCTTGGCGATACTCGAGCTGCGGTTTCCACAGCCTTTGACCTTTTTGACTGGCGGCCACAGAGCCACAGAGTACGTCGCTCAAGTGGTTTCTGCAATTCAATTTGCATAATTACAGTGAAGCCCCCCTCGACCACTCTAGGCCCACTTGCCGCTTGCCTATTTATACATTTGACAGCTTTTGTTTTCCGCGTAAACACTTTAACTTCCCCCCCGGCTGAGTTCTCTCGTTCATTCCAGGCTCTTGTGGCTTTTAATTATATTTTTTGTGTTGTGTTGTTGTATTTATTATTGTTCCTGCTATTTGCCTACCCTAGTAATTTATTGTTCTCCTTAGCCTGATGTTTGCTTTGGATTTTGGGGTCAATGCTTCCCAGCTCATTGGCTATTCAACCATTTAACTTTCCGTAGGCGGAACTATTGTTCGAAAGCCTCTGCTATTGACCCTTCGTGGGAGCTAGTGGGGGTAGCAGAACCACAAGTGCGAAATTTATATATAAAAGTTTCTGGAGAGGTGGAATATGTCTGGATTGGAGGGAATATTTATTTATTTGAATTGCTAACCCTATGGGTTTTTCATATGCGAAAGCATTAAATCATAAACTCTTTGGTGAGTTAATAAAAAAATCTAATTATTATTTTATTTATCTTTGTGAGGAGATAAACTGCCTTTTGTAATGCAATTTAAATTAATTGAATTAATTAAATACGTTTTAAAACCTTCTATTGAAATAAGCTTAATAAATACAAAAACCTTTGCAATGCTAACTTAGCTTTAAATACCACAAGAATTGTTTTCCATTTGATTTAAGTTTTGTTTAAATATGGAAATAAAAATCTATAATGAGCTCATTAATATTATTAAAAAACAATACAATTTCCAAACTGCGGCGTTAATTAATTAAAAATCCATATAAAAACGAATGTAAATATAGACTTTATAGCCAAGGTAAGCTTGAAATATCTGAACTCTGAGCTAAACTGCCCTTTTGGCTGAGAACCTTCCTCACAATTCATAAAGTGGTCTAAAAACAACGAATCGTGGTTTAAAAATAAGCAGTGCAATGAGAGAGTTTTGGCCAAAAGAGTGTGTGTATATGTAAGGGTTTGGTAAAATATAGAAATAAATATGCCAGGCAATGAAAAGTTTTATGGCAACGCGGCTCCGAGAAAGGACAACGTGGCAGGGGCAACCAAGAATAGTTGGCTGGTGTTGTGTTGACGTGGCCTTGTGGGAAAACAAGCGTAAAATGCAATAAATAACAAGCCATTAATGCCAAATGCTCGCACACGCACCGAACCGAGGCTCGTGGAGGCTTCCTGCGAAGGATGTGCAAAAAATCGCAGCACACTTACGGCCATACGTGTGTGTGTGCAAACAAAGGCCAAGGCCGAAGCTGCAACACCAGGCCGCAAATGTCATTGCGGCAAACTTTATCCAGCACAATTTTTCACTTTCGTTCCGCAGCGAAAAAAGTTGCGGAAGCTAATTAGGCCCACGAAGAGCGAGGAGCGAAACTAATCGACCGTCGGATGCACCCACCTGTACTCCCGGGCCTCGACTAGGTGGTGGGGCTCATGGCACACCTGGATCTTCTGGATGAGGCGGTAGAGGAACGAGTTCTGTAGCGACTGCGGCAGGTAGGACGAGTAGCTCTGGAACATTTCAGGTAATCATTTCCACCGTAGGTTCGCGCTGCTGCAGGGTCCCAGAATGACTAAGTCTGCTACTAGCCGGGTCCTGTCTATTTATTTTATCGATACCTTTACCGGCTTTAAAATGCATCGGACATCATGAATATTTGATGCATGAGTCGCCATTTTTCCCAGCACCGCAGACAGGTGCAAGAAACAGCTCCGATTCTGACGTGTCTCGTGCCGGCAGCACTTTTTCATTTTGTTTCTGCCGCTTTCTTTTTTTTTGGGTCAACAAACATGGTTGGGGGCCCAAAATGCAAATGTAGCGAGAAGCATTATGCGCGAAGTGAGAGTTGCGACGGAGGGCAAACAGATTCTAGGACCTGGCTTGAAAAACAGAATTCGCCACATGCAAAAATGAGGCACACGAAATCAGGGGTCCAAGACGGAGAGGGGAAAGGACTCGAGGCAGGGGCCCAATCATGCAAGGGATTCGGGGAAAGAAACACGGGAAAGGTGAGATTTACTGTGGGAATGAGAGCGGCTGTCAAATGCCAGGAGCCCGCAGGTGGGCGAGAAACACCAAAAAAAGTGATTTTCTCCAAATTGAAATCCTGTTTTGAAGGAGTGTCTCCTCACTAGAGTTTTTCTAGATGTTTCTGGATTTCTGTGGAATATTTTTCTATATTCTGTCTAAGCAAGCTTAAAGTCTGAGCTATATGTTTAAAAAGTTAAGAAAATATGGAAAAGATTATATTGTAATGTGGATTTTTTTTAAGAAAATTAACATCAAGTCTAAAGGTAATTATTTAACTTGAAATTGAATTAAATTCAAAGCTATTTCAAGAGCTTATAAATGAATTAATGACTTCAAAATACGAGTATACTACTTTGTCTTGATTTAAAATGAAAATAAAACAAATAAACTGTCTATAAAAAGTATTTTCCTACATTTTATGTTTGCTTTCGTATTCAATGTCACTTAATCCTGCATTATTTTGTATATTAGTCTCTAGATAAACATTCCAGCAATATGTTTTGTGGTCTGTTTAACAACAAACTATCTTCTCCCTTAGTCCATCTCATCGATCTCCCATCTCTGTTCCATTTGCTCGTTAAGCAAACTCCTCAAAATGATTTCAATCAAGCGCAAATAGTGCGGCAAACAGAGAAAAAAAGTGTCTCTGTGTATATATATTTAATACAGTTTTTTCCATATTTCCAGTTCGCTTTCGCCAAAGCAGAAGCGCAAATGGCGTTGACATGTGCCCAAAAGGGTTTCCACTCCGTCTGCATGGAGGAAAAGCATTAAAAACCGCTAAATCATCCGCTGCCACTGCTCCTGCTGCCAATAAGTATGCAATATTCCTTTTGAGTTGCTTGTCTGGACTGTCTGTGGTTCGGTGGGGTCTTTGGGTCTGGGAAAACCAAACAAAAAAGGCAAACAAAGCGACGAACGCATTTCAATGCAATTTGATGTCTGTGTACTTGATTCCTTTTCTTCTGGCTTTTGTTCTTTTCCTCCCTCCTGCCTCCATGAGCACATATTCCTTTTGATTGAATTTCAATTTGATTGGAGTTTTTGTCTGCTCTCGGTCTCCTTGGCTTGTTGCTGAAGTTTTGTGTTAGTTGAGTCGACTTTTGTTGGTATTTTCATTACTTTTCTTTGTTTGGACAAGGATTATTTATAAGACGCAAAAGTAATGCCAGAAGACCAAGAAATTAAGTAATTTTGGTAATATTGGTAATATTTAAAGGACTGGTGCAAAAAATATGTCATAAGGTTAACCGCAAGTCTGGAGGTTAACTGAAAACAATATCAGGGTTAATAGCGTAAATACTTTTATCTGTCCGCCAAAATCTTCAAGTTCAAGTTTAGGCCAAAACAATGCAAGAATGTTTCAAGGAACTTCTTCGCGGCAAGCAAAGCAATGCAGAGATTCACAACTTTGGTGGTAAGTTATTCTTAAGGAAATCCTCTAAGATTGAAAATCATTAAAAAAAGTTGAATGTATAATTTATTTGAATTTAAATAACTCAAGATATTTTAAGATTTAATTTAAATTTGTATAGAACTCTAAAAATACATTTATAGATTTATTAGAATCATTTGAATATTAAAAAATTATTATAAATATCAAAAATACATTCAAACACCTCTTTAAATGATTTCAAATCTCTGTAGAATTCTTTGGACTCTTTCTAAAACTATAGTTTATTGATTTAGATATTAACTTACCTCCTGGGCAGAAGTGGAAGGTGGTTACCAAACAGCCACAGACGCTTCTCTCCGAACCATTTGTCCATAGACAAGCACTCCACTAATTGTTCAGGAAAAGTTGTTTTGAAAACGCCCTATTCCGGGCCGACTTTTGAAAGGGTTTTCCTCATTTTTTCACTGCAACCAAAATGCTGAATTTACTTTCACACGCGCAATGCGAGGCGATAATTTTCGCGTCCGTCGGCTGGAAAATATTAACGTACTTTGTTTATAAGCCCGATTCCCGCCGTAAATATAGCCGGAATTTGTACGTGCGCCGGCATTGAAAACGCCGAAGACAATGGGTCGGCGTCATGGCGGGGAGTGGGGATTGTTGGGGTGTTGGCGACGGTTGACATTGGCAACGCTTTTTCGAGGAGGGAAATCCGTATACGAATCCGTATCCTTACCGGGGTTGGTTCCGTTGTATTTTAGTTATTAATAGTGTTGTTTGTAGCTTGTTGTTTGTGTTGCGCGTTGTCAATCTGTTGTCATTAAAAACAAACAGCGAATTTGAGCAGAAGTTTACGCTTTGATTTCGAGCGAAAATATATATCTCGGAATTGGTTTGAGGCAATTGCGTGAATCGGTCATGGGAAATCGTTTAGAAAGCAATTACCAAGGACCCACGTGTAACACTAAACTTGGAAACTATTGTTGCGTTGTTTTTTTTTCGGGAGTCATTAGGGTCAAATGAACATTAATTGCTATTAGCTGATCATTGATATATTTACATAAATGTTTTGCAGGGAAGTTACAGGAAGAGAGATTGTGATAAGATGATATATTATTAATTTTTTGTACAATTGTTAGGAGTTTAGTTAAATGTGTAGGGTTATTCTGAGCTCTGGAAATATGATAAACAATTTTATGACCTACAAATTATACAATTATTTAGTATCTTATATTCTCATCAAATATTATATATCATTTTATTAAAAATTTGTTTAAAAATTGATACATTTTGCAGAATAAGATTATCTAAAGAAGAGGGACCCTGTCGATGCGTCAACTAGGAATGATCTTATTTTTATAATATATAAAATCATATATAAATCTTAAATAAAATATTTCCGATATCATCTTCCTCATTGTAAAGTTCACTAAGCTTTCTTCCATCAAAACAATAGCGGTAAGCTCAGCTATCCTTCAGGATGCAATCAGTGTTTATTGAAAATCCACCACGGGCAACAGGACTGGAAATGGCAATAGCTTCGGGAACGGCTCAATCAGAGCCGCGAAAGCTTTCACTTGGCCACTTTAAGCCTGGCAATGCCTTGGGCATTTCGCCGGTTGCCAAAGTAACGGCAAATTCACCGGCACCAATACACACACGCTCACGGCAACCAAAAGCCGGCCATATGTGCAGGAGCTCAAAACACACACACAGACACAGATAGGGGCAGGACACTGAGGCATTTGCACACATGTGTGCTTACACATACATTTATTTTTCTGCGTTGAATGCGCTTTGCATTTTAAGCTTTTACTCGTCCTTTACGGCTCCAGTTTTATTCTCTCCTTCTTTTTTTTTCGGGGATTCGTTTTTGTTTCTATGCGATTTCACTTTTCCAGCGGCACAACACAGCACAACACAAAAGAATGGCCGAAATGAGATAACCTTTAAAAGCTGCTCGTATGCTAAAACTAAATAACGGCATTAGAGCCAAATGGCAACCAAGACACAGAGGTAGACCGACTGCAAGACCCTGTGTGTGTGTGAGGATAGTAATGCTAGTTGTTTGGAGTACAATAACTGCAGGGACCCCTTCATCCCTGGCGTTCCTTGCTCTCTCTGTGTGTCCTTTAGTTTTGGTGGAAAGAAGGGTATGTTTATGAGAGAGAAAGGATGTAGGGTCTCCTCTTTCTCTTTCATTTTATTATTAAAAATATATATTCTATAATTTGTTTTAATTTAAATTTAGATGGGAAACAGCTGAGTAAGTCAGAACTTTGAGTTATTAACTCTCATTTTCTCTAGCAAATATTTATTCAAAGGATCAAGAGATAGCTAAGGTATATCATCTACCTTTAACCATTAACTTCTTAATACATTAGTTATAAATTGGCACTAATAAATCTTTTTAATTTTATGTAGCAAACATCCATCACTAAAGAAAGTCCTCTGCTGAGTATCTTCTATTCGCCAGAGTCCTTTTGCATTCTTTCCACTTGTTTCACTCTGGCAACTTGGTTGCCAGGACAACTGACAAACGGCAACTGGCAACTTGAAGCCAAAAACACAACAACAAATGCAAATTGCGGTTGGCTCTCTCTCTCGCTCTTTCACTCTCTGCTTCTCTCTCACTCTCTCCTTCTCCCACGTGTTACAAATGAGTGCAATTGTTTTCCATGTGCAACAAATTTTTTATGATTATCCTGGTACTCTTTTTTTTTGTGGCTGAAAGAATCCTTCGCCGGCAGCTTTAAGTTGTTGTTCTGTGAAATTCTGCGGAAAACTGGAGGCAGAAGAGAGAGCAAGGAAAAGTGGTTGTGGAAGTGGAAGAAAAGCTCCAGCAGAGCAGGATTAACACCTGTTTTGTGTGCGGCGCCAAGCCCCGAATTTATTGTATTTGTTTACAAGCTTTTTGCGTGCGCAAATTCCGTGCATCGGTCCAAGTTATGAGCTAGTTTTGGCCCTCATTTCCCGGGCTCACGTTCCGGAATTTCGCCAGCGGCGACTTAACGGAGAGTTACGGTTCGCCCAGATAATGTGAAAAGGAAAGTGCAGTGTGGATCCTCTTTCGTTTGCATTAGGAGCCTGGCATCCTAATATGCAAGGACCCGTGCAAAAATGGAAAGTTAACGATATCCCGGGAATTTATACAACTAAGCAGGGATGGTGGAGATGTCCTGCGGGGTTTTCGGGATTGTTTTGTGGTGACACTTTCTCTAGGAGAAGGGATTTGTGAAGACAACACAAGGTGGAGAGAGACTAACATAAGGCTTTGCAGTATATCTGAACTTCTGGGATTTAAGGAGTAGAGAGAATTATTTTTAATAGCCACCTATTGCTTAAGGATATTATTAATCATTTTGCTAAGGATTATCATTAATAAGGATTCCATTAAAAAAGAAATTAATCCCAATTTTTCTTAATTTAATATCAAATATTCTTCATTCAATCGTGACTATTCTTAAATATTTTAATAAAAAGTTTGCTTCAACCCCGATTGCTCTTGAATATTTTAGTCCTAAGAAAACTTGATTTCATCTCATAAAATCTTACATTTTTGAAACTCAAATAAAATTAAATTTAAAGTTTTAATGATAAAGCATATGGATTTTATTTATTTAATACAGATTTTTACTTTGCTGCTTAAATGAATAATTTCTCCAGCAATATATTATGTCTATCTAATCTCCAATCTTATTGTTTATTTAATTTAACTTAAAATATAAAATGTAAAACAATTGCCATAAAATATTTTAATGAATTTTTTTTTTCTTAAAAATTTAATTCAAGTTTTATTTACTTTATCTTCTTGTCGACCTATTTTCAAGATTATTTACTTGGCCATTTTGTGGCTGAATCCACAATCGCGGTCACCTAACACACATTCTTATTGTTGAAATAAAAGTTGAAGCAAGCCAAGCGGATCCTGTTGCAAGAAACTTTCACTGGCATTCTCCGTTTCTCCATTTCTCCAGCTCTCTCTCTCTCTCTCTCTCTCTCTCTTACACATTCTGCCGGCAACAACAGCCCTGCGAAAAGTTCCATAACACAATTTATGCGCGTAACTGGGCGTAGTGAAAGGAAAACTGCTGGAAAAGCGGGCGAGAGAGAAGGGGGGAAAAGGGCTGGACGGGGGCTCCCTTGGTAGAACTTTTAAATAAATTTCTAAATACTCGAGCTGCGTTTTCTCTCACTCGCCTCGAGACGATCGCACGGCAAACGTGGCAAAGTTTAAATGGCTGGAAAGAAATGCTCCACTTTTTCCAATGATGATAAAGATGATGATGATGATGATGATGATGATGTCGGGGGCTAAGGTGGCTCTTGTTGCCCAACACTTTTGACTTTTGCGGTGGCAAAGTTTTTTCCTTTGTAACCTGGGAAAGAGTTTGAGCCCGGGCTCGAGACCGCCTCCCCGGTGTTTGTACAAGAATTTATGTTAATAACTTTTCGCTTAAGTGTGTTGGCTTGTGTAAAGTTATGTTGCCTGATAATGGCATTGATAGCGTTGTAAATATTGTATATATGGCTGTTTTGACTTTACCAGCCGCCGCTAACTTTTCGCTCTCTCGACTGCGTATTAAGTCCTTCGAGGGGTATGTCTGTTTTTGGTTACCTTTTTGGCGGCATAAATAAAGTAAGTTCCATTATTTAGGTGGGTACACACTTGCCGGGAGCTTTATACCAAATTGGAGCTTACGAATTGGTAAGAGGTTTGGAAACTGTTTATTAAATACAGCTTTATTGGTTGTAGTTTTGAGCTTTAGGGTTGCCAGGAAACCAAAGCTCGTTTGCATTGTAAAATATTCATCCTAATCACTTATGAAAAATATAGTTACGATCCAAATTAAATCCCTTAATCTAATCTAAAGCTTTAACCACCGAAATTGTTAACAACCCTTGTGTAAAGTAACCTCTTTAGCCCATTAAACTATCAGTGTTTCGGTGCCTAGGGGACCTGACCAGGCTTCATTATACACACTTTGCACTTGACCATTTGCCCTTAACTGGGATCCAAATCTGTCCCCGCCCTCCGGTGCTCGCAGCACTCATGTTTATGGGCGGAAATTACATGGCTATCAAAACATAAGCGCCAGTTGACTGCTGTTTTGAGCCCTGTGCCTATGCAAATGTCTGCGGTCAATGTGCATGCCAATATCGTGCACATAGCACAACGGGACATACGGGGGACGGTGCGCAGACCTGGAGGCTGCCAGGATCTAGAGATGAGAGCCAGAAAACTGGCATATAATCCAGCCAGAAGCCTTTGAAGTTGCTCTATAGTTTAAGTGGATCGTGATGATGGAGCCCGATAGTAGTTATATTTTGTTAGATTTTCTTAATATTTAATAAGAAAAAATATATATATTTAATAATTACTAATTATTAGTATTAACTTTCAACGATTTCAATACAAATTAACAACGATTTTATTATCCACGAAATTATTTTCCTTACCAAACTATTTCATCTTACCTTTCCTTTACCTTTTCCCTTCTAGCTTATTACACAATTATGTTTGAAATATAATCTATCTACTTGCCTCACCTCTAGACACCCAAAATGCTGCAAACTGGGGGTTAAGTGGATCCATGGAAGGGCATAACATTGCAGAGGAGCCTTCGAGCGAGGACGGAATTTCGCTTTAATTGCTTCGGCCTGTGGATGGGCTACAAGTGCTTGTTATGACGTTATGGTTTATGTGCCCGAATCGATGTTATTACTGGCCGAAACTGTTGATGGACAAGTGTGAAATGTGCAGAGCTAACCAACACTCGGCTGAAATTTCTACTAGAAATATTTTGACTTTTGGTTTAGGTTTGGAAGGAAAATAACCAAACATTTTCTAAGACTCAGCCCAGCAATTAAGTAAGGCAGGTGACAACGTGTCAATAGCTGGTAAATGTGCAAATAAGCTTATTAACCAAATAGATCCACATTAAATTTGATAATTTTGAGCACTTTATAGTGAACACTTTGTAGTGAGTACTTTGTAATGACTCTTCGATTTCCCATTTCCAACAACTTCCAAATGCATTTAAAGGAGGGGGCGGTTCAAAAATTTACCCGAATACATATTTGCCTGAAAGTTTCAATAGTCTGCAAAGGCAAGGCTAAACTACGCTTTGGGGTTTAGTTTCCGCCCTCGAAAAGGGGGCCAAACTACTTTTGATTACTGCTGCAAGTACAATGAAGCCCCGCTCACTCACTCACTCGCTTACTCACTCACTCATTGGTTGCAGCCGGCAGTGAAGCATAACTTTTGACTCTATTGAGTTCCCTTCCCTCAGCTCTGAATCCTTCAGAGCGTCCTCCATTGCAATTCGATAGTAGTTTCGGAAACATGGCTGAAAGTTTGGGGGGCGGTTCGAGTCAAGGGTTCCTTGGCGGAGCGCTTGTGTTGCGCATTGATTAAATTTGACTTAAATTGCATTACGCAGGCATGTGTGTGTGTGACTGTGTGTGAGTGTGTTAGCTGGAGTGTGGCATCGATTTAGGCACTTGTGCAATTCTTATGGCCCGAAATTGGATTCTGTTCTGCCCTGCCTGCCACTTGTTGACATTCCGAGAATATTTATTGGCTTAATTGAGTGGCCCGAGCAGGCAGAAGTTTACATTCTGTGCGGCCTTGTTTCCGTGCTCTAATATTTACGAGCTTGTGCCAGAAAGTTTCCTATTTTTACAGCTCTCAATTCCATCTTTCTTCCTTCCTTCCGCTCTTAGCGGCGGTGCTTAGTCATCTTCAAACAGCTCAATAATATCCATCCAGCAGCCACTCACTGTCGAGCCATAAAAACCCCAAGGAACTTAGTTAAGACCTCGTGTGTGATGCAAGTGCTTCGTAATGCTAGGAGTTGTCATAACTGCGGCTTCTCCCTAGTTTTTGTCACCGCCTGAGCAAGTTTTGTCTCTGCCAGCGGATACGGCTGACTGGCTGCCTGCCATTGTTATTTTTGCGACCGCGTAATATGCCACGTGCATTAGGAAATGTTAAAATGACATAAAAACCAGAACGAGCAAACGGCGCAACAGTCAGCGACAACAATGTGACACCTGTTTTTGTCCGCCATTTTGTCAGGCTTTCTATGGCGCGTGCATGAGTGTGTGTAAGATGGTGTGTGTGTGTGGGTGTGAGTGAGTGTGCATTTAGTGACATTTATGTGCAGCTCGCCATTTTATTTGCAGTTCAATGCACAGCGAAAATTGCTCACGAAGTGCACCATGACTTGCACTTGCGGCGGCACTGGAAACAAAGGACAAGATGTTTTTTTTTGTGGGATTTTTCTTGGTTAAGATAAGTCTGAGAGGTTGAATTCTTAATGATTTATTATCGGAAATCTATTAAGGACTCTTAATTTTTTTACATTGGAATTTTTGTCATACTTTTATTATAAAGCTTAGTAAATCAATTTTTTTTTCCTCAATCAAGAAAAATAGTTCTAGTTGCTTAAATTGACTTACCAGATTTGTCCTCAAACGCAGAAAATTTCCCTTAAAAATACATTGAAAAATAAATAAGTGTATTAATTGTAATTAATGTAAATAATAAAATATAAGCAAGAGATAAGGCAACATTTAGAAACTATTAAATGTAAGCATCGATAAGAAAGAGTGCACCCGATATCGATTATTGATTATCGAGCACGAACGAGGAACTGCGTTCACTAACTAAGAAACTAACTTGTGTGAGAAAAAACTTGAGAACTTTTGGAGAATAAAATAGTTTTACAGAATCATTCATTCATTTTACAGAATCATTCATATTTATTTTTAAGTGCTGTAATCCATAAACTTTATTTCCTTCAGATAGTTTATCTATTAAAATCAATCCTTTATTACAACAACTGCATAGTTTTTTCTCCGTGTTGGCTTTATCTTCATCGCGTATTCTCTTATTACTTGCTCTCGGTTTCTGTCCGTCTGTGATTTTTTATGCGATTGCCGGGGTTCGTTTTCTTTTTTCTTTTTTTTTACGGAGTTTCATAAAATTTTACAGGTTGTTATTAAAATGCGAGCGAGGGCGAAGTGCGCTGTGGCAGGATCGGTGATTCGGTCAACTATTACTTGCACTTTTTGCTTCTCCCCCAGAGCGCGTAAAGTGTTTTCTTAAAGTTCTCTCCTCTTTTTCGCCCTGAAATATACATGGCCAAAGTTTTCCCATTTTAGCGCCGGAATTGGCTAATGAAACATAATCATTATGTAATAATTAGTGGCACGCACTAAGCCACGCCAGAAACGGGAGGGTAATCCTCTGCGTTAGATAAGACATGGCTGGCAAGCGAGCGGCTCCCTCAGCTTCTTCGCTTTTCCGAGGCGAAAACGAGCGCAAAATCTCGACAAGCTAATAATGCAAACAACTTTTCGGAATGGGGGAAGGCACGGTGTGCCTTGGCTGTTTATGCTCTTAGTCGGTTGTTATGGCTGCTCAGTCGCAGCCGGAGCTGGTCAGGCGAGTAATTATCGCAATTGTCGGTCCCCGTTACGCTTTGTTGACCTCTGAGGTGTTAACGGGGCGGAAATTCATTCGTCTTAATGATATTGGAGGGACTCGAAGAGGTCGATTACCTTACAGATAGTAGATATTGATGTTGTTGTGAGAATTTCATATGATAAAGAATAGACACAACAACAATATTAACAATTATTCGTTATTACGGGATATACATTTTTATATCTAGATTTAAGAACCATAAAATAGGGTCTCAACACGACGTATACTTAATGTATATGCCGAAAAATTCGCATATACGCCACCATGGAAAGGAAGACAATACGTAGTGTTTGTTTATAATATAATAATTGTATAATAATATAATTTGTTTAACACCAGAATAAATTAAGTTAAGAAATTTAGTTTTCTAACTTCGACCTAACAAACGGATGTTTCCCACGACGTATACTTAATATATGTTAAACAGATCGCGTATATGCCACCAAAAAAAAACATACAATTTTAAATGTTTGTTTTTGGTATAATTTTTAAACACCAGGTTTTTCAAACCATTACAAATCGCGTCTCCTAACTTCGACTTTCCAAAACGGATGCTCCCCACGACGTATACTTAATATATACCGAATGCATCGCGTATACGCCACCATGGACAGGCATACAATTTGTACTGTTTATTTTTTCGTTTAGTTTCTCCTTTTTTTTGCCTTTGTCTATAGGTGCAATTTAGTTAATTTAGCACTTGATTAACTTAAACTTTTGGACCGAGTGGTGCATGAGAGGAGTCCGAAAGCAATTGAAATGCGCATTGAGGCCAGCGGCTGTCGGAAAAACTCAACTGCGAACTGAAGTTCCCTTCGTTTATTTAGTTTTTTTTGTTTTCGTTTTCTGCCCGGCTTTTTAACTGGCTGGATAAAGTTTTTTAAACAGCCCTGGTGTTTGGTGCCTGTTGTTTGCTGTTAGTTTTGTTGTGGGTGTTGTTTATTTGCGGTCAACAACCAGCTTCAGCGTCATCGAGGGCCGGGCCATGTTTGGTTTTGAGTTAAGGAAACGCTTACGCTTTGCCAGAAGTGAGCCTTGCATTTACGAAACAACAAAACAAAAAAACAAAAAAGAAAAATAAAAGCTCCCCGGAAAGTGTTGAAGATAGAGTGGAAAAGTTTTTTTCAGCGCGAAAAAGTTAATTGAGATGGTGGCAAATCGAGCGGGAAAGGTGGTTTAAGTAGGTTTATAACATGACTGCGTAAATTTGTTTTTAAATTATTAAATTGATTTAAAATATATTTTACAGAAAGCAATTGATCTTTTTATTGATAAGTAACATAATTCTTCACTGTTTTGAAAAGATTGTTAAAGTGGTTTTAATAAAAAATATATAGCCTTTGGTTAAACTTATACAACAAAGTCGTTTTTTTATACAACACTTTGCAAGGTAAATAAGAATAATAATTATTCAAAAAGTGCATATAAATGTCGATTTCAATACAACCGTTTTTATTCATTTGCACAATTTATTTTATTGTTTTCGTTTCGCTTTTTATTAACTCTTTTTTCGTCTGGAATTTTATGCACAGTTTGGGAATGTTTTTGCATTTTTTCACTTAGGCGGAATTTTTTTTCCATAAACTATGCATGCAATCTGAGCTTAAAGTTTTTAATTTCTTTTTTTTCTGCTTCAATTTCGGTATTTTATGGGATTTTGCGGTCGAGAAAATGCATTAAAATTGATTTATGTCGAGAGTTAGATTTCACAGGACTTTGCAGAGCAATTAAAGGAAAAATTGAATGAATGAATTATTTATAAAAGAAGAGCCTTTCGCGATGTGAGCATTCTTCGCATTGCCAACTCTGAGCGCCCAATTGTTTTTTTCCTGTTCCCAAAACGAGCATCGAGTGGAAGAGGATGCCAAGGAACGAGCTTCCGCCAGACTGTGCCAAGTTCCTACATACACAAAGGCCTCTTGAACTCTTTTCAATAATTTCCAAAAGTGTATATATAAACATATAAATAAGGCGACGGCGACACGCCCAGCACTTGGCCCGATACGAGAGAAATGCGAAACAAAATATGTTGAATAAACGGCAAATGCCTTTTGGCTCCGGCTTTTTGACACAGATATGAAGGGTTGTTCGGATTTTCTTGTGGCGGGAGGAGCACGGAAGACGCCTTGGATTTGCATTTAGTAATTGAATTTTGTTTTGCAATTTATTTCTGGTTATGCGCATGCCAATACAGCCGAATGCAAAATATAGACGCATAAGTTTTGTTTTCTCAGCCAGAAAATGGATTTTTATACTTGAAATATGATGTGTTCGGGTTTTTTAGTCTGGTGGAGATAATAAATAATAAAATAATTAAATAATAAGTTTGTTATAATAAAAACATTATGTTTATTGATTTTTTTAGACACCATTTTATGTTCTATAAGAGTTTCAAGGTTCTTGGACTGCTAAAAATTGTCTTGACTGTTATGAAAACCTGAAATAAGAGTAAGAAAGCGCAATGAGCTTAGAAAATTGAGTGCAAGCAGTGAAGATGTCTTAAAAAACTCAATAAAATTAAATATTCTTAAGCCATCTTAAATGAATTAACACTTAATATTCAACCCCACTAACTCATCAGGATCTCTCCTGCCTTGTTGCAGGCAGAAACTGAAGAGCTGCACTTGGAACACGTTACCAATTTGTGTTAAGAGCAGTTGCCTTTTATGGCTCTAGCTTTTGGCGAAAAGATATCGAAAGCTGATTTTTACGATAATGTAGATGAAGAGACTGGCCGTGGGTCAGATCGTTAAAACCGGGGAGCCCGGCAAGGCCGTGGCGACTACTTTAAACTCCATTAGGTCATATTTACGGCACAAGTTCAGCTGCGACGGGATGGATGGTCCTGGCCGGACCTCGGGCAGTCGTGGGCAGAAGTCGTATTCGCAAGGAGAGCCAAAGGATAATAAAAAGTTGCCGGGGCTTGCAGCTCATGATAATAAAACGGGTGGCACGTGCTGACTCCAACGGACACGCAGCCTGGTCACGATTCCCTGGTCTCGAGACACATTTTGCTGGCTGTTGACATTCCACAGCTCCCTCCATCCAACGCATTTGTGTTTTTTGTCCCTCAAATAGATTTCAAGCAGCTCGGGCAGCAATGTGAGCATTCCTCGCCTGCAGCAATTTGTTGCTGAATGATGTGTGAAGGACATAAAAATGCAGCAGCGAGTGGCGCGTGTTGGGGTGCCGTCTACACGCCCCGTCTCTAAGCTGGGAAAGTAGACAACTGGGAGCGGAAAATACTCAGCTTGATGAACGTGCTGATAGCTGATAATGCAAAGACGATGCCGATTCCCGTTGACACTTTAAAGCTGACAAAAGGGATCTTGTGGGATTAGCACTTGAGTTGCGGAGAATGTAACTTGAAAGGTATCGGAGTTTATGCTGTAGAAGATGGAAATTTATTTGCTTTATTTATATATTTATTTAAAATAAAGTTTGATGATTAAGAAGCTGATAGCTTATAAATTAGTATACTTTAACAAATCATTATATTTAAACGAAAACGTATACGTTAGTAAAGCAAAAATATATACAACTAATTCTCTTTCTTTTTTAATCGATTTTACACATTTTTAGCCTTAAGATATATCGCTATATATCCTTATACTTATGACTTTCCTCATAAAATCAAATTTATGCCGCAATGAAGCAAATTTCGGGTTTTCAATTAACTGTTGACACTTCTTGCTTGCGAATGCCAAAACAAAAGTTAATTTTATTACAACTTGAAATTTCATATTTGTTGTGCTTGCACTTTCCAATTTCACTTTGGGCGAACTTTTATGCATTTCACTTGCCGCCTACCTCGGTCACGCCCCCATATTTTGTTTACAACAACTTCAGACCGTGGAAGAGCCCGTGGAAAAGTTTTCCCTTTGCCTGCGCCTGCGTCTGTGGGGTCTGTGTCTTCGTACTCGTCTTCCTTGACTGCACTTTGCGGGCAGACAGGGCGGATGAATAATTAAATCTTCACGCAGACGGGACGAAAAAGTAGGAGGAGAAGGAGTGGAGAAGTTTCGAGAGGAGCACACACACATATCCTTGAGCTGCACTTTGTTTACGAGTAAAAATATCCTCAACTTTGTACTTTTTATCTTAATGCTTTCTTTCTGTCCTCCGCTCCCCCCGGGGGCTTTCTTTGTAGCGGAATATCCTTTTCCCATCATTTCGTCATTTGCATTTCTCATTAAGCCCCATCATCCGTGCTGGCGTGTCTCTCTCTCTCTCTTAATGAGTTGGTTGACATGTTTGCCGAAATAATATTTAATTTCATTATTAACTATAAAGGAGCCAGAGTTGTCGCTACTTCATTGTCCTTACCATTTCTGGAAGCTGACCTCGAAGAAAGCCTGTTAAGCCAATTAGCTGCAGGACATCAAAACAATCTCTAATGATATTTGTTCAAGTAATTATAAAGTTTTACAGAAGTTGCCAATACAAACAGAAAACACTTTGGGGTTCAATAAAATCTCCTCAAATTTATTTGCTGCCAACGAGGCCGTAGGCATAATTTGGAGTAAACATGATTTCTCGTATTGAAACCCCGACAAAGGCATTTAAATTGCAGCTGACAACTAATTGTTTGATATACTTTTGTCCTCCTTGTGGGAATTGTCTGCTTTTGTATGCCAGACAAGGCGCATTGAAAATTTACACAACAAAATATACTTAAGGGCTAAACGATTTTCCGAAAGTGGGGGTGATGGAGAGAGGCATGCAAATAAAGCAGAAAGTACCCCTAACAAGATTTTCCCCGGACAAAAGCGAAGCAGGAAAAGCTGTCTACGTGTTCGGCGTCAAAATGGCCGCGTGTGGAAAAGCAAAAGGAGGAAAAATATTAAGTCCAAATGCGTCGCCTTTCGTTAATATTAACTTTTCTGCTCAGTTTCTTTCCCTTTTTTTTCCCGTTGCAAACTTTTCCACCAAAGTTAGGCTGCCGCCCCAAAACAACAAGCCACGGCAAAAAAAAAGATAACAAAAAACGGGGCGGGCATAATAAAAATTTCTGTTTATTTTGCCAGTCATGCATAAAATATTAAATTATTAGTTATGAACTGTAACAAACCAGCAGGAATTATTATGAAGCTCCGAAGCTCGCTTCTATAATGTTGAATAAAATTTAAAATAGCAAATGTTCGGCGCGTAACAGCGGGAAAACAATTTAAGCTGATTATGTTCATTTCGGTATTTCGGTGTCAAAATTATGACAATTTGGTTAGTCTGCTAATTGAAATCGGTTTCTGTTGTCTTTTCAAATGGGTTGCGAAAGCGTGACCAATTTATGACCATTATGGCTTTGTGGCCGGACCATTGGTTAATTGGATTGTTACGGCGGTCACCTCGAAATCCCTCAATTCGCGTTACTTTAAACTCCCATCGCAGTTACATCATTTCCCGTCCATTTGCCAATTAACTCGTTCCTTTCAATCTGTAGGAGGAAAAAGAGTCCCGTCCTGGGATCTATTACCCGTAACGGCCGTAGTCAAGGGTGCGGCTGGAGGAGAGTCAGGCTCCTTGGGCTGCCTCCTCAGGTTTCCTTTCTCTCCGGCCACAGACGTGCGGCCACAAGGAAAACCGCCCGCTTATCTCTGGAGCGTCTTCGGCAGGCCGCAAAGGGAAAACGGAGAAACCAAGGAAAACGAGAGGAGAAAATGAAAAATGACGCCGGGTGAAAACTAAAACTCGGTCCAACTAATGGTATTATAAAAAAGTGAAAGAACAGCAGCCAAGGGCGAGAGTGAGAGAGACATGGAACACAATTTGATTAAGTGCCAGAAAGCAGACAGCGACAGTTGTACTCGGACTCGGTTTTGTTCGCTTCCAAAATGTCGCGGAATTAACCCCGGAATATCACTTCATTGCCAATGAGTTTTGGCCTGATTAGATCGCGAATTTGATTGGCTTTTACTGGTATTTTCCAATGGGTAACCTCTGGGATGCAACGATCAGCAGAAAGTTGAGAAGAAAGGTTTGAATAATGATATACAATTATTTTTTAAAATAAATATATGAGGAATTCTACCTTCTCTAGGGAAAAATCATAGAACCGAATAAATATCGAGAAGTACAACGCAAAGGTACGTTTTATTATATTTTCTCCCTTTTGGAAATAACCAGACATGCAACTGCATTTAATTCTATTAATTGAAATATCCAGTAGTTCCAGTATCTAATTACATTAGTCACCTAATGGTTATAGATACTCAAATATCTAGAAAAATACATCACTTACATAAAGTTAAACTATCTGTCACTACTCACTTTTAATCCATCGTTACCGTTCTTAGCGCACAACCTGTGGCAATTTAATGAAATTCTTTTCCGCACACACACTCCGTGGAAAGCGTTTTTCGCCGAGCTCGGCATAGTTGCATGCCGCTTTGTCATCATCCTGGCCATAAATCACAAGCTCACAAGCTTTCCATTAGCGTTGCCGCCGCCGCTCGAACGCCTAAATAGCTGCCACAATTTATTTCCAGCTCGTTGTGCGAGAGTGGAAGAAAAAAGTGAACGGGTAATTGCCGTTCCACGGAGATTTTAATATCGTCCTGGCCGGGCGCCATTTGGGCATTTATTGCCGCTGCATTCTAGTCCTTCTAATGAGATCAATGCGAGGATGTCAGCATAAATTCAGGGAAACTGCGGCAAGCGAAATTTCGGCATAACCTATTAGGCATTTCCCGAGCTTCGTCCGCGTTCCGGCCATTTATGATTAACACTGAGCAAACATGCAAAGCCCGTTGTAAACGGCGGCTTGTCATTAGAAAGGACACCCCCTCCCGAAAAAGAGTCCTGCCGGTTGGGGAAGTAGGCTCCTTAGCCGGAATGCCTGTCTAGCGAACATTTGTCATTTTCTGCCACTGACAAGCCGACCCATGCACATTGGCAAATAGTTAGCCCATTTCTTTCTCGCCTCGTTATGGCCGCCCCCGTTGTAGGTGTGAAATTATAAATTGTGGAGAATTTATGGGGCTATTGTGAAATGTTACCACCAGCGCAGGTGGTATTCCCTTGGTCCTGCTATTAGTTTTAGAAGTTAAGCTAAAGCCCAAGGATTGATAAAGATATCTCTTTAACTTAGGAATATTTTCAATTTCGAAATAAGAATAATAGAAAGTAGGAATATTTAAAACTGCAGTGTTTACAGTTTACAGTGTCAATAAAGAAAGAAACCTTTAAGTAATCCTTAAACAAATACCTCTCTCATTTTCCTCAAAAACTTAAATATTTGCCATTTTAATTTATAACTAAAGACTTGAGTAAAGACTCCCCTCTGACTGCTTAACTCTTTAGCCAGGCAACCCGTCATGGAGATTTATTTGCTCAGAAATTGTTTTAAATTAAAATTTTTTCCTGGCCTTCCCGCTGTTCACACCAAATGTAAATTCCAAGCCAGCTTGTCGTCTGCTAATTGTGGAAATTATGAGCCAGTTGGCTGAAGGACGTGGGCGTCTATTCGTGGTTGGAGCTGTGGAAAAGGTGAGCCTTTTGCTTTGATGTGCGGCGCCATGGGAAATCCTGGGAAACAGGAGGGAGCCATGAAAAATGCGGCTGAAATGTGAGCAAATTAACAAAGAGCGGAAGAGCTATAAGCTCGAGCGGAAAAATATATTTAATTGTTTAAGGCAGGTAAAACATTGCCTAATTTATGGGCTACTCTGTACAGAGCAAAAACCATTTTAAAGCGCTTTCCATTTCTGATTTGCATTTAATTACTGGCGCTGCACGAAAATGCCGCAATTATTGGTGCTGGATTTTGGTCAGTTAATATTCGGTGCTGTGCTGGCCACACAAATAGCCACGGAAATGGGATTTTACATACGCCAATTAGCAGTCAGCGGGCACCGCAAAAACAATAATTAAGTAAGCGGCACAAAACGATTCAATAAATGGGTTCCAAATAATTTGAAAGTATTCACAATTCAATGTGAATGTTTAATTTTTGGCATTTACAACCATGGTGAGCTCTGCATCACATTGGCGGTCAATTAAATCGTTTTTAACTGCAGGCATCCATTACTAAGCCCGTCCAGAGGTATTAGGCGGAAACGAAACCCCTTTTTCGGTCCGGAAAGCGGAGGATGAGCCCCGGGGGAGGCCAGTCGAGCTGACATAATTGACCTGTTGGCCTGTCCTTCAGCTTCAGCTTCAGTTTCACTTTCACTCGCACCTGCCCGGAGACACGTTCCTCGGGGCCACTCGAGACGCCCCTAATTAATGCGTGCGGACCGGGGTCGTCTGATTGCCCGAAGAACGAGGGGAAAACTTTGCCACAGAGTTCTTTTGAAACTCATTACAGGTCAGACAAGGGCTCACCAGGAGGATCTAACTGAAATCAGACGCTGATAATAATGGTTAATTACGTGTTTAATTATGCATGAGATCTCTCACTCCGGCTGCTTGGGCTCAGTTTGCCGCTCGGAAGTTGACGCTCAAACTCTCGTTAATAAATTATGTAAATTGTAGGCGCAAAAATCCCACTCCGACTGTGGCAAATGGAAATTTATCCATGGCGCTGGGAGGCTGTCAGGCTGGGAAAGTGTCTTGAGCCAAAGCGGAAGTCAACAAATTTATGAGAGGAGAGGTCGTATTTTTATTAAATTAAATGCAAATTAGTATGGCTAATGAATGCTATAAGGGATCAAAATAGAATGCAGAGCTTGAAGGGAAAATAAGGAAGTTGTTTATAAGAGCATCCTGATTTTAAAGGTGAACTTTATCTTGATTAAATTAAGTTTCTTATTTATTTATGATTAGAGTTAGATTGTATTTTATACCAATAAATATGAACTAATTACTTTATCAACTATGCTCCCTTCTAATTAGCAACAGTTTTTCTTCTAAGAAATTTCTTTCTAAAGCTTTCAATTGGTTTGACTCTTGGCACTTGGCTGAAAAATATGCCAAGCATTTCTACTAATGAGATCCACTTGGTGTCTTGGTGATTTTCCTAAACGGCTTCTTTTAACTTTCGGCCAAGACGTCACTTTGCCCAGTTGGGAGAATGCAGTTTCCAACTTTTTGGTTGGTAAATTCCCAACCGCCTCCTGACCTTCACAGCTCGACTTCAACCGACTCGTTCAAGTTTTTATTTTGGGGAAAACTTTCCTAGTTCAGTATTTTCCCATTTTCCATTCATCGCCGTCCCTTAGCCATTCGATGCATGACCTCAATGACGGCATTAACTGGGTAACCGGGGAAATATATAAGAGAATGCAGCGAATCAGTATATGAAAAACAAGTCCAAATAATAATCAAAACTTCACTGAAGGCGAAGTTTCTATTTAATTTTAATTAGAAAAGTTTTCAGCTTAAATTCAACTTGTAAAAGACATTTACTTGCGATTTTTGGTTCTCTGCGAGCTGTGGGGAAGGGAGGGAGGGAAAAATTAAAATAAAACAAAAGTTTTTGCCCGGCAAAACTGAATGGAGATTGTAGGGCCAAAAAGTAAGGACTGAAAGCGAAAGCGAATGAAAATCTAATGCTGGGACAATGTCTCAGGGAGAAGGACATTTTGCATAGATTGCAACAGTGCAAATTGAAAGAAACAGACAAAGGAAGTCAAGATAAATTGGGAAATAGAACTTACGAACTTTAAAGAGTTCAAAAAGGTAGGAAATAAATTAAATAATTAATATTTATAACTCTATAATTCTAATTTGCAGCTTAGCAGCTCTTTATTTTATTTTACCGGACACAAACTCTTAAATTGTAAGCAAGAAATCCACACTGCATAAAACATTTATGTTTTAAAGCCTTCTTGATTTAATAAACTCGTTTTCATAGCCTTGGATTTCCTGGAATTTGTTTCCCTGCGCGGTTGTCTAGAGCCAGCCGCCATGGGGGCACCCTTCGCTGGGAAGCTCCTCAGATAAAGGCAGTCCTGGCAAGTCAGCTGAGTGATTACAATACACAACGGGAACATTTGTAACTTGGCCCAGACGCCGTCGGCATTTTATTGCATTTTTATCTCCTGCACGAAATGTATATATGTATATGTGTAACTGGGTGGGTTTCAGTGGAGCTTTTGTTATATATATATATATATATATATTTTTTTTTTGTGGCTTAGCTCTTTGTTTGAATGAGGATTTTATGAGCTGGCCAAGTGAATGCTACCGGGCATTTATTTTTGAGAAAATTTCCATTTGAGGGATTCCTTGGCTTAAAGCAAACAATTACAAAAGAAAGCCAGGCTTATCGCATCACACCTGGCTCACCTGGCATTGTGCAAATACGCTTTTCCCTCAATTTTTATATTCCACAAAAAAAAAACCAAACGTCAGCTAAGCTTGATTCAATTTGGCTTGACAAAAGGCAATATACAATCTGTTTTGATTGCGCTCAGAAAAATATGCGAGTGCAGTGCGAGTAGCTGGATGACAGGAAATATAGAATATTCATTTGGCAGAAGAAGGACAGGTCCCATCTCCATGAAGTCCACTCTTCCTGGGCTTAATCACAGTCCCGAGTCGCCCAGTTTGGCAGAGACAATCATTTGTTATTTGATTTGCACATCAGCCGGATGTGGACGTGGGCACAAGGCACCCGGCCAGGCCATCCTTCCATCCATCCATCCACTCTGTCTGTCTGGCTGTCCTGGACAGCAAGCAGTCAGTCAGCCAGGATGTCAGGACATCGGCAAGTCAGGGGAGTGCAGTGCAGTGCGCAGTGCGGGGGCCTCGGGGGTCAAACATTGCAATTTCCCGGCGCCACTCGATCCGGGCGGACATCGTTGAATGCTGGCTAGCTGACTTGCTGGATGGTGTTGCTCCGCCGTTGGTGTCGTCAATTTTCGGCGGCTGCAATTTCACGGCCGTGTCGGCGGCCCGCAGATACAGATACCCGCGGCGTTGACGGAACGGATTGCACCAGGATTGGCTAGCTCTCCGTGAAAGTGGCATCGATGCCCCTGATGAGGTGTTGATGCAGCGCAAGTGGAGTCAACTAAAGTCAAATTTGCCAGGCACTCTGCTTCGATCCGGATGGATTGCTTCACAATTTTCCTTTCTAGACGGGTTTAAAGTGTCTTGAATGCTCTGGAAAATCTGCAATCACTAACTAACTAGCTGGTATAGTTTTCTGTATTTTTTGTTAAATAATCAGTGCAACTGAGGACTGCCCATCTAGAACAACTTACTCAGCCCCTCTTGGCCCGGCTAAAACCCTTGGAAGCCCTGCCTTCTTCTCTGGCCCATATCGTAGACATGTGTTGCGCTCTTTCTAATTTAATTAAAACCAACTTAAAGCTGCCAGCGCAGCCGGCATGTAACTTTCCCGGAGTCCTTGGCCAATTTGTAACGCTTTTAATTTGTTAATTCATTTGCTGGCTGCACAGAGAGGGAGGTGTAGGGGGAGGGAACTGGTCTAGAGCAGGAGGATAGATGAACACCCGGCTATATCCTCCGCATCTCTCTCTTTATCGTCCTGGCTGGGGATTTTATTTGCTGGAAACATTTTTACGCCCAGCGTTTTGCGGCACCGATTGCAACAAGTGCAACAAGCCGACGCCAACCTGCCACACATGGATGCGCCTTCACAAGCGAAGGCAGTGATGGGTAGTGCCTAGAAAAGTGTACCTATAGGTACATTTTATGGAAAGAGTTCCTTGAGGTTGGGTTTTTATTTAGTTTTATTTTATTTTATTTTTTATTTGTTTTATTATAAATATTTTTTTTAATCAGGCAGCAGTAAAAAATATATAAAGACAGGAAATTAAACTGTACCTAAAATATATTTCTATTAAATCTTAAATAACGTTTCAAGATTTTTTTTATGTTTTATGTAAAGAATTCCCTGAGATCTTAAGTACGTCATAAAAAATATATATTTTAGTTTAATTTTAAAATGATTTTTATTTGTTGTGTTAATTTAACACTTTTAACAAGCAGAATTGAGATATATTTGTGGGATCATACAGCAGTAAAAAATATACAATTAAAGTTAATCTATAACTATAATATATTTCTAATAAATCTAATAACATTATCGAAAGAAGACCGAACTTTATAATCATTCGGTTAACTTACAAAAGTAAAAAATTAAGCTATTTAAAATACTAAAAACTTATGCAGTATTATTCCTAGTATTCTTCTACATTTTCCTTACACAACACATCTAAATACCTTTGCCAACACTGCCTGCATCTGGTGCAGAAAAAAAAACAACTTGTACATATTTGCAGTCGCTTATCCCGTGTTTGATTTTGTTTGTTTTAACTGCTTTCACTTTTCCATTTGGCCCACTGAGTGTGTGTGTGTGTTGTGTGCGTGTGTGGCGGCGCCTGAAATGAAAAATGGCAAAGCGCTGTTTATTTGCTCAGCTAACAGCAGCCAGCGAGCGCACACACACTCACTCACACACTCGCGCAGTGGAACAAACACACTCGCACACTCTCTCGCCGAGGAGCCTTAAATTTCGCATTGCCTACTCTTAGGCTGCGGCGCAATAAAGTTGCATCAATTTTTTATGCCGACACAAAGTGCGCTTAATAAATTTTATATCTTTCTTGATATATTAAAATTTTTTTGGCGAAGGCTCAGGGAGCAGGGAATGTGTCGGGTTGGCCGTAATCGGGTTTTGTGGCAGCCAGATACAAAAATCAGGTGCGAAGCGTTGACTGTTGGCAACGCTCATAAATTGTGTTGTTTTGTTCTATTAAAAATGAAAGGGTATCTCAGCTATGTGATGGTTTTTGGTAAAGAATAAATATGTAATATACAAAAATTAAGTTATTTTTAAATATTTAAACATTTTTATTTCTTAAAAAAATATTTTTAAAGCGTAAATACATAACACTGCCTGTGAGACCATTTAAACTTCGTTGTTTTCCTTATTTCATTGCCCGTTGTGTTTTTCTCCAAATTAAATTATTTGCTGCATATGCCAAGACATTAGACGCCATGTGGCATGCAACATAATTTTTTATTCAACCCGGCACCTTCCTTCCCAGCGGGTGGTAACCATTCTCTCTGCTCATCCCGAAAAAAGCAAAACGATGGAGCTGCCAGCGGTTAACTGAGACTTTAAGCATGTTTTGCTAGCGGGGAAACGCCCGAAAATCTTGTCAATGCATTTTCAAGTGGAAAAGCGCCGTCATTCTCTCATCAAGAAATCAAAATGGCTGCTTGGTGGGGAATACGAAAAGGCAAATTGAGGGATTTCGTCGACAGACATCCACACAAAATCCGTGAACAATTGACTCGCTTTAGACCATATCTACAAATGGCCAAACGTTTGGCTAACTTGGTTTTTTTATCATTTTTTTTTTTCGAAATTCATTTGCCTTTTTCTGCATCCTTTTCAACTATGGATTTGAGTCAAAAGACACAATAAGAGTGAGATATGCTGTGCTATGTTCTTTTAACAAAAAAATGTGTACACAAAATATGAGGATTGTACGAATTATTAGTCGCTTATGTCTTTGTTTCTCATGAGTATTTAAGATTGACTCTTTGGAGTATTTAAGGAGATTTCAGGCATCAATTTCTGCCGGAATAGGTTGGTTTTAACTAAATCTGGCTACCAACTCCTTAAATGTGCCGCCTCCACCTCAATAACAATTCAGGAATTGACTTGTTTGCCCCAAAAAGAAGGAAAAGGAATAAGAACGAACGAATACAAATGATTAATGTGCGCTGTGTCAGCCAAAAAATATATGCTGCCTGTCTGTGCCCTCTCGCAGATAGATGACTTTTCCGGAGGCCAGCGGCAAAGACGATGTTGTAAAGGTTTTTCCAACCGACTTTGTATACATCGCTGCACTTAAAGGAATTAACTAAGAAAATGTTTACCTAAACTTAGTTTGAATACGATCATAAAATTTTCTTTTAAAGGTATTTGATTGAAAAAGTTCTTAGGCATTAATAGAAAAGGTAATCTTTAATTTTTATAATCTTTAATAATTATAATTGTAGAAGCTTCTTTTCAGTTTAATTGATTTTCTTTAAATATATATTAAATAGTTTATTTAACTCTTCTTTTCAAACTATAATATAATCTGCGGTATACCTTAATGTAGCCTTTATTCTTTCTCTTCATTTCAGACCAGGATTTCAGGACACTCCTACGAGTTCTCTCAGTGCACATACATCAACGACCGGATACATCTGTTAACTGCTAGTGCAAACAACAAAACAGACTACAAGTTGTCTAACTTATGCTGATTATAGTCCGCATTGCCCGCAAGTTATTATCAAATGTCTCCCCAGAGTAATATATATCTACGAATAAGCATTCGTTTTTTTCCCTTCTTCTTTTTTCTTTTAGGGGCGTCCACTCCCCCGAAATGGAATGCTTTTGTCTGGCGGCTAGTGGGCGTGGCATTCGCTTAACACACTAATCGAATTTTGTGTATGGACAACCGTGGTTTTATGGCCCTTGGTTAAGCCTTTTGGCCTGGTCGGAACATGGCCACCGAGCTGCGGGCCAGAGTAACGTAACAAGGGGGCGGGTGTGGAAAAACAAGTGCCGTTAAATGACCTTGTTAATCATGTTCCTGTTTGCCTGTGTGCGTGATTTATGCTTATTTATATTTTATTAACTTAACTGCCTTGGAGGGACCAAAAGGAGGAGGGAGAGTCCTTGTTTGAATTATGTCCAGCAGGGGAATATAATGAACAAGTTGTATGGGAACTTGGTTAGGTTTTCATGGTCCAAAATATGAATTTATCTTCTATGGAGATAGTGCTTTCCTGTGTTGTGGTTCTTTTGTGATGATATCTTGTAAACTAAATATATATTTAGTGAGTTATATCTGAGGTTGTTTTTAAACTTAAAAGCTACTAAAGTTTAGATGGGGTAAGTATCTTTTAACCTTAAGTTTTATCTTACTTTTATCAACCGCAGTTGTGTTGATTGATGTGCCAGCCTTTGGAAGCCAATCTGTGAATGCCGCTGACCGGTTGAGCGGACTCAAACTCAATCAGCTTTTCACTTTCATCCGTGAGAGGGGTGGGCTGCACTTAATAAACTCAATTAATCCAATTAAAATGTCATGTCCCATTAATGCGAATTAAACGCAGCGCAAATGTCCTGCAATTAAATAAATGCACTTAAACCAATGAAATGCATACAGAGGCAGCGTGCAGCAAAGGGGGGTAAGTACACACACACACGTATACACTGGTATCCGTGGCATAAAGCCGCTTGACAGCTGAAAGATGAAAGAGGTTCGCCGACAAACAAGGTCGCGGGCTGGCAGGGGGAGGCGGGAGCCAATGAGCTGGCACATTTACACGCCACGATAAACATCAATGAACAATTAAATGTAAAGCTGCAAATGGAGTTGCGGCCATGTCAAGTCGCATTTAACGTGCCAACCGGCCAACCAGCCCCCAAGCCCAATCTTGACTTTATTAACATAATCGACAGTGTCAACGCTTTCGGCCAATTTCCCTCCTCCCTTCGGTTGGTGTCAACTAATTAAATATGGTAAAATAAAACAAATATATAAATTGCCCGACAATGTGCTGGGTGAGGGCCCTACGCAAACAGTTTTTCATTTTCCATATTTATTTATCATCGGCGAATTACAAACAGAGCCGCAGAGCCATGCAACATGCAATTAATATGCGTAATTTACACGTTGTTTGGACTCGATACATTTATTGTTTTCGGCACGTGGCAACAGTTGGTGGAATGTTCCGTCGGGCGGGACTTCCAGTGCCACTTAATTGTACGGCGGCATGCCATTAATATTCCATTATGAATAGCGAAATACTTAAAATTCAATGCGTTGTGCTGTCATTAATTTGGATTCAATATGATTATGAGAGGAATTAACAGCTCGATGAAGGATTTGATCTGAAGAATAAGCCACTTGATACAAATTATTAAAAAATTCTTTGTACTTCCGTTTACGTTCTTAACATATTTTAAATATTTTATAGCTCTCAGTTTAAGAAATATTTTCAACTGCAACTTCAATGCGTTATGCTGTTATGGATTTAATATAATTATGAGAGGTATTAACAGAATAAACCACTGAGAACCACAAAATAATACAAAAAATACCTTCATAACATTTTTTAAATATTTTGCAACTCTCAGTTTAAGAAATACTTTAAACTGCAACTAAAATCTACTCTCCCAGCATCCTCTTAAATTATTTGTAAACTAGAACCTACAAATTGAAATGGCTTTCTCTTGTATATGCATTTTGTTTTTAAAATGGTTTTGCTTTCCACTGCGGTCGCCCGACTATCAAATTATTGCATTACAAATTGTTCATTTCCGAGTTGAAAAGGGAGCCCTGGTAATTTGCAAGTGCCACCGTTCTAAGGAGGACTTTGTAAATGAATTGTGTTTTCGTAATTTTTTTTTAATTAGCTGCCTTGCTGCTATATATTTTTCTGACGTCTCAGTTTGCTGGAGTCATTGTCACGGTTTTCATTCTCCTGGGCTACCACTTTGCCAACTTTGCCGCACTTTTCCGGCCCTATTCATCTATCTAGTCCTTTTGGTCCTTGTCGCGTTGAGTGCTAATTGCATTTAGTTCACCGTTTTTGGTTGCTGATTTTGTGCTTTGAGGTTTTTATTATGCCATAAATTCAATTAGCAGAGAGTTGCCTCCCGTTCTCAGCTCAAAAAATATCACAATTTAATTTAATTTGTATCGAGACAAGCTCTTTTTTTCGGACACTGACCTAGACAACATGCTGAACAACAGCCAAAATCAACAATACCCCTCAAACGCACACGCACGTGTTTGCTGACACAGATATAAGTCGTATACAAATATTTGGGAAACGTGTTCATCATCCTGTTGACAAGGTCGTTTACAAAATAAATTCACTAAGCAAAATGTTTTTATTGGATTTAACTTGTTTATGCCAACGCAAGAGCTTTTGGGGATAGGAATGGGAGATGCTATATATCGCTTGGCTGTAGGCAAACCCATAGGTGTGTTCATTGTTTTTGCTGGGCACACAATGATTGCAATATATTTACGTATTTATGGGCTAGGCTGCGATACGGTTTCTATAGTTTGTGGACAAAATCAAATTAAACAGAGAATGCCTAATGGCTTTGTTATGGGTTATTTATTCAGGAATTGAGACTTGCTTTGGCTAGTATTTCGATACGGCATTAGCGCAAAAGCCTTATTAAACTTAAATAAAAATGATTTGTTGCCTGTATTGTGTGTGTATGTTTACAGTTCATAAATAAATTTGGTTTATTTGTCTAACTGAAATAGTAAAATATTGTGTAGAAGTTTCTGACTTTCTTAATAGAATATTGAATTGAATTTTATGGCTTTCCATTCATTCATTAAAATTCATTAAAGTGTCGAAACATATTTCCATATTTCCTTAAGTTATTATAACTTGAAAATCGTGCTCAACAACTTAATTTCCCTGTAAAACTTTACAGACTGTAATTATATTTTCAACAAATTTGTAGCTCCTTTTGAAAAATCCTTCAGAACCGAGAAGTAAAAGTTCATTCGCCTTATTATTTTGGGCTGCCGTCAGTCAAATGTTTTACCATTTTCGCCACACATTCTGTGGCGCACTTAGTCGATATATTGGAAAGTCGAAGGGTATGAGGCGGCAGTATCCTTGCCTGGCACTAGGACAAGGCAAAGTCTGCTCATTGTAATTTGCGGGCTGTCAGGACGACACCTCGACGAGTTATCGCTGCATAATTTTCGGGGGTGCTGTGTGCCAGGCAACGACAATGTCGAAAATAAATAAAATTTATGTTATTTATTTTGTAATTTATGCTCGTTGCCTGACGCCAAACGCCTGTGTTTCCTGTCAATCACTCTGACAGTTGTTTTAATCATTTATTCGCCCGGCCTGACAGTGTTTTTCGGGGATATATACCATAAATAGATTGATTGTAGTTCGAGAGTTAATACACCGATTCGAAGTCATTTCCGAAATTATCGAAATGCGGGTGCCACATTTGCACTTCCGTTCGATCCATGTCTGCCACCATCCTTGCGTGCCTCGCAGGCATGTGAGTTATTTGGCGAATCCAATTGGGAAATCAAAGGAGCCCATAAAACTGCATTAGCCGGGCCTTAGACGGTGTCAGTGCTGGGACTGCCAGTAGAGCAGCAATCAAATTGCACTGCGAACGTGATATTATTAAAAATGTGAAATTCTGGGAATTCTTTAGAAGTAGAAAATATGAAATTTGTGGAAGGAACTGAAAGGATTGGTGAAGAATTGAATTTATTATAAATCCATTGCAGTTGATTTTAATAGGATAAAAATGTATTTAAATTTTTGTATGAAAGTATATATTTATAAGTATAGGATTCCAATCTTTGATGCCTTTTGATTTCTGCTGAAATAATTTCAAAATTTCAGAACAAGATTTGGTTTAATTTAATAAAAGGAACTACAACATAATCTGTTCTTTGATATTAGGATCTAAAAAAGATGTCTAAATTTATGCAATGCCATTTTGGAGATACCAAAATCTGTAGAAATTTTTTAAATATTCTTAAAACAGCAATAAAATTTATCTTAATTTTTTGACACAATACTTTTATACATTTTTGATATTTTCATTGTCTGAAAATAACTGTGACTATGACATCTCTGATTGGGCTTGCCCAAGGAACGCGGTCCAAAGTTATGCATATGCATTTCTTTTGTTCAATCTCTGGCCCGGATTTGGCAAATTGTTTGCAGGGAAAACAAAGAAGACACAGGCGGAGGAGCAGCCGAGGGGAAGGCCAGGATCATGAGGAGGTTGAGGAGGCTGCCTTAGCCTTAGACCGGCAATCCAACTTCTTCGTGTCAGAGCAATTTATGCTGCCCGCCCGACTCCTCGGGGGCAATTGTCTGACTCTGTGCCGGAGTGGAGCTCCACTGGCAATCTGCTCCTCGTTGCCGGCAGTTTAAAGGTTGAGCGTAGTTCAAATTGTTTGCCAGGTATTTTCAGTGCAGCACTTTTTCCCAGCTATTTGATCTGTGATTGAGCTGAATGAGCAAATAAACTTGTGGCTCCATGGACTCCATTGGGCAATGCCAGAGACACGGATGAAAGGTGAAAGAGCTCAATGGGTTTGTGTGGCAAAAGTTTAAGTATTATGTATTAATGGTGTTGCGGCAAAGACTTTCGATCGATTGATTGCGATTTGAGTTTGAATTTTCTGTGATTCAAGTTTTGCTAAAGTTATATAAGAACTTAAGAAAAAAATAATAAAAGATTCAAATATTAGTTTTAAGTTGGTGATTGCTCAATTTGATGGCTTCAAAAATAAGGTCAGTAAAGAGAGTCTTTATTAAGTTCACATATATAGTTCGATTCCCGTCTCTCTACAATATTTCCCCTTGTTTTCAATCTTTTAACTGCTGCCTGCAGTCCCCTTTAAGTATTTACAACAATTTATCAAAAATTATGCGACAAAATATCTGTGCCATGTCAACGTTTCAATAGGCGGCCAATAAAATTTATGGCCAATGCAGCGGCCCCAATCGACGAGTCCTGGCCGGATCCAGTGGCCAGCATCCTCCGTGCCCCTGCTCCTTCGGAGTCGCCACAATGCAGTCGCATACATTTGTCACGGCCCTGTTGTGGCCAGACTTATTAAACGGCTTTTAGCCGCCAGCTCGGAACATCACTATTATGCCAGGAGAATATGTATTTTCTATAGAATGCCGAGATTTATGTGTGCGCCCAAATAAGTTTTGCGGTTGTGTTTTTTGCAAATGATGCGGCATTTTCAGTATCGTGTTGAATGGGGAAGAGATAAATAGGGAAGCCGCATATATTGTGGAGTCAGAGGTCAGAAAGTGCTGAATCAGTAGCCGTTCATCCATATTAACCCCTTCTATGCCAGAGCTTAGCCACAATGTTGTTATGTCTTAAGGAAATAACCAGGTTTTACGAAGGTTTAAATTTATGTTTCATATCAAGTATATATCTAAAAATGTTTAAAGATATTCAAGGGGCGAAATTTACCTTTACGATTAATTCGAGTCTATTAGAGGTTTGTTTTAAATGTCTTACTTATATATTAATCCTTTACAGACCTCTCACCTACACATTTTCCCATTAAACATATAATTCTTTATTTATTTTCTTTATTATGAAAAACAATTAATTGACCATTTGCTGTTATGCCCGGCTTCCATTTTCAACACTCTCAAAAAGTTTTGTATTGCCAAGGGCCCATGGCAAGAGTAAATTTAAAATTTATGAGGCCAGCTCACTAAATTCGGCACAAGAGGAGGGTGCTGATGGTGAAATACAAATGGGACCCAAGCTGTTTATGTTTTTCGAACGTGTCCGGATCCCTGACATTCAGCTACACTTCCACACAGCCTGTCCATTTGTAATCCCCCCGTTCCATGCCCCAGGCGTGGGTGGAATGTGCTCAAATTAAGTTGTTGCCTATGGTAAATTGTCATTCTCCTGTTTGCATGTGTAACGGAAAAGGATGTGGAAAATTATGTGTGAACCTGGGTACGAGTTGAGAGGAAGGACAAACAGTCTAAGGGGGAAATGGAATTGGACAATCCTAAGCCGCTTTAAACAGAAGCCGTCGACCCAAAACACTGTTTTCTGCCAGATAACAAACAACTGTGTAATTAGAAGAGACTTCGGGGCCGCCCACAAAGAATGTCCTATGCATAATTAAACAGCAAATTAAGCATTATCAAGCAGGACCCAGGATACAGGCTACACTGAGGGAGAGCAGTGAATAATATAAAGTCTGTTAAGGATTAAAAAAGTGAAAATATAACGTATACTTTAAAGACTTAATGTTGTGAAATCTTTACATTCTTTATATTCTCTTTATTCATATTAATAATCTCAAATACTCTTTCTTTTTTCGTTTAGTGTACCAAGATTTCAGCCCCATGGTGAAATATTAATAACAATTAATAGGCAACAAGTGAATGGGGTCGAGGGTTGCCTTAGTGACCTTCAGGGACATTTCATCATCTTAATGGTGGGGAGTTTTCGGGGGGCCGGCAGCAAATCTGTGACAATACCAGCTCGCAGCCCGGACAGCGACACTCAAATTAGAGAGCTCTTGAGTGGGGAATGGTCTGGGGGGCTAGTCCTGGAAACGTCCTTTGAGTAAGCGGCTTGCCCGCCTCCCTTGGCACCTGTCATTGCTGTGTGTCCTGTCAATGGCACTTAAGCAGGACACATAAGGAAGCGTTAAGGGGGAATCCGAATCCGCCCGCAGGCGCTGGCTTTTGACGGAGTCTAGTCACTGGGCTTAAGTGTATATTTGTGGATAGTGATTGAGACCGCCGAGCAACAGTCTATATAGCTCTCAAAGTGGGTCAACTGAAAACTTTGGCAAGACCTTGAAACTATAAGATGCAAGTGAACTTAAGAGGAAGTCAAGGAAAAACGGAAAAAATACTGTGATTTTATAAAATGTGGTTTAAATAAGTAAATATATTTTACTGCAAAATAATAGCAACAGAACAGAAGATCAGAATATCTTTTTGAAATGATCTAAATCTTAATTTCCTTGTCTTAATATATTTCTATACCAAACACTGAATTTAACACAAACAAAATATAATAACCATTCCCCGAATTATAATAAATTAAATACCAAGAGCTCCCCTTCTAAATTATGTTCTTAGGACGTTTTAACGATACAATAATCTTTGCCAACAAGACGGGATACCTTTTACTAAAAAAGGAGGCTAGGAACCCCTGTATCTGTCTGACTCCGATTTGCAGAGCTACCCACCTGACCCTCATAATCACAGCAATTAGTAATTACGCAAACTGCGACCGCTCCGTTCCATAGTGCCACCTCCACCCACTCGGTTCACACCTGCCCCGGCACTTATCCCTTTTAATTAGGCGCCACCAAAAGGCAAATTTTCCCTGGGCCCAAGGAGGCAGCCAAGTGGTAACTCTCCTGGCCGTAAGCCCCCTCTCCTACCCATTTCCAACTCTCTATCTGTCTGTTTTTTGCCCTTGCCTTTCCTTTTGGCAGATGCTTCGACTGGCAGCAGCAGTAGCGCCCGATGCCTTCGGCCCATTTCTAATTTCCATTTTAATTATTACGAGTATTATTCTGAAAATCAAGTGAGCGGCAACTTTGGCAATTCCCATACCACACCCCCCCAATGCTCACCCTAGGCGGCAGGATACCAGGCGGCAGCTGTTACGGTTTTTTGCTCCTTCCTCCTCCCTGATTTCGCCACCTGCTGTCTGCTCCCGGGAGCTCTCTCCTCCAGTGTGTAGCTGTACCTGTGTGTTATCATATTTCACGCCTATTAGCGTTTTAATTTAATTAACATTTATGGTGACAGTTTCTGGCGGCTGTCAGAGAAGTAACGAAGTTTATTTATAGGAAGTTTGCTGCAACGAATGCTGAAAGGGTGCAGGCAAAACTATCTGAGGTTTGCAGGGGCTTGAATACAAGATCTTGTAATTCCCCAGATTCATTATCATGGGACTGCCTTTAACAAAGAGTTAAAAATCTCAAGTTCAACAAAAGTTTCTCCCGTTTAAATGCCTTGCTATTCACTTTGAGTTCAACTGCAAACTGCAGTGTTTGACTTTGACGATGGTGAACTTTACGGCAACTTCATTGCGAGTCTGGCAGAGACACTCAAACGAAGTGATATTAGTTACCGATTCCGGAAATAATTTCACGTAGCTATTTGCACGTAATGCCAGGCAGCCAGACAGTCGATGTGGGTGCCCAGATAGCGGGTTAATCCACGCCCACTGACTCGATTTATTGAAGGCCTCGCCGGGCCTGGACACGGCCAAGGCAAAGGCAAAGGCAATTTGAGCTGGAAATTACATCCGCCTGCGTCTGGCACGGCATAGTCCGGCACTTTCCAAGAGCTTGACTTTAAAAGAGTTAAGTCAGTTCCCATCATAGGCATCCGCTTCTGCGGCTGATTTTAATAACTTCATCAAATTGATTCGCACGAGCGCACTTTCTACACAATGATTTGTTCAATTCGTTGTCCTGACAATAGCTCAAAAATGTTTCGCTTTAGCTGCAGTCTGGCTTTTGTTCGGTTTCTGTGGCTTAGTTCAATATCTAAACTATCCATCAGTTGTTCCGAGCAGCAATTGTTTCTGATTTTAATGGGAGTGAGCAGCGGTTTCTATTCACATTTGGTTTTGGTATAAATCCACACGGAAACTCGTGTGGTTTGCCTCGTTTGCTGTAATTGCCCAAACATGAAATCAGACTGTTGTGTTGAAATTATTTTATCCGAAATCAACCTAACCAGCAGAAGTAATCGTAAGTTAAACAATTTATTAAAACGGTATTTATAATGCGTTGTGATATATATATTTTTCTGAAACTTATTTAAGGACATTCCCTTGAACTTCTTAAATGCTTCGACAGCATATTCCCGTCTTGAAGGTCTTTTATTATTTATAATTTTGATCTAAGTGCATTTCCGCTGTAATAGTTTTACGATTTTTTTTTTTGCACATTTTTCCCGCCGTAGGTCAGCCCCGCCGTGTTCTTGCCACGTTTTTCCGCTTTTATGTTAACAACAAAGGCAGCGGCAAATGAAGAGGCTGCGGGCCGAGAAGAAAGGAAAAAACACAGAGCCAGGCAACCTGAGGAGGGCATTGTGCGATGCGAGACGTTTGCCATTGCAATTGCAATCGCAGTGCCGATGCCGATGCTCGTATTTTACCTAGGACTGCAGGCAAGCATGAGAATTTAATGAGCAGCCTCTGCAGGAGCTTTGAAGTTGGAGCTAGGAGCTGGAGAAGGAGCAGGAGCTGCTCCTGAAGCTGTTTAAGTTTTAATCGAGTTATTGGCAGGCGTGCATTCGCAGGATATCTGCAATTAAATGCTCCACTCCCACAAATTCACAAAATTCACACAGAATAATTGCCCGAAAATTAATTTAAATTCAAATTTAATAATTCCCAGGCCATAGACCAGACCGGCTATTTTCAATTTGGCTATTTGCGGTTTTGTGCAAATTCAGTTTTGGTCAAATTGCTAGACATATTGCACAATTACAGGCGCCGTGCTTAGACGGTTTCGGATTCGTTTCGCCTCGTTTCGGGTTGGGTTTTGGTTTGCCTTTGTTAAACCATTTGTTGTCCGAACTATTGAAATTTGATTTTGTGCTTTGTGTGTGTTCAGAGCAAATGGAATTGGCCGAGCTTACACGTTTTGTAAGTAAATGTTTTGCCAAATATGGTACATATTTTCAGCCAAGCGTAAACCGTGTGTAATCCCTCACAACCAGGACTCTCCTTTGTTCAATCTTTGCTAATTAAGCCGGCCATTATCACCTTTAATTAATTGACTCGAGGACCATTCCCTTCCGTGGCAACATTCACTTTTTCCAGTTCCACTGCTGATTGCAATGCTAATCACAGGGAAAACTTTCAACTTCATTTGTTCTCGGAATGTCCTCTCGTTGCCGCACTCTTTCAATTAATTCCCGACGCCTCCCCCACACGGACCTTGCCTTGCTAATTGGGATTATCTATTATTTGGCAATCGGCAGGATTTGCATAATTAAAACGTCAGATTGGACTCGTTGTGGACTTTAAATTCGGTTCGGTTCGGCCGCAAAAGAAAACAATTTTTTGGCTTTTGCAAATGCAAATTTCATTGCTCATACGACATGTGCGCCCGTATTCGTACGTGATGCGTGCGAATCGTGGTGGCCTGGCCCCCGGATTGGGTTTCGGTTTCCGATTTAAATTGCCTTTCATTTTTCGGCACCGCTCCTGGCCTGGTCTGCCATATTTATTTTCAGTTCGCTGCCAGCGGGAGCTGCCTGGTAAATGCAAGAAAACAGATAAAAGCGTCTCGGCCACATGTCAAATAGTAGTTGAGACGTGACATTCATGGTCAGGCTCGCATATTGCACTCGCCAGAAGCTAATCCAATAAATATGTGCAAGTGATTTGAATCGGTTCCGTGGTTCCTTGGTTCCCTGGCCTGGCATTTCCAGCACACAATTCTCGTTCCTCGGGATAATCATGTTCTTTTCCCCGTCGGCATCCTCTGCAACTCTGCACATGGAAAGCCATTGCCTTGGTTATGAAAAACTTTGCTTATGCATAAATTTTCACTGGCCCCGCGCTGCAAATTGAAATGTTTAAAAGCGCATGAAAATGTTGTTACAACTTTGAAGTTTTTTGCAGGAACGCTCTTTATGCGGTGCAAAAACTTTAAATGCCGGCTCGAGTGTGTGTATGTACAGTATACAGAGAGCGGCTCGGCTATTTGTTAAGAGCATTTCTATAAAATTTTCAAGGCTTTTGTTATGGAAACTTTCCCTGCGAGCCGAGTAAAATGCTTGCGGAGAGCATTAGAGGTGAAAACTTTCGTGTACAGTTTAAACGTATATATTTCTCGCACAAGAGTAGGCTAATTTGCGGAGGTTAAGCACAGCCAAAGCCGAGCAGAAAGCCGCCCAAAAAGGCCACAGCCAGCCGTTGGCTGGATGCAGATGTCTTTTTGCTCTTCTCGATCAGTATCTCGATACCTGTCAGAGCTCCAGCCTCCGGTTGGTGGGTCTGCCCGGTGATACGCAGCTGCGCAGGAGCCTGATGAGGGCATACCTCGAAGGTGTCCAGCTGGATCAAGTCCGCTTGCACGGCCAGCTCGACGGCAATAATCATGCCGCCGGTGGCTAAGGCCATCAACTTGCTGGTTTTCAGAAACACAAATCCGGTGAGGAACCCGCCGACAGCTCCAACCCCGATCTGGGTGTACGGCGATCGCTGGCAAAGGCAGTCCATCGCTGAGGTAGTGGAGTTCGTATACAGTTGCCGAGCGCTAATCTGAGCTACTTTTACATACTTTTCTTCGTCACTGGGAATTCAAAACTCATTTTGGGAAAATCTGGTAAATATAATGCCACAAACAATTTGGTTGCCCTTTTGTGAAGGTTAGCTCAAAGCCTGTCGCCTCCTCATCACACTGCCCAACTACGCTCCAACGGGTTTAGTGACTGCCAGACCGTGGAATGTCCAAAACATCAAAGTTCGGTCGAACCCAGACAAAAGTCCTTGGTATTCAATGGACTTTTATTTAATGTATTTAAGTATTTAAGCAGTTCGTTATTAACCAAAAATTATGGGGAAATATCTGGAGAATTTAAATACCAGTAAAATGGAATTCAATACTTATCAATGAGGTTTTCACTTTTCGAATGCGTTAACTGCCACTTCAATTAATTTTCCATTCAATTAAAAATCATAAATAATTGAATATCATCAAAAATACCATTAAATCAGAAAAGAAAAACTTCTCATTCACTTCCGCAAGTATTTTAAAATGCGCTTTAATTATTTATGGAACATCTTCGTTTGCATTTACCATATAAATATTAATCAAGGCATTGTTTAAAAATTGTGGAAAATGCATATTTAATAAGAAACAATATAAAACTTTTTAGCGAGTTTTAAATTGGCTGTGTGTTAAATTTTCTTTTCCTTTTTTAAATGCTCATCAATTACCTAAACGTAACCGTAGATATCAGGATGGAAGAGTTCAAGTTAACAGTTCAATTGCCTTAGAAAATGGCTCCAAAATAGCCGCTTTACGTTTGAATGCATTTTGGTTTTTAGGTGCTTCCATTGCTTTTATTTAATTTATCGTTCAATTATGCGCCAGCTACGCCCAAATGGTAGGAACAGAGCCTTCAGGTGCCGTCGAGGTGTTTTCCGCTTATCACAAACTGAAAATCAAATTAACAATGAGCACGCAAATTGCCACAAATGACTGCGGGAACGAAAAGGGGTTTCTGGAGGATAGTGGACTGGGCCATCCATCTAGCCATTTTCCAGAGCGATAATCTAGGTGGAGTAATGCAGTCTTTAAGTGCTTTTGTGCAAACAATATCTCAAGCAGACAACGGCACAGACCAGACCAGAGCAGACCCCTTGGCGCTGCCACAGAAACAACTAAAGTGTTTGAACATTTAAATTGACATTAATAGGAAAAGTAAAATGTGAGACTGTCTTGGGCGGGAGCTCAGAGCCACACATGAAATATAAATGAAACAGAATGCAACTTGACCATAAAATGTGAGCTCAACTGGGCGAAAAAAGAGGAAGGAAAGTAACCGAGTAACAATTTCAACATCAATGCGAAACGTGTTTGCCATGCGGCGAATTCTCTCACTCGTTTGGAGTTGGGAAAAATCTTGATTTTCTTCTTCAGCTCCTTTGTTTTTCTCAGATTTCATGTCCAAAATAGGTGATTTTTGCAACACGTGCGTTTTATGGGAAATATTTTTACTTTAAAGTCGGGTCTATAAGCAACAGAAAGATATTTATTGACAGGGAATTATTATTTATAATTTAAAATAAAAGGAAATACTTTAAATCAGAGTAAAAAAGTAAATTTATAATCGAGATTATAAGGTTTAAGTTGATCCTTAACAATTTCAGTTATTCCATTGGGATCCCTTCAAAATCAACAATAATTTCAATGCAAATATCGTTATACCACAAGCTCAAATAAATTCCCATAAATACTTGCCGACAATTACGCCTGAAAGGACCCCTCATAAGACCCTATTAAAAGTGCAACTGTAGCTGTAACTGGAATGGCAAGAACTCCGCTCGTTGCGAATATATGCAGGAACAAGACAAATTGGACCTTTGAACTGCAACGGCAACTGTAGTCTGGAGTTGTTCGCTTTTGCGAGTCAATTGCACGTAAAGTTTTCCATCATTGCATGCAGAGGAAAATTGAGTTTTCCTTGGCTCAGCAAACACAAAGAACGAGCAGTTGTACATAGCAGCAGCAGAAGGAGCGGGAGCGGCTCGGCGCAACAGTGCGTATGCGTAATACGTATTTACACAATTTAGAAGCCAACTGCAGTGTCCTCGCCCTGTCCATATGGTTAATGCGATGGGGCAGCACTTGGTACCACTGGACCTAGCATTGGGTGCTGCTGCTAGTGCTTGTTGACATGCTGTAAATTTGAAAACAGTCATCCACTGGCTAAAGAGTGGCCTGTTGGCTCAAAGCAAACGATTCCCCTTCCCCCGCCAGCCTGTGTTGGCCGCTTTATTTGTGTGCGGGCTTGTACAACAAATTAACTGTGGTAAGCTGGCGGACTGCTGATGCTGCTGGCTGTCTCCACTGGTGGTGTTGTTGCTGTCCGGGATTGGCAACGTTGTTAGTTGCGTTGTTAGCAGATGAACGCAGTTCTGTGGTTGCAGCTGCTCGGCAAGGAGCAGGAGCAGGAGGTGGGCGAGTTAAATGGTTTGTCTGTTTTGGAACATTCATTTGGTTGCTGCTGGCTGGGGCAGATGTGGAGTCCTTCGGTGGAATACCAGCGAAAAAGCCATTTAAATTAAAAATGGGAATGGTATGTGGGGGATAGAATCACCTAAAGTTATATAAATTATGAATAAATTGTTTCTCCATTTGAAAATCAATTGTTATGAATAAAATTCATAAATTTATTGTTTGATTTCTATATTTTTCATTTCTTTTGAATGCTACGTTTGTAATTTATATTGTTCTTCTTTTAACTAAATTTTTAAGTTTCTACCAATATAATTTGTGAATTTATAGGTTTATAAGTTTATATCTTCACGGATATCAAGTCTTAACGCTTCCAAAATTACTTGTAAACTGTTCTCCTTGTTATCCTGACAAAGCTTGCCAGAATTGGATCGTAAATAGTTTTCATAACTGTGGCATTCCTTAGATATTTGGCGAGGAAATTGAATTTGATATTAATTAGTTGCTGATATGTTTGCCGCCGGCTTGTGGCTTGTAGGATGCATATAATGAGCTCGGTCTTGGCACTACTGGAGCCTTCATCTGTGGTCAGGACAGACTCAGCTCGGAGACCCGAGTCCTCATCTTTTAGTTGCTTAGCTCGTGAATTATGCAAAGTGGCAAGAACGACTTGGGCAACTATTCTGGGCATGCAATTCCATCTCGGCTGATCCCCGCCTTTGCCTGAAACTTTTATATGTGGTGCGTGCTGGCGGCTGCCGTCGAGACCTTTTTGGGCCAAATTAGTGGAACACGCACCACAGCTTAATGCTGGAAGATGCGGGTCCCGCAACAATGTCTCGCAGTTTGCATAAATGCATGGGGGGACTCGACTTTACTTTCCTTCTGCTGCCGAATTTTTATGCATTTACTACGTGACTCTCCCCGGGGGCATCGCAAATTGTTTGCCTTTTCCCTGGCCAAGCGTTTAATAAATAAATTACACGGGGCGAGAAAGATTCTTGGGGATACTTTCACTACTCGGAGCGTAGGTGAGATGAAAGTTTCACATTCCCAAGTGATTGCATTGCTTAGAAAGAAAAAGGTTAACAAATTATATTGTCATGTAGAATGTTAATTTATTATTATTAAATTTAATGTACAACAAAACTGAAGTAGAGAAATATTAATATATATACAAAGATGTTTGGTTTTAAGTATAACTATTTACATTGCGCATTAATTATTTCTGTCATCTTAATACCTTATAATTATTTATAAATAAATCACAATGTTTACTTTACCCTTTGCTATTTCCGATTTAAAATCATTCCCTCTTTTTCAGGTATTTTTAGCCCGCAGAATTTCACAACTCGAGGACTTAAATCGAAGACAAAACCGGGTTCATTCAGTTGCCTTGACGACGCCACTTAATTAGCAGAAAATATGCGCAAATCGAAAACCGAGAAAAGTGTCGGAATTGGCTAATTGGAGAATTCCAGCAAATGTTTCCTTATTTTCCCAATTTGACATTGGTTTCTTCGGAATCAAAACAAAAAAAAAAAAAACAAACATCACTCCGACAGCAACATTTGATTAATGATTGCAACCCGAGTCTGAGTGGGGTCATGTTGGAGGCAGTGATGCATATTAGAATGCAGCTCAGTGCCCGCTGGATTCTATTAACACCCCACTAACAGCCCGACAGATGAAGGCAGAGAGATTCTGCCATCACATCCCCATCCTCCCGAGGCCTTCCCTTTTTTCGGAGCCGCTGTCTTCAGTGTAACACATGTCGCCACTTAATGCGTTGAGTGCATACGGAATGAGCCAAAATGGCTGAAAAGGCTGAGAGGGCGTGAAATGGGCCAACAACACAGCCACAGCGCCAGCTGACGCCGCCGGCAAAATGCAACACGAAGCCGGCGACAGCTTAGGTCGTGTCGCATAATTCCACAGTCCCCCTCCCTACGGGCTAACACTCGAGATGAAAAACTGTTTTCCCCAGCTATACACTTTAAAATTGATGCCATTTTAATCTGCCCGATACAGAGCTTTTCGTTAGAGTCAAAAATATTTAAGGGGATTTAAAGCGAGTCATCAGAATCTCTACATTATCCTGTAAGTTTGTAACTTTTTGGGAAAGAGGAATGTTTTCAAAGAGCACCTGAATTTGATAAAAAACATATAAATCCTTAAAGCAAGTCCTTGCCCACAGATGTGTGATTTAATTACCTTGAGTGCCGGCCAACTTCATTCCTTTTGGGGTGACCTGAATGCGAAATGTTTGTCTTACTCTGATTTCGCCTGTCCCCGCCTGATAATTAAGCTGCAAATTGATTAATTGTCCGCTGGCTGGCATTTTGGCCAGCCGAGAGAGAGTCCACAGAAGCCGATGCCTGCCAGTACTTTGCAATTAATAAAAAAGGCGCGAAAAAACCTGCGGTAAATGCTGTCACTGCAATCAATGCAGTTGATTGTCCTGTTTGTAAATCGCTGCAGTTTGTTTCTGCGGGATCAGTGGCGTTTGCGGGATAGATATTTAAGAGCTCAAGTTTGCCTTCTCATTAAACTCGTTGTTTAACGAGGCAAGACAGTCTCATCTCTTTACTTAAGCTCCAGATGCTGCTGCCCATCAGGCTTGGTGTTAATACATCATCATCATCGGGCTGTGCCTCTTGTATCTGTCTGTCAGTCGGACTGTCAGTTCGTCCTGCCATTGCAAATTCAATTAATCGAAATGCAGACGGGGTCCGGTCCGGTTTGGACACACATTAAAAGCTGCTACATGGGTCCCACAATCGTTTTATAAATTTGTGTGCTCTGCAATTTCGAGAGAGGGCCACAGTTAGGGCTTGCCGGCAGCCAGGAAATTAGAAACGCATGCCACTTGGTGACCAGGACACATATATGCCTGGATGCCGGGACCCGGAGGGAGTGCAACAATGAAATCCAAAACTCAAATGCAAGGGCAACAGTTGCATTTCCCGGAGGAGGAGGATGACTTTGAGCGAGAGATCCCATGCAGCATCGTTGTCTGTGTTGGCCAACACGTTTGACGGCCATTTCCGTTTATGAATTGCCCCGCCCAAGGGGTACTTCCAGATCTGCCATCTGGTCGGCCCAGAGATGAACTGTTTGGGTTCCTTTTTTCTTTCGAAATGTGAAAGCTGATTCTGGCTTTTAAAGAGCACTTTGCTGCGTGGCCAAAGAGTTGAAGGCGCCGAAGATGGAATTCAATTACGCCACATATTTCGACGGAGGGTGCCGCGTTAGGCACTCGTGTAAGTGCATAAAACGAATTTGTTTATGGCACCGCCCAGCGAAAGGCAAAGGGCAAAGGACGAAGGGCGACAGGACTTAGCGACAAGGAGTAACGCCCCAGACCGAGAACGACGACGACTGCAGCCGACAGCGGCGGCTCTCGCCACATGTGTCCCGCTCCGGCAGACTGGGGGACTGCCAAAAAGCATGGAAAAACGAAATCCCCAATATGTTTATGGCCAAAGTTTAAAGACTTTTGTTTGTCTTTTGATGGGGTGCAAATTGAAATTGAATTTGGCCGGGTTAAACACAAAAATCGCCCCATATTCCTCCTCCTCCTGCTCCTGCTCCTACTCCCCCACCGATGCTTAACGCTCTCACATAAAAGGCAAACATTTGCAGGAAGCGCGCCCGAAATATTTCAGCCACATAAATCATAACAATGGCCATATTGTATATGTAAAACTGCATGTAACAACGGCAACTGCAGCTGCATGTCGCCCCCAAAACGAGTGAATGGGTGTGTGTGCCTGTGTGTGCATTGCCCCACCACAAGCAAACAAAAATCAAAATCAAATGCAATATAAATCTGGACCAAGCACTCGGAGAATTCGCGCCAGATGCTGTGGGCACACACACACCAGTATTTTTTGTCGTCCAGAGATAACTACGAATGACCTATGGCGAGAGAATGACCAATCTATGATATTCAAGAGCTCTAAAATTTGGTTAAAAATGGTGGGAAAGAAAAGCGTTCTAGATAACTCTATTATCAAGCAAGTTCTTGGCGAAATTTTCTGTAAATCTATAAAAGTTTTATTGCCAAAGAAAAAAATGCAACACAAATTATATAATAATTAAGAAATATTTCGATAGAAATATGGATGAATTTATATAATAATTTTTAGAGTCAGGTTCCCTTTTTTCCTCGAAAGATCATTAGCAAACTTCTATACATTAGTCCCTTTATTTTATAATAATTATTTTATCTAAGAGTATCCACATATCGAATTTTCAAATATCATACTTTAATTTTCCCTTACAATTTGTGTGAGCAACACTTTTTTTTGTCAACTTTTTTCCTTTATTTTTGTAAAAAACTTTCCCTTTACCCTTCATCCCACGAAACTCCAGCAATAAATTGTCAATTTTTGAAATGTTTGCCATGTAGGCGAGGGCAATTTTATGGCCATTTCGGAGCTGATTTAATGCGCTAAGCGAACGGGATTAGCCGGGCTCGTAAATCTGCAGTTAGATGGGGCGTTATGGTGGCAAGCGTGCTGGCATGGCGCGGCATCTCATCCCCGGACAACCGACAAACGACAACCAACGACCGGCAGTCGACACTCGAGGCGGCCTTTTTCATAATTAAGTGGCGCATTGTTGCAGCCCGGAGGATGGGGCGGGTGTGAGGCGGATTCCTTGTAGCATCATTAAGACACGTGGGCGGATCATCTTCTTAACAGGCACTTGAACATCACACGGCGAGCTGAAAGTGCAATTTGCGTTGACAACATAAACAGCCGTGGGTTAAGGAAAGGAGGGGGATTGTTTCGCTTTTGGGCGTAGAAAACGTCAGCGACTCGAGTGCAAGTGCATGGGGAAAAATAATGTGATAAGTTTGATTAAGAAATAAATAATAAAAATGATTAAATAAAATAAGATATATTAAACATAAAGAGAAACCTAGCCTAGAAATAGAATCCAAATAGTCTTTTAAAACTTAAATAAATTAAGCATGTATTGCAAGCAAGAAAAAATAAATGTTATACAACAAAAAATGTACTATTTGTGATATAGAAAATCCTCTATAAAAGAAAAATTTGCGGGAATTATCCTGTGACCCGATAATTCCCGTAAATTTTTTCTTTCATGTGCATCGCCAAGGATAAGCCGCGGGTAAGATGCTCAACATGCATAGAGAATGCTGAGACGAGCTGCAACGAGGTTTCCAAACACGCTCTGTTACCCACTTGGCCCGCGGGTCCCGGCCCGGTTTTCTCAGCCGTTTTGCCGAGGATGAGAGCTCGAGGATGCGCTGCGATGCCGGAGCCGGAGCCCAACTGAAGAGCCTGCATACGCTTAGGCACACAAGGCCACCTAGAAACTAACCAAGCAGATTTCTTTTGCGCCCGAAGCCCACAACGAATGCCATTATAAATGTCGGAAAGTTAAGCAGCAAATGCATGAAAGTCAAGTGGCGGTTTGTTATTTCCCCCTCGTCCTTTTCGCCGCTCTCTCTCCAGCACAATTAGAAGCGCCCAAAAGGACGCTCTGCTCAGTGCTGTCCCTGACTGCTTCATATTTCATAGCGAAATGCAAAAACGGAAACGGAGGGGACCGAGGGGATCGCTGTAAAAACTACTACAAGTGGTTAGCAAGCCAGCAACAGTGGAACTGTGACAAAACACAGCAAAAGGACATGTGTAAAGGAGCGCATTCAGGACAGGCAGACTGTCAGTGTGGCCAGAGGGGGATACCAAAACTGGAACTGAAACAGGAAAAACGACAGTCAAGGGAGAGGAAACATTAACAACAAGTCATGTCGAGTCCGTCGACGGCATTGTTTAACCGGAAATGGGGGTTAATTTCTGAGGGAAATGGACCCAATATATTGTCATCGCTATTAAATATTATGTAAAGCTAGTTATTGATGAGCTTTTATTAATATTGAAATAATTTTTAATGCTTTATTTAAAGTTCAAGGCTTTTGAAAAAAGCATTCTGTATTGTAACTCTGTTCAACTCATAATTTTACATTAACATGTGACAAAAAACAATTTCGGACAGAGTAGTCTGGTTTGAATTTTGTTCAAAAGTGATTCGTGTTTAAAACAATTGACATAACTTCTAAAACGGCTGTCTGACCTACATGCCGAGTCCACCCATTCCGCCCATTCCTCCCATTCCGCCCAGTCCGCCCAGAGTCGCACCTGCGGCAGCGGCATCCTCCAGCGGCATTTCGGTGACCACGGCCTCGGCGGTGGTCAGGAGCGAGGCAACACCGGCGGCATCCGTGATGGCGGTGCGCACCACCTTGGTGGGGTCGATGATGCCGCGCTCGATCATATTGCCGAACTCGCCCTTCAGCGCATCGTAGCCGTAGTCGCCGTCCAGGATCTCCACCTTGGCCACGACCATGGCCCCGTCAACGCCCGCGTTCTTGGCGATGGTGAGGCAGGGCATGCGCAGGGCGCGTTTTATGATCTCAATGCCCATGTTCTGGTCCTCGTTGGTGCCCTGAATGTCGCTCAGCTTCTGGATGCAGCGCAGCAGAGCGGTGCCGCCACCGGGCACGATGCCCTCCTCCACGGCCGCCCGGGTGGCATTAAGGGCGTCGTTGACGCGATCCTTTTTCTCGCTCACCTCCACGTCGCTGGAGCCGCCCACACGGAGCAGGGCCACGCCCGAGGAGAGCCGCGCCAGCCGCTCCTGCATCTTCTCCTTTTCGTAGTTGTTCTTCGACTCCTTGATGGATTCGCGCAAGTGCTCCACGCGCTTCTCCACGTCATCCTTTTGGCCGTCGCCCTTGAGCAGCATTGTGTCGTCCTTGGTGATCACTACTTCGCCCACGCGGCCAAAGTCGCTCAACTTGATGTCCTCCAATCGCACCAGGTTGGCCTCGTCGCCGAATACAATGCCGCCGGTGGCTATGGCCATGTCCGACAGGGTGTCATTGCGATTGTCCCCGAAACCGGGTGCCTTGACGGCGCACACCTGCAGACCCACCTTCAGGCGATTAACGACCATGGTGCTCAGTGCCTCGCCCTCTACGTCCTCGGCAATGATGACCAGCGGCTTCCGCTGGGCGTTGGCCAGTTCCAAGGCCGGCACGATGCTAGTCGCCGACTTGATCTTCTTCTGGGAGAAGAGCAGCAGGGCGTCCTGGAACTCGACCTTGGCCCCCTTGGCCACGTTGATGAAGTACGGAGAGATGTAGCCGCGATCGAACTTCATGCCCTCGATCACCTCCAGCTCGTCGCAGAGCGTCTTGCCGTCCTTGACGGTGATGACTCCATCGCGGCCCACCTTCTCGATGGCCTCACTGATCAGGTTGCCAACGGACTTGTCCCCATTCGCCGATATGGTGGCCACCTGGTGAATCTCCTGGGGCGTGCTCACGGGACGAGACATTTTCCGCAGGTTTTCTTTAACCGTTTCGATGGCCAACATAACGCCACGGCGGATTTCCACGGGATTGGCGCCGCGCGAGATCTTCTCGAAGCCCTCCTTGGCGATGGCTCGGGCCAGGACAGTGGCCGTGGTGGTGCCATCGCCAGCTTCCTCGTTCGTATTGTTGGCCACGTCCTGCACCAGCTTGGCTCCGATATTTTGAAATTTATCCTTCAGGGCTATAGACTTGGCTACGGTTACACCATCCTTGGTGATCTTCGGCGAACCCCAGCTCTGCTCGATGATAACGTTGCGACCCTTGGGACCCATGGTAACGGCCACGGCATCGGCCAGCACATCCACGCCCTGGAGCATCATTGCCCGCACCTCGGGACCGAACTTCACGTCCTTGGCGTAGGAGCGCGCCTGCCACAAGTGGCTGCTGATCCGGGCAGTGCGCCGCAGACTGGTTGTGTACTTGTTGGTGAGAATGCGAATCATAATGATCTGCGGGGGGAAGATTAGAATTTAGGATTATAAATGCTATGTGGGTCCACTTACCGGTAAATTTCTTTTTAAGAAAAATTCGTAAGCACTGTTGAAGCTCCGAAAGTCAAATGTTAACTGATGAAAGCCTTAGAGTGTCAGAAGGTCTTGAAGTCTTAGTCTTGAACGTATTAAGCTAAGACTACTTTGTTTTTTAAGAGGAAAGAGTAAGTTTAAATTTAGTTAGGTAAAATAAATATTTTTCGGTATAAAAATCAATAAATAAAACAATAAATTTTAAATTTCAATAATGTATACAAGATTGTAACGAAAAAGAAGATTAAGTAAAAGAAACTAAAGGATTCAAAGAATTCAGCATATAAGGCTTTAGAAATGACCAAAAAAGCTTCAAGGAAATAACCTTTAAATATTAATAACAGAATTTTTTTTCCATTTACAAAGAAGTAAAAGTGTCAGCTCAAGATCAAATAATAAAAATTAAATCCTATATTGCTTCTTTGATGTTCCATTACACCAATTTTGCTTTCAGCTAAAAGCCAAAATCAAAGGTGGGAGAAGATATACTCAAATAGACCGCTTCTAGCCCTTTCGCAATCGAAATCAGCAATCGGAGACAAAGCTAACTTCCCGTGGAACTAAACCCCCAATCCCAATCCCAGTCCCAGTCCCAGTGCCACCACCATTCACCTGGGCGACAATTTGTAACCGAAAAGTGAAAACCATTTAAATAGTCGTAAAAATGTGCGACGACAGCGACCGAAATACAATAAAAGCCAAAGTGGAATGGCTTTGCCCACCCCTTTTCCCAGCCGATGTCTCCCTCAATTTCCCGCTTTTCCCCGAATTTCCCCCGCTCTTCGCCGCCTTTACTCCGGAGAAACATAAGCTCTTCTTCGCCGGGGTATCGTTCGCTAGTCGTTGTCAGCTGCGCTTACAAGCGCGCGGCCAAATTGAAAACTGTTAAGGCAACGTAAGGCGAGGCGACCAGGACACTAGACATCGAGGACATCGAGGACGTCGACAAATGGCGGCGCTTGTTCATGAAAATTTAAATTGCAAAATGGGCTCAAATGGGTGGGCGGTGGCAAAGCACTCGCCCCGTTTGCTAATATTTGTGTTTTAATTACCTGGAAAAGTGTCACGACAGTCTCCCGCTGAGCTTGGAGTTGAGTGCAAATTTGCTGCCAACCTGTGACAGCAGATGACGCTGGCCAATAATTTCAAGACACGGCCATCTTGGAATTACTTTGTAATATTTGAGGGGAATATTACCATAGAATTATAAGGATATACATTTGCAGGTGGAGCTCTCTCTCGCTCTTCTTTCATGAACCAAGACAGGAATGATTGATATGAAACCCTATCGCCTTGGAATAAATAAAATAATCCGCCTGATGCATCTGATTCAATTACAAGAGCCGCTGAAAATGAGCCGACATTAATATTACAACAGAACGCTGACCTATTAAGGCGGCATTGGGTTAAGGATCGACTAAGGACTAAGGGAGCGCCCACGCATCATTAGGGAAATGGCAACGAAATTAAAGAAAATTAGCAGCTGACTGGAGATGGCAAATGAGGCGCATTTATTTGAATGTAATCCATTATGAAATCGCATAATGAAGAGATTAGCACACGCATACGGGGCGCAATTAATAAATGACCCGGCAAAAGGACAGGACAGGACAGGCCAGGCCAGGACGAGGGCAAGGAAGGGAGACCTCTGTCCGGCTGTTTGCGTGCGAGCCTCGCGAAGAAATCCAATAAATTAGGCAAACGGTAATCATTAGTTTCATTCCCGACAAACATTCGTATATATATATATATATATATATGTTTGTGGCGCAGACAAATAAATCAGTTCAAGTTCCAGGCCGCACTTTGGTGATAATTATATATTGAAGGCGGCCCAGTAATGGGACAATAAGTCAGGGCACAATTGTGATGGAGCAGCTGGCCGCTTATTAACCCATTGATGCTCGTCTTTTGTATTAACTCCCTCGAACAATGTTCGCCCGAAAAAGGCTTTGCACTTCATTTAACTTCTCGACTTGGCTTTCACCAGGATCCCGACGTCCAAGGACGTTCCCAGGCGCGGTTTTTACCCCTTTCTCATCGATAATTAACCGCAAAAACTTGGCACGCAACAGGAAAACGGGGGGGAAAAGGGACGGGAAAACCCGGGAAAATCGGAAAGGGGCACTGAGCCTAAGCATAAAGGGGTTAATGGCATGGCACAAAGTTTAATTAAAAATACGTGCGGCGGCCGCCCCGGCTTTGTTAACTTAAAGTGCGAGCCAAAATCTTGCCAAAGTTGAAAGGAAAATTGTAAGCGGATTTTCCCAGAAGGTTGATTAGTTGATTGGTTGGAAAAAAGGGTAAATTATTATTTATAGATATGGCTTTAAAGGGGCGCTTGTAAAAGAAAAGGAACCAGGGATAATTATTAGGAAATGGGTATTAATTATAAGGTCTACGATTTAAATTTTACTAAAAATTTTATAAGCTTTTGAAATGTAAAATATATTGATTTCTTGTATTGATTTATTAATTGTAATAATTTTAGGAAGCTTCTGAATTGAGTATTTATAGCTTAAAATAGCTTAAAGGCAACGCATGATAATTATAAGATCTCTATAAGCATTGTAATGAGAAATTATCTAAGATTATTCCATCAAAGCAATTATTTACAAAGGAAAATCTTTAATGCTCTTAGTCACCTGCAAGGACCCCATACACACTGCAGGATTCGCGGTATTTTCAGCTCAGGCCCATAAAGGCTGCCTGCAGTTTATGGCTGTAAGCGTGGTCAGCACCACACATTCCCCTCCCGAGCAAGTTCCCGCTCTGTCGTGGCTTTTTGCAGTTGGCTGCACATTTTGATTAGCCGGAGGCTCAGCCATGGTTTGGCTTTTTCGAGGGGTCTTTAACAATTGCCGCGCTGCGAGACACGCGGAGCACCCAGCTCCGAGCACACCGCCCGCTGTCTGGGACCGCTCACATGTGCCGGAAGCGCATTATAAAGGGCATTTCCGGTATTTAGGTTAGGTCGCTCGATCCGGGCCGTGCTTGGTATTTATAGTTCGGCGAATTCGGGGAGGTCAGGTGGAAAAGGTCACACTCGCAGCCGGCTAAAGCCTCGCGTGTGTGACGGCTTTCGGCATAAGAAATGAACTGGGGAGAGTTTGAGGATTCCAACTTTACACTTTATTCCCTTCGGCAGGCTGGCAGGATGGGGGGGAAAAAAGTTACCCAATCAAAAATTATGCTGTCTGGGCGAATGAAAAACAAGTTCGGACTACGAGATGCAGTGCGTTGCGAGGCAATCATAAGCCCGGCAAGACACATCCCCGAAACTTTTGTCCGGGCGAAAAGTTTCGTCTTAACCCAGTCATCGCTTGCCGCCAAATGGCGCAACAAAAAAAAAAAAAACTGTTGGGGAGAGAAAACGAAGTGGGAACTGTCCAAAAAGTGTTTTAGGTTAAGCGCAAACTTTCGCACACAAACGATTTTTGACGGTCATTTTAATAAATTGAAAACCGGCGGAAGGGATAAGACAGGGACCCTTGGTCCTGGTCCTGATCCTGGTCGTGGTCCAAAATCGATAGGGCAACCAACACCACCCGTCGAACGATTGCAACTTTTGCTCCTTCCTGGCCGACATTGTTTGGGCAGGCTCATAAAATCTGTTTACGGGCTTATAAATAAGCGATGCGATTTGTTTTTCTTATAAAACTTTTGCTTCCTCCTGCCATATCGGCCCCTTGAAGCGGGCCATAACTTATGCATGTCAAGGACCTCGGAACTAAACAAATCTCGGATCAGCCAGAATGTCTTCTTCATGGCCAAAAGTTTTTAACATTTTTATTGAGTTTGCTTTGTAATTTAAATTGTTTGTCCCCAAACTTGTTGACACGACAGAGGGATGGCTGCCTAACCAAGTCGGAGCGCTGGCATGCCGGCATGGCCAAAGGATTCCCTCCTGCCAGATGACAGCATAAACCAATGGCATTTTATCTCTCCCAGTGACTTTCAATCAATCGCATCAGTGTTCATTGTAGCGTCTAACAATTTGTTGTCTGCCTGGTTGCCCCCTCTCCCCTCTCCCTCCTCCCACATATGCACATATTTCTGCTCCCATTGAGGCGATGGAATAATCGAAGCTTTAACATATCCGTCAGCAACAGCCACGAGAAGAGCGGAGAAGCGGAGAGCTAAAGGGAAACGATATCCCTATGTGCCCGTGTGTGGTAGTTGTGATAAAAAAGTGCACTCAATGCCGAAACCCTTCCTATTCTCTTGGCAACCCTTCATTTTTTTTTTTTATTCACAATTGCAAGCATCATCGAGGTTCCCTTGCCACGGGGCGTATACGTAATGCACGTATCCAGCGGATTGTGTTGCATACTTTTGAGCGAGGTAACCAATTAGGTTTAAAGCGCGAGCATGGAAATTAAAAGGAAGGGATAGATGTAGAAAAATATGTATGAGAATATCCTTATTATTATTCTAATTATGGGAAATAAATTTAGCTTCTCGATTAGTCAAAGTAAAGTTTTTGAAACTATAAATTTGTAAAAATAAAATGCAAAGTAGAGTAAGGAAATCTGTTTCATATTTCGTTGCTTATTTTTCTAAAGAATATACTTACTTTTCAATTAAATCTTATCAAAAACTACACTGTAAAGCTTAGCAATTAAAGTGATTTGAAGGATAGAAAAATAAATCAAGTGATAAAATATGTTTCTTAACAACTAACCAACCATAAACCACTCTGAAGTAAATACTCCTTGTGATATCCTTACCCACATAAAACCCACATACAAACACCAAGTACTTCCCCTTCTCCGCCTTTATGCAGATAAAAAATCTCTTTGCAATTGTCTCCTCAGAACAAGTTGTTCGCGCTTGTGCGTCTGTGTGTGTGTGTGCAGGGACAATAACAACATAATTCATTTTGTCACTTGTATCTGCTCGTTATTAAATTGTTTTCTGAGCCACCTCTTACCGCCTGCCGTTTGCCCTTTGTCCCCCTCGCCGCCGTCGCCGCCACGCCACTTCTTTCGACAGCTTCTGGCTGACTCTGGGGCTGGCATAAGAAATTTATGCAAATTATAATACGCAAATATACAAGTTATATTCGGAGACACAATAAACAAGGTCTGTGTGCCATGTGCCGGGTGCGAAACAAAGAGGAGAGCGTCGGCATTAACTCGTCCAGGCTCAGCTCGGCCTGCACCTAGTGGTTGGTTGGTTGGCTGGGCCCGGGAGTCCTTCCATCCTGACATAATTGCGAGCACTGCACGAGTGCAGGATGCTCGCCTCTGTGTGTGCGCTTTAAGGCAATGTGCTCGGAACGGGCGTATGAAGTCGAGAAGTTGTCAGACATAATTGAAACAATTGCAATTGCTGCCGCCTCTGCCGCACTTCTTTCTCGCCTCGGCATTGCATTCTTTTCTTTTGTCGGAGAGAGAGAGGCAGGCATGAAATGCCATTCCCTGCCAGCGAGGCTGATAATTATGAAGTACACTGAAGCTTTTCAGTATTGTTTACCCCCGAGAGAGAGAGAGTGGGGGAAAGACCAAGGCAGCAGGATGTGGAGAATAAGGCGAAAACACTGCAGGATATTTGAGAAGGGGAACCATAATTGTGGGAAATATTAATATATAATTATGATACATTTAAAAAATAATAATAACTTCATTGAAGGTAATAGAAAGAGTAGAGAAAATTTAAAAATGGTAATAAAATTGTATCTACAAAAAATATATAAAGACAGAAAGTGAACCCTAAAACTTCAGCCTTAGCAATTGCATTTGTTTAAGAACAAGAGATACTTTTGGAATGAAATATATTAACTAGTTCTGAATCTGTCATAGATTCCCCCAAAATTTCCCCTAGTGTAAGCAATCGGACATCAGACAACTGGCAACAAGTCCCAGCTCCTCTCTCTAGTCTCCAGCGTCTAAGCCTTTTTCAGTGCTCTTCCTATTCAATAATCCATTGGCTGCCTGCCAAACAGTTGGCAACTCGGAAGCCATTCCAGCGATTATGAATAATTTTCTGCGGCCCTCCTGCTCTCTGCCGCCGAATTCACATTTTATATATAGTATTTTCCGCTAGTTTTTGTTGCTGGCGCAATATAAAAATGCATAAATTGAAAATGAAACTTGAACTTTATGGAGCTAATTGAAGGCTGGCAATTCCAGAAACTGGCGGGTCAGCTCGAATTGATGGATGGCTGAGAGAGCCGGGGACCTATTTTGGAACTGGGGTATGGGTGTGGAAATAGCCGAATGAAATTCAATTTGACTTTTGGCTACCATTAAATGAAAAAGGATCAGCTGAAGCAGGACCAACAAAAGCAGCAGTGAAAAATAGTCTGTGGGTGTTGATTCAATTGCAGTAAATTTTTGCATTCAATGATTTCGGGCACAACCATTTTCGAGGGCAATTTAAATCGCACCCACACACACACACCGAAAGCCAGCTCTGGTGCAATTAACATTGATGGAAGGACTTTGCGGGACTGGGGATTGGAGATTGGGGATTGGGAAGGAGCTGTGCGAGTGGAAGTCAATAAAATGCACAGCAATTGCAAATGTCGAGGCTTCAATCAATGTGTCGATATTCGCCGTGGGGTGCAACGAGAAGGCCAAATGTTTCCATGGCTGTTTACTTAAAGGCTAACCGAGAGTGTAAGAGCAACTGAAATAATTCCATTCGTTTTAAACCAAGACTCTGGGTTACATAATTACCTTTTACTGAACTCCAGAAGTAGCTCTTGTCTGCCGCAGAATCACTAATTTAAAACACTTTACCACAGACCGAATCACACTACGAGTTGTTGTCACACTATGTTTTCTTGGCGATTGAATTATAACTTGGTATTTGAGACGAAGCTTACTGGGCAACAAAAATAATAAACTGTGGCAATAATATTATTCAAACCAAATGTGAAATTTGACGTTTATTGCTTGAGGTTACCTTAATTATTTGTGGGAATTTCCAATTTGTGGTTACCAAAGGTAAATTCAGGGAACTCTACGTTAGCTTTGACTTGAATTAGTTTATAATAATTTTAAGAAGGCAAATCAGATACTCGAAAGCTAATCTCACCTCAAAGGAGGCACCTTACCTTTGGCATAAATTATAAAAAATTCTACGAAAAACATGGGGAACATGTATGCTCGATAAATAACTCAAATCACGTTCAGTAAATGCTTGCAAAATGCTACAACAAAAATCGGCTCCTTATTTCCATTCCGTTCGCAACCCTTCTGGCATCCTTTTGGAAGTCGATGCAAATCTCCTATTGACAGCACGTTCCGCATGTAGACAGACATTTTGTACACGTTTATCGGTCTCATTTTTACTATTTGGATTTATACGGAATGCGTTGTTGAGCAGGCATTTTTCCAGATAGTATATAGCCCCGGCGGGCGTGAGTTTCCATTTAATTGCTTCCATTTAAAAAATAACTTGATCGAAATTGTGGCAATAATATCTTAGTTTTTATTATTTTTACGGACCAACACTCACGCTTTTTTCGCACTCTGTTAATATCCGAAGGCTGGGATCGCAAAAAAAGCACATTATTGGCCGATGGCGTTTGAATGATTTCACCAGTATTACTTTTATGGAATTCGAACACATTAACCTGGCAATAGAAATGCATTGATTGATTGATCGATTTTCGCCAGAAACAGAAACTCCTCAAATTTCTCGTTACAAGTGCTTCCATGCCTTTTATGTGGCTTTTATGACGGTTTCGTAATAAACGAATTCTTACCCATGTCATTACAATTAATTTTCATTTATTGTCGGTGATTTCGGAGCAGGGTTTGTGTGTGTGAAGAAGGCGGCCTCGGATGGCGTCAACAAATCTGTTCAGGCTTAATCGTAAAATAAATATAAATAAAAGAGGGGAAAACAAAAACATATTTACCTAACGACATGGCATGGCGAGACATTCTGAGACAGGGAAGAGGAAAGAAGCTGTAAGGACATGGTTTTCATATTTCACCTTGTAAATTAAAGGAAAATTAAATACAGATTTTTGATCTGATGCAGCTTATTTGTCCTTAATTGTCCTTAATTTAAACAATCTCACAATCTCTCCTACAAATTAACCCGATGATTGCCGGTTTATTTGTGCTACGAATGTGCATAAGCTTATTTCGCTTTACGGCTTAATGCACTAATTGACACTCACATATGACAAAATATAAATATAAACTGTCAGCCATGTGTGAGGTGATAAAGCTGTGAAACCTGGCACAAGGGGATATTCTGGTGCAGATCCCTGAATGTTGATATATGGACGTACGACTATATTAAATGACATAACGCAAATATTTGTATTTCATTCAAAAACAAGAAAGGAAGCTAACTTCGGCACGCCGAAGTTTGTATACCCTTGCAGTTTCCAATTGTATAAATTATAATCTATCCTAATATACATAATATAATATGAATTACTTTCATATTCATACAATTTTTACAGTTTTACATTTTTTTACATTTTTTACATTTTTACATGTAAAGTAAAATGTAATTTTTCTCCACGTTTACCGATCGTTATGAAATTTACAACAAAATTCTGAAAAAATATGAAATACTAGTATCTCAAAGTAGAAGAAATTATGTTGAAAACTGACAAAGCTATAATTTTTTTTTTTTAAATTTCACGACCGTTCCTATGGCAGCTATATGATATAGTAGTCCGATTTTTATAAAATTAAATCTAAAAATCTGAAACAATATAGAAAGCTCATAACCGAGAGTTGATCAAGATATGTTAAAAAACAGTCAAGTTATAATTTTTTTTCAACAAATTTAAGGATCGGTTGTATGGCAGCTATATGATATAGTTGACCGATCCGGCTCGTTCCGACTTATGTACGAGTGAGAGTATATAGAAGACTATCTACAAAGTTTCATTCAAATAG